>CM052318.1:15395293-15599552 GCA_028455605.1 Lasioglossum malachurum | reverse complement strand
AACTACAATTATAACCAAAAATAAATTCATTCATAACAAGTATTTCATCGATTAAAATCGTATTGGTTACAAATCAGAAGTATAAGTTTGTCTCTTGTTGATAAATGTTATCGTTGAGAGGAATTCATTTCGATCACTTGTAACAGTTATCTATGAGAGAAATTTATTTCGATCGCTCATAACTAGACAGCGGATTTTTTTGCATTTATAGTAAAATTGTGTGCGTAGATAAAAAATTGAAAATACTTGAACAATTATAAAAATTGAAGATGTTAATATATGATTTCTCCTCAATTAAAATCATTAAAGGAAGAAATAACATGCAGACAATTTTTATTTTGCATGAAGATCCGCTGTCAACCCATAACAGTTATCGATGGAAGAAGTTTATTTCGGTCGCTCATAACAGTTGTCGACAAGAGGAATTTATTTTGATCGCTTATAACAGTTATTAATGGGAGAAGTTCATTTCAATCGCTCGTAACAGTTATTGACGAAGGCAATTTGTAATAGTTATTATTAAACAGTACAACTTCCACAAATGGTAAACAATCAATTATTTCATATACATTTTTTATTCATAAAATTAATTGCTACCTTAGATTACCTTAAATTTCAATAACAATCAACTTTTTATTAATGATTTTTATCGTAGAAAATTTTAGAATGATTGTTATTTTTGGTTCCTGCTTTACATTGTTAAATATGTCGGTAGCTAATCAATTACTAAACATTTAGGTATTGTATGAGATATTATACCAATGTCATATCCATAAAATGTCAAAAATCATAGGGAACGGAAATATTCTAGATCGGAAGAAATGTTTCCAGTTAATAGAAAAATGACGAAATCCGTTTCGCTGCTCTCGGGAAAGTGTTGTTTGGAATTCGCGGAAACTCTCAATAGTTTGTGATTATTCATGTTTGTTGACTTAACAAGCACGTTCCCATCAATTCGCAGAGCGATTCGAAACTTCCGACTGGCAGTGTAACTCGTATTTCTCGGGGACTAGCGGAGACTGCAGCTCCGAGAGGAGGAAGTAGAATAGCCATGCGACGTGTCAGGCGGATTTACTAAAGTCGAGGAATGTTGATCGAGTAAAATGGGAACGCGTCCTTTCGAAAGAATGCAGAACTGGTAGAATAGCGAGATAATAAATCGAGGGGTTCCGTACGTGAGTGCAAGTGAAATGGCCGTGTACGTGACCGGCGAAATGTAATGGAACCGGGGGAGGTCGCTGAACAAGTAAAGTAGAATCATAAATTCGACAGGAAGTGGAAGCACTGTGCACTACTGGGAAACTGGCGGACCGATTCCGTAGGTTTACGGAAACGCACCTGACGAACAAACTAAATTTGTGTAGCTAATGCTTTACATCGCAAAAGTTTTACTCCACACAAATTTTACAATATCATCGACGACTTTGGAGTGACCAAAATTAACCGAAGCTTTATACAATAAAAAAATTATAAATAAAACGCGATCTCGCGTATATTCAACTAAATTCTGAATTTTTCAAACTTCGCCGGAGTTTTGTACATACCATAAAGCTCCGCAGTTTAGTAATGAATAGCCCGGCCGGCGCGTATGCAAATCCGGATCGCTATGTATTAATTTCCAGAGGCTAGTATCAAAGAGATATTTCTGTGGCGCATTAAGGGTGTTTCCAGAATTTAAATAAACTCAAAGGGATACGGAAACTGATGATAAAGCCGGCGATTCCGCGAACGTACTACAAACTTCGACGATCAAAAAACGATTCTATTTCATTCCGGCGCCTATAATTTTCTTTCATTAACACGGATACACCTTCGTTCGACCGCGACCCACGCGGATCGACGTCTGAAAAATTAAAATCAGAAATACCCACGCGGTTGGGCGAGCGAATAACGCGAGCTCGCAAGTAGTATTACAGAATGTTTGTCGGGCGCATCGAAAGTACCGCAGCGGTTGTTTCTTTCTCTTTCTCTTCCGGATACCACCGGGATCGGAAGAATGCATCGTAGCCAGGGAGAGAGCGAGAGAGTTGCGGCTTCGAGACCAAGGTCGTCGTCGGCGGCGGAAAACGAGTTTATTAAAAAGTACGCGAAGAGTATTACGGTTATTGCGCCGGGCCATTGTTTCGCCGAGGATTTTTTTTTGCGAAAGAAAAATCGGGCGACCGCATCCGGCCGTGTTTCCAATCGGGACGCGAGAGGCCTGCCGAGCCTCGATATCGAGCTGTCGATACATCGCGCATCGACTCGACAGAGAGGCGGTGTTTTTTGGCCGGCGGATAAACGCCGGCGGAAAATAGAAAGTGGCGCGGCCTAAATTCGCGGCGGCGGCGGTGCAGCGAAAACAAAAATTGAGGCGCACAGTCGGATGCTCCGTTCTCTTCTCTCCCCCTCTCCCTCTCCTGCTCCTACTTCCTTCCCTCCATCGGAAGTAATCCCCTATTTACGTGTCTCCGGGGAAGATATCGAGCACGCATCCAGGGGCATACAGGAAAATTTCAAGATCGAGCTGAAACAAAACTTCTGTTTGTACCGCCATGAATTTGAAACCATAACTACGTCTATACCAATTGACACTAGCTTTGACCTCACACTTCGCGAGGCCAAAGACCCTAATGCCCTAATTGAGAAACTTTAAACGGACTATATATTGTTTCTGCTATCTACACCGACGGCAGCAAAATGTCGGATTCGGGATTTGTTGGATCACCGTGTATATGCTATGATCTTAACCTGCGTATTGAGAACAGAGTTGTGCTATTTCAATTACATTGTAATTCAATTACTACGTATTGATTTTAATCATATGTGTGTGTATATATAATTGAAATAAAATATAATTGAAATACAATATAATTAAAATACAGCTCTCCAAATTATAACCCAGAACTTTGAAGAAGTGCGATATATTTTTGTTTTTCTTTCATATACTTGTTTGCTTTATGGTTGAAATTTAAAAAATGTGTAACGCAGAAGTTATTTCTGTTCAGATATTATGGATTTATAAATAATAAATTCCTTTTGTTTGAAACCTACATGGATTTTTCAACCTCTTCTTACCTATTATACTTTATTATTCTTTAATTTTTAATTTCAATTTAATTACATCGTAATTCGTAATTAATGTAATTTAATTACAAAGTATTTTATTATTGTACTCCAATTGCAATTACGAATTACATTGTAATTTAATTACAATGTATTTTATAATTGTACGCAATGGCAATTACGAATTATGTTGTAATTTAGTTGAATGAAAATCTGAATTATAAATTTACAATATAACTGAATTACTTTGTAATTATAATTCCTGGAGTAATTCAATTGTAATTCTGGACAACTCTGATTAAGAAAAGTATTGAAAAAGTTGTAAATGCAACTTTTAGTATTATTACATCGATTCGGATCAATTGCAATTTTTGAAAAAATTTCTTTTCACATCCTGCAGTAAACTAATAGCTCTAGCTTTCCAAAAAAGTTCAAATCGTAATACTACAATATTAACATAGTTATCGTCTTTTTTAGCGCGTACTTAAACTTATGTCCGCCACTGTAGACCTAAACTAACTCTCACGATCTACGCAGGATGGGGTTCTTTCTGCCCCTCAGAGCCGATATGTTCTTCACCAAACCTAACATCCGTGCGTGTTTTTGCGTATCTTTACTCTGTAAAATAATATAAATCATGTTCAGCTGTACAGACCCCAATTATAGGGGTCTGGGGTGTAAGATTGAATTAAAAAAAAAGAAAATTGTATGTTCATTTATAAAAAATGGCACGCCAGCAGATATTTTTCAATTTGTACGTCTAGAGGAGTCGCGCGACATTAAGTCAAATCGATTTTACACTGACGCAGCGGCATAAGGCTCGCGCGGTCGTAATTTTCTGATTGATAACGCGCATCAACCTGAAAGGTAATCCGTGTCCGAGATTAAATTCTCCGTGGGCTTTTATACCGTCGGACCGGGGCCATCTTCCGGAATAAGAAACGCGCTGGTAATCTTCGGAAAGCACGATAAATGACCAGCACTATCTTCCTGACAACGCCGGGGAAAAATACAAGGACCCGGGTCCTTTATCCCGCCAGGGAAAGGACACTCCTTTCTGCGTCGTGTTAGGAAGTTAACTCTTCCGGGTACAATTTCTTTGCCGCCCACGTATCGCGATTGTTGCGACGCGATACGGAAACTGCACCTCTGCCTCTGTTCGAATAAACTTCTCTGGACTATTATTATATTAAGACTCCTCTTTTAAACGGAGATATTTATATAAAATCCTGCAAAGCGTTGTATAACTTCGAACTGTTTATTCAGGTAACTGTGGCCCAGTTTCAGTTAGGATCATCTTCCAGGTATACTAATCCCTTCTCCGAATGGCCCACCGTCGTCGTCGATTTACGGCGCGTTTCTTACATCGTCGAAACTCGCGGAGCGGCCATAAAACATTCTTGTCGGAGCAAAAACCGCTTTTTAATCGTCCGAACATCATTCTCGTGTCTCCGAAAGTTCCTCCTCGCTCGGTTCGGCCAAGCTAGAACGCCCCAGGTCGCACCACAGTGATTTGCATACGATAATGTGGAAAGTAGAGGACTATAGTCCTCGCGCGGTGGAGGAGGCTGGCAAAAAGGTTGATGAAGAGCTCCGGTGTATATCCCCGAACTTTCCTCGTTTCTTCTCGAACCGGAAACCTATTTAATTAATCATTTTTTGGAAGCTTTTCGCAACTTTCCGTGTCCGAGAGGCTGCGAGAGGCTTCCTATACATCGCACACTGGTCCACGCGCTCGATCTAGCTGTTCATTAATATTTTAGCACTATTTGAAAGTTTAAAGGTATAGTAATTTAGGTCGTTCGATTCGTTTTGATATCAGTTGCAATATTATGAAGTCAAAAATACATATTGACTTTTAAAAATTCAATGTGACTTCAATTATTTATGCATTAAAAATTTCTTTTGCAATTTTTTAGATTGAAATTTGTAGACTGCTGAATGCTGATTAAGTTTTGTTTAAAACATTTTTTTCTCAGATTATCGAAAGTGTCTGATAAATCACGTTCAGCTTTTAAATAAACACAATAATCAATCATTTTTGAAGTAATGGATTTTATAAACATAATTAAAAATATTTTATATGAAACTGTGCGAGGAACATGATATTAATTATAAAAAACAAAAATATAATTTTTATAAACAACAAGAACAATTCACGTTACATCATATTGACAAATTGTCACACACTTTCTTCCTCGACATCTTTCAATATTAATTGTTCGACTGTATCATCAAAATGCGTTTGCTTCTTAAAAACTTGTCTATTATTTAAACAATTTAATGACACATAATATTAAATAGATTCTCCAAGGTATCACTAAGAAAAGAGGTAATTTTTTCGGTGGCAAATGGGATTCATAAAATGTTGATTTTTAAATGCCTGTTCTAATGACAATTTGAATAAATCTCATTAATTTCATCTGTTTCGAATGTCATGGACATCCAGGAAGCAATATACATTCAATGAACATCGATTTGGGCAAGTTGCTTTTTTACCAAATGAACAGCTAGATCGAGCGCGTGGACCAGTGTGCTGTGAACGTACTTCCTATAATGGTACCGAAACCAGAAAATTCATGCTTCTAACGTGTCGAATGCTTGAATCTGTCCATTCCGTGTGCCGTGTCGGAAAACGACTTCCGATCGTCCGTTCCTTGTTCCGCGGTGGTAGCCGTGTTGGTTCGTGGACCGGAGGACGAGTCGCCCAGAATTTCAAATTATAATGGGGCCAGGCGGGGGCGGGTACACGCGATCGATTCACGGTATCTCGCGGCCGGCGGGTCGCTCGGAGGGGGAGGGTACCCGGGAGGAAAAACCGGAGACCGAACTACTCGACTGGCTGTCGAGCGTCGCGAGCAACAATAACAGCGCGTGTCGCATCGGCGACGGGCAGAAAGGGGAACAGAGGGGCACAGGAGGGAACAAGAGTGAGCAGAGGGGAACAGAGGAGGGGAGAGGGGTGGCTAGGCGATGCACCGACCGGAGGAAATGACGAGAGAGAGAACGCCGGAAACCAGGAATTCGGTCTACTGGCAGGCAGCGAACCGGGTGTTGCAGGTGGGTGGCAGGAAGGTCGATCCGGGGGTTCGAAAACCAGGTCACAGCCAGGTCACTGAGCCACCTACCCCTACTCTCCCCGGCCCCTGAAATCCCCCTGTTCAACCCTCCCGCCACCACGACAAATAAAACCGAGCCGATCGTCGATCTGCTCGCTGCCGAATTAATTATAAATATTGCCGATCGGTCGAGCCAACACCCGAGCAACCAGGAACGGGGAGGTTAGCGAGAGAAAGGGTTCTCCAGCTCGAAATTTCCTGCAACCACGTGTCTACGACACAGCTTTGTTCCCGTCATCCCTGCCTGACCTAGAATTCTCCTCGCTCGTCTGGTGCCTCCAGGAGCCATCAGTTGATGCGAGCTTACGCTACCGTGTTTCAATCGTTCGTGTGTACCGTTAGTCGGAAATGCTAAGGGACCTAATTGATCTTAACCCTTTTGTAGAAGAGGATAGTTCAACGCTCGGATCTAGAAATGTTTCTTGGTCAGTGGATCGGATTCTATGCTCCGTTAGATGGAGATTTAGCGTTCTCATTTCGCAGTCATTGTGCTAACGGTCCCGAACCATGTGGGCGTCGGTTTTATAGGTTTTACGTAATCGAAATGTTCAGTGATAGAGTTGACCTTTAAGGTGGACCGTCGGAATTGGTTCACGCAATTTGAAACTATTAGTGTTAAGTAATTGTTTAATGGACGGTCTCGCGCACCTGAGGACTCGTTGTAAATATTTTATCTAAAGGTCTGGCTCGTTGATTCTTGTTTAGAGGCTTGTTGCCATCGATCATTCATGCCATCGAACAATGCTTTTTAAAAATCCATTTTATCCTCGCCAGGATAAATCTCCCACAGTCACAAAAATGATAAAATTCCTCGGACTAGTAGTACAAGCCCACGCCAGGTCAGCCAATGGAAATTCTTCGCGGTTCCCGGGCTAATAAAATAACCACGAGGTTCCAAATATTCATTCGAATTGGTCGATACCGTGGCCCCACGGAACCGTGATCAACGGCCGAGGAAAGTCAGTCCATTGATATTTTTACGGGCGCTCCAATTGACCGGAAATATCCTCGTTATTTTCTCATGTGCTGATTGAATCTCGTTTTCGTCGCTGCTCGCAGGAGCGGCGGAGGCGTAGAAAATATTTCCTGATGTTTGCTAATGGCAAATGGATATAGTGTTGTTCGAGATCAAGTTCGAAGACCGCAGGAACCTTCGAAATGATTTTCGGAGCGGTCGTCGTCCCGTTTCATTTCTTTTCATTTTTTTCTTTCGGTGACGAAGAGTTTATCGAAATATCGAAGCCCACGATACAGGGCGCAGGTGAAACTCTGTTCGAGCGAAATCGGAAGCGCCGAACCCTTTGATTTCACGGCCGATTGGAGAACGGAGTGCGTCGGCTGAGAGTACAAGCTTGTTCATTTGAAATCTCTATAAAATCGCGTGTTCCTCCATCAAAGTTTTCTTCTCGGAAACGCCCGTATCAAATTACCGGATTTCATCCTCCCACGGAAGCATTTCTCTCATTCGCCGGCGGACGTGGTCAACATCCACGAGAGCATTATTACCATACACCCACAAGCTGAAGAAATACTTCCAAAATAACATTGGAAGCTGAAATTAATCTAAAAGAAAGTACATATTAGAAAAAATGTATAAAAATTTGCCGTCAAGTATTTGCGACGTGTTTATGCGTTTTCGCAGTAAGCTGTTTCATTAAACGTTACTGTCTACAGCTTTCGTAAACGAGAAATCGTTCGCGAGATAATCGTCTGCGGAACAAGGCACGCGAACGTTTGTTACACATTCTTGGATATTAATCCGGCATAAATGGTAGTTGATAGTGATTAATTAGCCACTTGGAGGTAAACTCTGCGGAAATTCACGGCAGCAATGTCCGGCGGCGGGCAATGCAAGCGATTTTAATTATGCAGAGCAACAGCTGAACGGAATGGCCCACGCGTTGGTCATCGGTTGTAAACGGTGTAGAATACTCGCGTCGTTGATGAACAATTTCATACAGAATTTCAAGATTTCGTTACCGTACAAAACAGAAGACCACGTAATCGAGAATTTTTATTTTTACATGTTCTTTTCGCTACTTGCGAAAAAGCTGTGCGATCTTTCACATTGGACAAAAATCGTCGATTGAAAAACTTTCTAATTGTTTCACAATTGATGTAACTTCGAAATGCACCAACATGTCTACTTAAAAAGAAATACTGTACACCCTCGAAGTATACATTAACGATTTCTCAAAAGTTCAAATTCATACGTTTAACTAAAAAAAAACAAAAAATGATCAAAGGTGACCTGTTCTCGGCGAATTAGCTTCGCAACGAATGCGCAGTCGCTCGGACAGAAAAATTCGCGAAAGAAAGAGCATTTCCCCCGTCCGGACGTCAAAGGTGAGAGGTTCGAAACGAGCTGGTGTATACATTTCGCTGAATTCGCGGCCGACTGTATAATTATAATTAATCCGCGGTCGCACGGCGAAGCACTTTTCGTTCTCTGTGAGTGACAGACCGTAACTACTTGCGGCGAAGGCGCGCTCGGGTCGCGTCGGTGCGTTTGTGTGCGATTTGCGGATTTGACAGTGGCTGCGGCCGCGTGACGAATGCAACGATACTCGCGGGCCCCTACGAATTAGTCAAAAACTGACCCGCTGACTTGGCGTCCGTTAACAGTCTTTAATTCGACGGGAAACGTTGACAACCGGCACGCCACGCGATAATTAAATCTTGAACGACTGGTTTCGGGAAAATCGCTCGGCCGGTGAACGTTTCATTGACGAAAATTCAGTTGTTCGCCGCATTTGAGCACCGGTCGGCGCTTGGAAATCACGTTAGAGATCAATTGACTCTGTTATGAGAACGTCGTGTTATTTTTAGCATATTCGATAACGAGTAGTTCGACGAATTTCCATTGGAAAAGTCCCCCTCCGATAAATCGCTGACAGAGTTGTGCTAATTCAATTACTTCGTAATTCAATTACGCAATTGAATTACATTGTATTTCAATTATATAATAATTCAAACTTTTCAATTAATTCAATTACTAAGTATTTTAATCAGACGTGTGACTGAAATACAATATAATTAAAATACAGCTCTCCAAATTATAGCCCAGTACTCTTTGAAGAAGTGCGATATATTTTTACGTTTCTCTTTCATATACTTGTTTGCTTTATGGTTGAAATTTGAAAAATGTGTAATGCAGAAGTTATTTCTGTTCAGATATTATAAATTTATGAATAATAAATTCCTTCTGTTTGAAACCTTCACATGGATTTTTCAACCATTTCTCCCCTATTACTTTACTATTCTTTAATTTTTAATTTCAACTTAATTAATAATTAATTAAGTATAGTTAAGTAAATAAATAATTAATAATTCGTAATTCGTAATTAATTAATTATTCGTAATTACAATGTATTTTATAATTGTACTCCAATTGCAATTACGAATTACAATGTAACTCAATTGCCATGTAACTATAAATCCTGGAGTAATTCAATTGTAATTCTGCACAACTCTGATCGCTGAATAAAATTCTAGGCTAAAGAAAATTTCTCGTTCGCTGAAAACGGGGCAACTTTATTTCTATAGAACTAAACAACTATAAGTGAGATTAAAAAAGGGCTTCGTTCATAATTACAGTATCTAATTAGATTGATCGAACGTAGATTGACTTTTCCAGGGCCCCCGTCGAAGGCGGCTCACCGTCACGAAAATCGAGAACGTTCATGTTCGAACAAATAGCCGCGCCTGCTTAAAAGAAGATTGAAGTGGGAACTTTGAAAGGTCCAGCGCCAAGAATGAGTCTCAGCAGGACAAGTAGGACGAGTCTCAGGTTGGAATAAAAAATTGTGTCGCAGAATATGCTTGTCTTTGCTTTTGAGAAATCTGAGCAGTGAACGTGGCGCGTCGGAGGATCATTTCTTGCTTGAAAGAAAAAGTTGTGCGAGGGAAATTTCCGCGGTGAATAAATAACATAAATCTACCGTATATATTTTAATGAAGAACTCCCATCCGGGGATTCTAGAAAGGGAAAGAATTCCGTCGCGTTCCATACTCCAGGCAGATAAGATTTCCTCGTTGAAGCCAGAGCAGTCGACGTTTCCTCTCCCGTTTGGAATATCAGCGGCGGAAAGTTTTTCGGAATGTGCTCGCCGGAAGACAGGCTTTTATGGCCGCGGAATGAACGAACAAATAAAACGTGCGTATCGAAGTTAACGTTCTGAAGTAACGCGGGGTGGTAGTAAAATTGCTGTGTACGCATAACCTGATGAAATACAATTACCGCGAAAATAAAAGCCCTGTCGGTCTCTACCATGGTAAACAACAGCAATAGAAAGTTCCAGGCGGGAATTCGCGAGCGGAGCGCGTGCCCTTCCGAGAGAGAACACAGCAACGAGTATCAACAATGTTTCGAAAATTGTTTTCCTTTCTTTTCGAGAAACGGCGAAACACTTGATCGAATTCCGGGACGAAAGCTGAACGCGGTAAGCTCCTCGAACATCGCGAATCCGAGGCAAACATTTTTACTGGGAATAGTTAACAATCGCACAACGTTCAAATCGTTAATACGTATAATCCCGATTATTAGCTACTAGGTATGTAAATATGAAACCGGAATTTTTGTATAGAAAATACACGTTTATTGTATGACAATGATACAAAATATTTTATTCGAAGTATTTCCCATCGGTGCATTATCATGAAGCAAAATCACTTTGTGATGCCTTTTTTGATATTCCGGTCGTTTTTCACGCAAAGCTTGATTCAAATCGATGTTTGTTGGTAGCGTTCAGTATTAACGGTTTCGCCAGTTTTAGCAGCTCATAATAGATCACACCCTTCCGATCCCACCAAACACAGAGCATTGTCTTCCGCCCATAGCGATTTGGCCTTGCAGTCGATGTCGATGGTTCGCCTGGAGTTACCCATGATCTCTTGCGCTTAGGATTCTCGAAATATATGCACTTCTCATCGCCAGTCACAATTCGATGGAGAAATCACTTTCTTTTGTACCTGGCGAGCAGCATTTCACAAGTGGTTTTTCGGTTTTCCTGCTGTCTTTCATTCAGTTCATGTGGAACTCATTTTCCCATCTTCTGAATCTTTCCCATGGCTTTCAAACGTATGGAGACGGCTTCTCGTGTCACATTTAATTGATCCGCGAGTTGTTGTTGCGTTTGAGCGTCATCCTCATCCAACAATGCTTGCAGATCGCTGTCTTGAAACTTTTTCGGTGTTCTTCCACGCTCTTCATTTCTCACATCAAAATCACCATTTTTGAATTTTTTAAACCACTCAAAGCACTGTGATTTACCAAGAGCATGCTCACCGTAAGCTTCGACAAGCATTCGATGCGATTCTGCAGCAGTTTTCTTCAAATGGAAACAGAAAATCAATTCTGTCCGCATATCGTAGTTTCCAGGTATAAAATTCGACATGTTCAACGTTATTAAAAACTATGCTGTTGTATGAAACTTGTATGGTTGTGAGCTGAAAATCTTTACCAGATGTCAGGACAAGAAAATGGGCAAATTCCGGTTTCATATTTACAGACCGTAGATTGAGAAACGGTAAGAACTGTGAACAATAAAATATTGTCTAAACAAGTTCGACGAGCAAATGCACAGAGAAGAGTTGTCTCGCGGCTCCAATGGAACAGATCGTGTTCTCGTTGCCGGTTCGGTTCTCGCGCAATAAGCCGAGGAGGAAGCTGCGAGTAAGACAATTAAAATGGAAGTAATTAAGAAAGTGTGCTCTCGGAACGATAGTGCAACTTGCTTTCGGATAAAGCGGCCGGTCGCGCGGATAATTAAAACGCCTTTGACGGGAAACTTTCGAGCCAGCAACTTTTATAATAATAAAATTCATTAAACAAGCAGCTCGCGCGCGCCCGCGCCGACACGCGTCTCTCCAAAAAACCAGGACACCGAGGTCCCGGAGATCCGAAATCAGATTTTCAGTAATAACGTTCCAAAGTCCATAATGTTTCGGACACCGTGTACACGCGGGTTTCACGATGAATTATTGCTTTGGAAATTCATTTAGCCAGGCCGAGAGAGCCGCACTCGCTGCTTCCCTCGTGGTCGCAGATAAGTGCATTATCGTTTTTCTTGCGATCCTTTCTAGCTTCGTTTACCGGATGTCGTGAGTGGGGGTGGAGCAGTTTCTAAGAAACACATACCAAGACGATGATGACGAAAGCCAACTCTGCTTCCTTTACATCCTTTTTTTACGGGGGCAATACGTGCACGGACATCGCCGAGGAACGGAGGAGATCCTGACTTCTGAAGTCACTGATGCGCTCGTTCAATTTCATTGTAGCAATCTCAGAATTTATTTTTACCGCTCCGAAACTCTTTCCTACGGTGCTTTAAAAACAAAGGGCCTAGCCGATTAAAGTGGTCAAAACTGCCGCCTGGTGCGTTCTACAATTCTGAAAAAAAATGTGACATATTTTGAATCCTAAGGCGCAGTTCACAAAATTTTTTCAGATCTTTTTATTGCGAACTGTGCTCGTATAAAATGAAGAACCAACAAGTGTAGCTTTCCTCCTCACAGCAGAAACGTCGGAGAATTCTGTTTTCGTTGTTTCTCACCAGGTATGTCGAACACGTTTACCACCAAGGGACTCATTAAGTATTATAAATTAATTCGAAGGCCGCAATAAAAAAAAAAAGCAGACTCGAAATAAAAAGGAAACCAATTTTTTTTTATTAACATTGCTGTTACACATACAAAATAACATATTCGTACAAAAATTGTTTTTCGAAGAAACTTGGTAATGTTTCTCAGTAATCAAATTTTCGAAAGGTTGAATTTGTTGGATTGTAATTATTTTTGAAATTGATTGTACACGCTGGTCTGTTTATCTTGACAATTCCGCAGTTTTATTATTTTTTATCGTTGAAAATAGTGGTTCGTACATATATGAGCTACCACTGCTACCGAACATAACTGAAATACGCCTAATACAGGTACTCCAAATTCACCCTTCTGCAAGTTTCTGTAAACAATTTCACCCTTCTGCAAATTAATTTCACCCTTTCGCAAATAAAGTTTTTTCAAGTATGTTTTTTGTAAAAAGAATAAGATCAAATGTAAATCAATTGTTAAGAAATTCAAAATTTTATTTACTGCAAAGATGTACATCAAATATTTATTTTAAAGTAATTACCAATTCATTAACTTTGTAATGTGCGAAAACTGTGTATAGATATGTGTATTCATTGCAGCCCCATTTTCTGATTAATAAATTTTAGAAATTTGAAGTGCATTGAGTATTGATTCTCTCTCTCTTCCCTCGCAGTAATGACACCGTTCGCGTGTGTCTAACTAAATATCTAATTTAATCGAAATAAATATACAAGGTATCCCGAATTTAAATGGCAAAACTTCAGGAGCGTGTAGGGGACCGAGAAACTAAGGCTCTGTAAAAGACTTCTTCTCTTAGTTTTTCGGTCCCTTACACGCTCCTGAAGTTTTGCCATTTAAATTCGGGACACCCTGTACAATAATTTTAAATATTCTTAGTGGGTGAAATTGATTTGCAAAAGGGTGAAATTGATTTGTAGAAGGGTGAAATTGATTTGCAAAAAGGCCAAATTGATGTACAATTTACAGAAAGGTAAAATTCACTTGCGAAAGTTTGAATTTGGAGTGTAAATCCTATAAATTGTCATCAACAGTTCCAAAGTTTTTGGTCGGGCCGCAGACTACTCGTCGACGGGCCGCATGTTTGGCATGCCTGTTTTTCACAATGATCTTCCGCAACAAAAAATCGGAAAAAGTTGTCGACACTGCCTGTTTTAGTACGTCATTAGGGAACTAAACAGTAGAAATCTGCATTTTTTCCCGGTTTTTTGGGGGATTTTTCATTTTTTACGAGCACAGTTTGCAACAAAAAGGTCTGAAAAAATTCGCTGAAATACGCCTTAGGATCCAAAATATGTTACATTTTCATCAGAATTTCAGAACGCGTCACGTAGAAATTTTTAGGTAACATAACAACATGTTTGTCCATTCCAAAAATAGTTGAATAATACTATCAATTGCTAGACCCACAGCTGCAGAACAATGAATCCACATGCCCCGCTGATCACCAATGATAGCGGGCTAATTACGTGCGCGTTTCATAACGTTCATCAGGGACTGCACGTGGACCCTGATACTTTTCCGAGAGCATGTTCACCTAACACGTGGCCAACAGCTCCCATGTCGAGCGACGACTGTCCATCCGGCTAATCACTGATCGTTATTTAGCTTCTAATGTAACAGGACCACGATGAGGGCAGCTCCTGTCCACAAGCGGCGGAACGATGACCGAGGATTTAATGAGGGCAATTAACAGCTACTGTGTAGCGCCGCGGATAACCCAACCACTCCCGTCAGATTTATTTCAGCTGAAAGACGCGTCGTAATAATAAGGGAATGTTTATCATCGAATGGCCTGGAACTGGGAGGCCCCCGGTTTAATAAATTACCGAACCGGTAGGCTGTTTTAATTGCGCGTCACCGACAGCACTGTAAACAATCGTCGCGTGTCACCGCGCGGGCATCGACGCGTTGTTCTCGATGATCGACGTGATTCGACAATGAAAAATGAATGTCGAGGGACATTAGCCGAACCCGTTCACCGATTCCACGATTCAATAACGTTTATTATGCTGTTTGCTATAGTGTACACATTTGTACACGATGGAAATAATGAAAATCTTAATTCTTTTGTTAAGGATGCGCTGGAGGTACAATGGGAGACAAAAGTACGAGAAATTCGAAATCTATCAATATATTGGCAATGAAGGCCATTCAAACAAACTTTTGCGAATACTGTACCCTCTGTAGCTATATTCAGTGGTCTACACTTGTCGGTACACGATAAATTCGACGTTTTGTAACAGTTTATAATTTTTTTTTTTGCTCTGTAACTGTTTAGTGAATCCTAATAAATTTTGATCATAATTAATTACACAATTCTTACTACATATACAAAAACACTGGAGTTTCTAGTTGCGTTTTTTCAAGGTTTAAATAGTGTTAGAAGTGGAACTTTATGAATTCTCCATAAGAAGACGCGTTAAAATGCGCAAACTTTAAGTTGCTATAATTTTCAAACGGTGCAGTGAATCGAACCCACAAACTTTCGTAATTGCATTAATTTAGTAAGAATTATCTGTTGTCAAATTTTCAAAAATGTTGTTGCGTTTCTATATTACCTCCAGAACATCGTTAAACCGTTGCACAATAAAATTGCTCGTTTTATTCGTAAAAATTCGTAATTATAGTACCAGGCGGCTATTATTTGCTTGAGCGATCACCACACCTGGTGCAGCATCGAAATTCAATTTTGCCCCGCTAAATAGTGGAAACAGCAGCGCGCACGATGATTCAAAACGCCTGTTTCCACTCGGCCGGCTTAGGTTTCGAGGTCCACGGTCCGCGAAGCGGGTGTAGGAGAAGAAAGCGGCGAGAAAATGGAAGGAAACTAAAGGAAGGAGAAGACTTGCTGGTTCGAAAGAAGGGTAGCCGTCGAATCGAGCGGGCTATAAAGAAAATGACGCATTAGCCGGCG
The DNA here is from genome assembly GCA_028455605.1 of Lasioglossum malachurum. Taxonomy (NCBI): domain Eukaryota; kingdom Metazoa; phylum Arthropoda; class Insecta; order Hymenoptera; family Halictidae; genus Lasioglossum; species Lasioglossum malachurum. The sequence continues at coordinate 15,583,862 of CM052318.1, read as the reverse complement.
TAACAACGTCTCCGCGCGGAAAGTTCGTTATTTCGCGGGCCGAAAAGCTCGTAGCTCGCGAGCTCATTAAAAGTATACAAGCTCGGCTGGTTCGAAGAAGCGCAAGGACGCGAGACAGGCCTCGGAATAAATTATGCCGCGGAATGGAACGAAGACCTTAACGAACGAGAGAGGATTACCGTGGGGGCTGGGAATCATAATCGAGCCCCAAGAGGTACCCTACCTTAAATCCCCCACCCCCACCCCTATATACATATACACTGCCGGCCAAAAGTTTGGTATCACTTGGTGGTTCTTGTAAAAATCGAATATATCGATAAATTTTGAAATGATCCAACGTTATAATATCAAATATTAACTAGTTTAATAATATTTCTTAACAGATTTCACCTTTTTCTTCTGTCCATAATGAACTTGTACAGTTTATACAATAATACACCCAGTGTAAGACAATGTTCGTACTGCACTTTTCGAAAGGGACATCTTTGGCAACTTCTACGAGAAGCATGGAAAAATACAGTGACTCCCACAAATATTCGGACACTTTTGAAAAGCTGATAACCTTTTTAAAATTGGACTATTCGATTCGAACTTTTTTAGGAAGCTAGAGAAATTAGTTTACTACAGGATGCGAAGAGAAATTTTTTTTGAAAATTGCATTTGGTCAAAATTGTAGAGAAAATACTAAAAGTTTCATTTTACAACTTTATTATGCGGGCCTATATTGAAATTTTAAGAAATATGTTTTGTAGATCTGTATGAATTATATACACTGTGAAAGTTTCATCGAAATCGGTTGATGCGGGAAAAAACGACAGGCATTGAAAGATGTAAGAATCTGCAGTAATAGGCCGAAAATCGTAAAAACCTGCAATTTTCACCATCTTTAAATGTTTGTAGCTTATTGCAACGTCAAAATTTTCAGAATATGTTTAATTCACAAAGATCCACACAACGCATTTTTTAAATTTTCAATATATGCCCACATAAGAAAGTTGTAAAATGCATCTTTTAGTATTTTTTTCTACAATTTCGACCAATTGCAATTTTTGAAAAAATGTTTTTTCACATCCTGTAGTAAACTAATTGCTCTAGCTTCCTAAAAATGTTCAAATCGTATAGTACAATATTAAGAAAGCTATCGCCTTTTTAAGAGTGTCCGAATATTTGTGGGAGTCGCTGTATCAAATTAGAAACATTCGAAAAACTAATTGCCAGGATGCCCTGAATATGTCTGGCTGTTATTAAAAATAAAGGCGGTTTTTTAAATGGAAGAGCAATTTGAAGGAAAATACGCATTCCTTGATAAAAAAAAAAAAAACGATAATACAAAATGTAAAACATGCTGCTCGTAAGTTTTTTGACAAGCTAATCTTCCTTGGTTGTTCTGAAAGAGCTGTTCTAAAGGTTGTTCTTCTTATAAACCTTCTGTTTCTTTGAATTTACGCCGTGATTCCAAACTTTTGGCCGTTAGTGTATATTTCCGTGCAATTTCCCCACCACGTCCGGTATAATCACCATTAAACGGCCGGATTTAATTGCTCTGCTAGCCGATTTGCAATTTTGAACACGCAACCTCTCGAACGTTGTTCCCTTTGGCAGCCCGTGGGGACCAGGAGGAGATGAATATCGTAGTGGGCTCGTTATCTCGCCTCGATTAAATTGAAGACATTTTTCCTCCGATTCTTTCCCCCTCGCTTCGGCCTATACAACGCTTTTAATTGGTGGTTAAAGCTTCTGGCCAGTCTGAGTGGTTCCTTCACCGTGGAACAACGCGGCTTTGTCCGCTGCTTTCATCGCTGAAGAGCATCCCCTGCTCTTCCTCGTCCTTGTTCTTCTCGTCTTCCTATTCTGATCACAGAACCCCACGTTTCTCTAGATACAGAACGCTGATATTAATTCCTCGAACTGTTGCCTAACGGCTCGCGTGTTTACCGGTGTGCCTGCGTTCGTTAGCTCGCGCACAAGGCGACAGGATTCTGTGATTAACGCTAGGTTTGCGGAGCTCTAGAAATAACTATTTCACATCTATCTATCTATCTATATACAGAGTGTCTCAAAATTCCTTCAATATCCGGAAGTGGGAGGTTCCTGGGATCATTTGAAATCATGCAAACAGTTGAGCAAGGTCGGCACATTAACAGTCGTGACCAGCGTTACCATATTTTTATCCCTCTATCCCTCCCATCCCCCACTCGCCCAGTTTCGCAGCGTAGCTCGTCTCACGCGTACCGTACGCCAGCGTGTCGCCACAGTCGTCAGCGTTAGTGGGAAGAGTGCAAAGACGAGCTACGCTGCGGAACTGGGCGAGAGGCGGAAGAGCAAGGCGTCGGAAGGGATAAAAATATGGTAACGCTTGTCGTGACATCGGTAAGGAACTAAACATGGAGCACAAAACAGTTCTAAACCGTTTAAAGAGGGCTGGATACAAAAACAGCTTGATGTTTGGATGCTTCATGAGTAGACTGCGGTTTTTATGCATTTATGACAAAAATGGGTACGTACAATTTAAAACAGTGGACATATTAAAAAGATTTAAGGCCACCAGTGTATTAGTTTCTCACCTTAACAAGATAATTAAAAGAAGAAAGAAATTTTTATTTGGCTCCTGTGCCTTGCAAACAATGCAAACATTTTTTATTTTGCATAAAGATCCGCAGTCTACGCATGAGTTAACATTGAAAAATTTAATGGATCAAGTTTCAATTTGCGGGTCGTTGCTAACGCGAAACAAAATCGAACCTTTTTTGGAGCGGCTTATTACAGGCGATGAAAAATGGATCACGTACGACAGTAATGTACGAAAAAGATCGTGGTCGAAGCGAGGCGAAGCTCCGCAAACCGTGGCAAAGCCAGGATTGACACCAAGAAAGGTGATGCTGTGCGTTTGGTGGGATCATAAAGGAATCATTCACTACGAGCTGCTGCCATCCGGTCAAACGATTGATTCTAACCTCTACAGTCAACAACTGGAAAGATTACGTCAAGCAATCGAGCCAGACCCCACACATCTTTGGCGACCCGTAAAAAGTTAGGAGAGCTTGGCTGGGAATATTTGATGCATCCACCGTATATAGTCCTGATATTGCACCAACAGACTACCATTTGTTTCGGCTTCTACAGAACTCTCATAATGGTGTGAAGTTGACTTCAAAAGAAGCCTGTAAAAATATCACGTGTCGCAGTTTTTCGCCCAGAAATAACAAAAATTCTACAGTGACGGGATTATGGTTTTTTACCTCGAAAATGGCAAAGGGTGGTCGATCAAAACGGCACATACTTCATTTAATAAACTTCATTTAAAATATGGAAAAAGCTTGATTAATTTTTGCATTAATATACGAAGAAACTTTTTCCCCAACCTAATATATATATATACCCAAAGTAATAAATTTAATAAATATAATTCTCCTCAGAGGGGAAGCATCTTTACAATCTTACTAATTGCAAATTAATAAAAACCACGCTTATATTAAAATGCACTAAAAAGGAGAAAATAATTTTTTTAGATATTAGTGACTATATAAATAAAAGAGTGGAGAAGATTAGGTCAATGTAGCTCAGCGCTCCACGATTTTATTTATAGTCACTAATGTCTAAAAAAATTATTTTCTCCTTTTTAGTGCATTTTAATATAAGCGTGGTTTTTAAAAAGTTTTTTTATATAAATTTTTATTTTCTACTTTTTAGTCTTTTTTAAATGGAACGCAAGATATAGTAATACTGGTATGAAATAGATATAGAAATGGAACTGCATGAACGGAACACCATAACCACACTGAGATCCTTCGGTGCGCAGTGGACCAGTGGAGTGGGGATGAGTCGGAGTGGGAACACGTAGTAGAGTAGGGAGCGCTGGTGCGCGGAGTGGGGATCGCAGAACGCGATGACGTACTACCGACGTCGCGCGGCGAGGTGTGAAGGTTAATATAAAAATTTTTGTTTCTACCAGACGCACAGTTTTCTTCTTAGATTTGTTTTTTAATATTGCATTGTCATCCAGTTCTGAGCTATGTTGAAAGTTTCAAGTCACTAGCTGATCGGGAAGTGAATGAAAATTCGATTACAAGATATTTGACGCATACAACAACGACAACTCGAGAACCCGTCATTTTGACGTGACCCGCAAACATAGTGTTAATAACAATAATAAGAAACCTGATGGGTTTATGTTTTTCGGGGAAAGAGAACTGTGGCTGGAGTGTTTTCCCAGTAAAATTTTAGTAAATCTTTTTTTGAGAGAGCTTGTTGGAAATCGATAGGGAAATGTAGTACCACTTTGAAGAAATAAATGCAGAAGCGTTGGAATGCTTATGACCAGCAACGTACTTACACACGACTGTCGGAATTCTTTTTTTAGTTCGTTTCGCGACGGGTCGATCCTCGAATTTCAGTCGCACCGGCTCTCCGTTTCTCACGGCCGCTTTCTTTCTCCTCGGTTTCGCTCGATTTCGCCTTTCGCAGCGAGAAAAGGGCTGGCTCGTTCGCGTGCGGCTCCCACGAACGACAGAATTCACCGGAGCATCGCGTAAATGGCTCTGAGAGGAGACAACTGTGTGTCCTCGGTTACAGGCTGGTGCATGCTCGGGACAAAAGAGCCGGCGGGGCTCAGAAAACCGAAAACGCTCCTCCCGAGAGGAGAACATGCGGATTCAGCGTCCCTCGATCCACCGAACGATCAATAACTACTCACTACCTCGATAATATTCCAGAGGAATTTTCGATCGAAATTCCACTTCTACCTTCTACAAATCCCCGGATTATTTTTCCGACGGGAATTCCGAAAATTGTTTGCCACTTCGTTGGAATACCGACGCCACGTGCGGAAAATAAAATTTGTTGGTGGTTCTTTGCACGATTTTTCAAGAGTCATTTTAGAACCTGACATTGAAGGATTAATCGTACGTTATTTAAGGAATAATTTCGTCTCGGCCGGTCCACTTTAGAGAAGAACGTCGTTCATCAAGCGAAGTTCATCCGGAAAAAGGTCTGGACAAATGTTCGTTAATAAACCAGAAATACCTACGTCGAACTGCGTTCCAACTTGTTGTGTGGAACGTTAAAACGCGGAGTAGGCTGCGACCTCGAAAGCCCGTCGGCAAAAAGCTGCAACTTTTGAAGCCCAAGCGACAAGAAACTTGCGACCCTGATAGTTCAGGGACAAAAAGCATAGAGGCATAGATAGGTCTGCGTGGCCAGTAGCAGCAAGCTCTGACCCTGAAAGCTCGGCGACAAAAATCTCCGGTCCGAAACGTGCGCCGCTCGAAAGATCCAGCCTCAAGATCTAAAAAGCTACGTCGATTGGAGTCGTTCGTCGGGACTTTGTTGTAGAAAGCTCGGGGCAACTTTCAGCGTCCTCCCTCTGTTAGCGCTCGTTAGGCAAACAGCCGCGGTATTTAAAGCTGTAAGAATGTCCGTTGGAAACGTTATCTTTTATCGGCTCGCAATTCCTCTTCTGTTTCGCGCGGCGTTTCGAAACTCGCCGATTGCGAAAGTAGCGGGAACACGTGACAAATAGTTCGGGGTGTGAAGATAACGGGCAACGGCACATGGGAAATCACGACCATTGTCCCTGCAGAATAAAGACAACCCGGACGCGTCCCGGGGATGTCAAGTGCGTCACACATCGGGGGGATGGAACCCGGGGCTGTGAAAGGCGAAAATGTTCCTCCCTGGCTAAAGTAACAGAATGCCTCGATTTTACGAGCGATTTAACCGCGGGCACTGTTGCGCCAAGTGTTCAGGGAATTTCCGAAAAGCGTTGTTCCACACCTATTTCCCTGCTGTAATATGAAAATGATTTTCGCACGAGCTTCGATAAATTAGGAATATTTGGTTCACTGGGAATATTTGTACCGATCGAACAAAATAACAGCCAGCCATGCACGCTTCTAGAAAATTAGTTTGCCTTTAGAAATTGCTAACACCCCCCTTTGGAAAATGTCGGATAAACGGAAAATAATAATTAGGTCCATAGAAACGCGATGCTGCGAACGAAATCAATTTATTTTCGACAGGCGATCCGCCACCATTTGTTTTGCACGATATTATGCAAGAAATAATGATTATAAAAAACTAATTATTATACTACTGACTATAAAAAGTTTTGCTTCGCTGCGTCCCCTGTCGCACATTTATGAAAGTTTTCTAAATGGATGAATAATTTATTCTCTTGTTTTAATGAAACGCAGTAACGTAATATTGTAGACGCATTTAATGTAGATTTTCAATGCCGTGCAAAGTTTAATAAGGACACAAAGATCGTCTTCCGTGTCCTATTTCATTGAGGCACGCACGCAGCGAGAAAATAATGACACTTGCCCAGCCACGGTTCGTTTTTTTTTTTTTCATACGCGAGGCTATTTCCGCCACGAGAATAATTAAAACATTTTTACGGCTGGCTACGGCTTAATTAGACCCTGCATTATTGTGGAACTGCATGCATATTTACGTAAATTATGCGCGCGAGTACTTGCTTACGTCACATTACAACTTATGAATGATCCTCGCGCCAATATTACGACAAAATAAATTTTTTTCATTGTTGCACAGAATGCGTGTCTCCCGTCGAGTTCATTTAATTATCTCGATTTAATCCCGTTGCTCTGTACGGATTTTCTTTATGTCTTTTAATCAACGCCCAATGTCGAGTTCGACGTAGATTCAATTTATTTTAATGACCGTGCTTTTTTAATGATGTGCAAAATATTTGCTGCTGGTATTGGTACATCAGAGGAAGAGTGTAAATTACTAGTAGACGTCGTTCAAGAAGAAAGTGAAAGATACAAAATGTTTTTGATCGCGGCGGATTCGGCATCTGGAGAGGCAAATTCGCTCCAGCCACGGATGTATCTGCGCTAAATACTTAAGTTAGAACTTTGTCAACGGATTTCCACAGTCTTCTGTGCGCCTCGCGGCGCCGGGGGCTTTATTCGCCGGGATTTATTCAGGAAGACGCACGCCGCTCCGTTATTTTCCTTGATTCTCTTTCTGAATGCATGAAGCGTGGTAATTAGTAAGTACGACCGAGCCACTTCATCCCACGACCTACTTCGCGCACTACTCGGAAAGATAAATAAATAGGTGCCCTCTGTCCGTTCATTTTCCTGGTATCAGCCGCGAGAATAGAAATCGATGCGCCGATGAAAAAATTTCCCCCGGCTGAACACACCGATGATCCTCAAATTACACAGGAATTTCGATAACTCGGAAATCTCGACTAAAAAGCCTAATAAAACCATCAGCAGCCTCGCTCCAACAAATTTTCCCCAGCACTTTAACATTTTCTGCGTCGAAATCACCCCTCGAAGTTAAAACAGTGCTTCTCTATTCGGCCAGCTATTCTTTTTCCGCACGGCTTTTCCCCAACAGAAATCTCGCTTCGAATTAGAAAACTGTTTTTTTTTAAATTGTATTGGCAATTTTTGTCTGGTCGTTGCGAAGTTGGAAAAGCGTTTTTGCGTTCGACTGGCAATTTTTTTCTGTACTGTTTTCATTGTAGTGAAAAATTCATTATTTTATCAACAAATTCAACAAAGACTTTATTATTCTTTTTCCTAGTACTTTTTTGTTCTCCGTAACGAAATCACGAGCACCCATTACAATTAAGAGATAAAATTTTGCCAAAAGATTTGAAGAGCCGTTTCTATCGAGATGGGAATTTTTTCTAGTTTGATAATAGGGGAACAGTGTTTTCCTATTGACATGGCAATGTTTTGTATATTCAACCTTTTCGCTTTCACAGTCAGAGCACCATTCAGAAATGAAACAGTATTTTTTTTTCTATTTATATTGAGGCCCACACGATCGATGCTAACAAAAAGTTTTCGAGAATGTTATTAGTAGACTGCGAATCTTTATGAAAAACAAAAATTTTCTGCACAGATTTCAAGAGAAACAGAAAGTAAATTGAATGTTATTTCTTCCCTTAACGGTTTTAATAGAGGAGAAATTATATATTGATATCTTCAATTTTTAAAATTTTTCAACAACTTCGGTTTTCATATACTCGATTTTTCTGTAAATGTATAAAGATCCGCAGTCTAGTTATTAGACTTTGTGCTACTGTACAATTTCCTAATGAAAGGAGATGAGAAAAGAGGAGTTACGGAATTTCGCGAAGCCTGTGTGCGTCGTACGAGAAAGAACACGTGTCAGCACGGACGGATCACTAACATAATAAGAAACTATAATGGACCAGCTGGTTCTCCTTTCACGAGAATTAGATTCGGTCTCTGCGGGGTTTCGAAGACTCTGGCGTCGCGTCGCTGGAACCGCGCCGCGCCGGGATGGATTATCGGGGGTGGAATTTTAATTAATGCGTCCACGCGGACAATGTCTTAGAGCTTGTGGCACTCGGTGTTCCGCATCTCCGGGACCGTTTCTATTCGGAATATTAAAGCGAGGCCGGCCTCGCTTAATTATTTATTCTTGCTCCTCTGCATCCCATGTCCATTTACTTTTCTGCTTGAATCCTCTGCGCCCTGTGCCTTCGCCGCGCCGGTTTCAATGGGAGAGCGCAATGTGTTCAACGAAACATACTCGCCGTCATTATTTACTCGGGTTTCCTTCTGTTTCACGGTGATCTACTTCATTCCAGTGTTTCCCGCCGGTATTTCTTTGCACTGGCCCAACCCTAAACGCTTTTTTCTCAGTTGAAAGAATATTTAATTAGGAATTAAACGAAGCGCTGGAGATCCCGGATTTTTAAAAATTTTTCTCCGGTTGGGGAGAGACGATTACTTTAATTCTCGAATGGCGGTGAGTTATTTTCATCTCTTGGGGTTTCAGAATTTGTTCGAATGAACGGTGTAGAGCGGTAGCGATAGAGCTTGTAAGACAGGTGACGTCTTCGGATACACGTGGAAGATGTCGCCGATGTTGAACGTCATCGAGATACATTGTCGCTTGCAGGGAACTGTTTCTAAGCAACTCCGAGGGATACGGGTCCAGCATGGCCTTTGGAAATGAAAACTGACGGCTGAATGAAGCTCAAATGGGAATTAATACACTCGTGTTGCGTGGCGGTGGGGCGCGAGCCGCGACACATTTCTGTCAGTGGAAATGAAGCCTAATGGTTACACCGAACAGTCGAGTTCACTTGCGCGTCGCGTCGATACTTTGTACCCACTTTTCTCTAAACAATGCTGTGGCTTCTACTTTAAAAACCTTATATAGGATAGAACAATTTTCTTTCTCTACATTCGCTTGGATTAAATTTTAATACAGCTCGTTTGAATGGGGTCACGCAATATTTCAAAATACCACAAACTTAGATAAACATTGACATTTCTAGCCTGTGAGCTTTGCTTTAATGAGGTAACACGATACCACGCGGAATGTTCAAACCACCAGCTCTGCGATAAATTGGATGAAATACGAATCTTCCTTCCCTCATTTCTACTGAAATCTAAAGTCAACCACGGCCACATGATCCGCTCTAAAATATCGAACTCGTAACTACCTGTTATTTAGAATGAAAACAAAATTCTGCTGTCTCGTAAAGCACTGTAGCTTTCCCTTCATCGGTTGTGGGCGTGTTAACGCACTATGTAAATTGGCTTAAGTGCTTAGTTGCGCGGGAAACGTGAAAATATTACTGTGCTGAGCGACAAAAAATAACGGGAATTGCCAGTGTTTACGTGAACAGTTAAAGATTAAAGCATTTAAACATTTTTTTTTTCTATCGTAGCAATCAAGTTGAAACTATCAAATTTCTCATAAAAATCCTTGATGGAAAATACAAGACTTAAGTCTCGCTCCTTCGAGGAAGTCTTAACGTTGATAATGTTCACAAATAGGTTACATCAAGGAAGTTAAAAATATTACCGAAAGTTTGATAAACTTTTATTGGCTAGTAAAAATTCCGAACGAAGACGAAAAGTTACTAATTAATGTCAAGTGCTAAAAAGAGAGGGTTGAACATTTTCTGATGACGCGCATCTGGCTTTTGCAACCGTGTCACCTTTAACCTAACCAAACTTGTCAATATAAAAATATCCACGGGTGGATTAAATAAACGGAAATAGAAGTCTAAATACTGTTTTCATAAATATTACATTTTATTGAGCAAAAGAAAATTCTGAACGAACATAGAAGTTGCTAATTAATATCAACGATAGCGCATCGTCTATTTTTCCTCATTTGATACATTAAACTGAAGAAAATGAATATTTTAATATGTCAACGAATTCTGACACGCCTAAACGTACAATGTACCGAATATCATCCACCATATTCACTTCAATAGAATTTCAAGTTTTTCGTTAAGTGTGCTATAATTTTGTACCTCTATATTTCGTTAATATAATAATTATACTTCTTTCAATAAAAGTAGATAAGTTAATGAGAGAGAAGCTTCGTTTCATTTCATTCATACATGTTAAGAAAAAGACACACTAAAAATATATGTATAAAAGAACTTGAATTTCTAATGTTTGATAAACAGAAATTACGTTAACTTCAAAGTGTGCTATCTTTTCGTCCCGGAGTGTACACAAAAATTCTCAAGGGATGCTGGAAGTCGCTAATTAACATCGACTGTCGGAGAAGAGTGTCCAAACATTCCAAGCAATTTAAATTCCACTCCTTCCCTATCCAATCCCCCAGCCTGTAGCACTTAACGTTCAGTCGCGGTAATGAATTTTTGAAATCGGCGCGAATAATAGCGTTAACTATATGTAGGTTAAAACAACGTAAACGGGAGCGGTATTCTTCAAGTTCGGGGAAAGCCTGCGAGTTTATTGGGGAATTGTTAGGAGTAGCCGGCGGCAGGCGGCGCGGCGATTCGTGATTGTGCCGAGATCGAATCGTCGGCTACCTTTTTCGATTGTTAGTTCTTGAAATTTTCATCGGGCGAAGTCACGTATAAGTCGCGTCGAATTTAATTATCAAGGGAGGTTACATCTGGGGTCCGGCGCTGGTCTCGCACGCGCGTTCGAGCAAAGTTTTGCGAGAGTCGGTGACGTCGCGCACTCGTAATGGCCTAGTTCGATACACGTGTCAAAGTAAATGCAGGCCTTTCAGCTGCTTGTCTAATTAGGCGGGCTTTTTAGCCGGCGTTTGATTAAGCAGTAAATTGCGAGAGTCGCGCGTGGCCGCGTGAAAGGAAATTTGGAAGCGGCGCGGTGGCAGCCCGAGGAAATCGAGCTGCGAGATTATGAATATGTTTGGATCCGAACACGAGAACCGGAAGATGTCTCGCTTTAATCTGAAATTCCATCTGTTACTATTAATCAGATTCAGAACATTGGAAACATGTTGTTCTATTAGGTTGTTCGGAAAATCATTTTGTTTGCGCTCAAGGAATAAAATATATAAAAAAAACTTTAAAAACGGGGGGCAAGTGCATTAACTTGGATATTTTTATTATAATATGAACGCATTTTTAGCTCTCAGAGACGCTCTTGCCCCATTTTAGGGGCAAGTGCGTAGTAATTGACACTTTCTACAATATCCTATCGAAATGATAACTTTCAAGCAAAATTAGAATCCTACATAATACCAATTCATCAGTAATAACCGTACCAGACTGAAAACACATGAATTTAAAGTCCAACTTTACAAAAATTAGTGCCCACTTACCCCAAACTTCACCTTATATTAAAATGCACTAACAAGGAGAAAATAATTTATTTCCTGGTCCTCCATAAAATACCGAATCCAGTTAAATGATTAATAATATTTTTCCCCAAAATTTTAAGCAATTAGTTCAAAATTTCTTCTGTTGTAAAATTGGTGTGTCGGAGAATAGATAGAGAAAAATTTAATACAAATTTAAATAAAATCATGACATTAGTGACTATAAATAAAAGCGCGTGGAATATATCAATATAGTTTAGCGCTCCACACTATTATTTATAGTCCCCCCCGCCCACTAATATCATGATTTTAATTAAATTTATATTAAATTTTTCTATCTGTTCCGACACTAATTTTGTAACAGAAGAAATTCTCAGCTAATTGCATAAAATCTTTTGGGAGAAAAATATCATTAATCATTTAATAAATGAAAAAAATTATTTTCACCTTTTTAGTGCATTTTAATATAAGCGTGGTTTTTAAAAAGTTTTATTTTTTCTACTTTTATTGTCATATCGGAAGCAAGCGTGCATACAAATTTTCAACAAGATTGGACCATGGGAAGAGGTTTAAAATTCGATTATAAGATCTAACGCATATGTACAAATACAAGAACACGGCAAGTTAATATAAGCGTGGTAAAAATGAAAGCCAATTTTTCACTTGACCCGAAAAAATATTGTATAAACAGGTTCGCTGGGAAATTAGGAACAACGGAGCAACAGTGACGAAGACGGTCATCAACCGAACGATGGTGGAAGGCGTTCAATCAACTTCCGGTTAATGACGTCGCGTACAAACCGCGGGAACGGTTGTTCCCGTGGCGTCGGCTTCCAAACAATCGATACCGACGCGCGGTTCGATTAAAACGAGCTTTCACGTGTGCCAGCTGAAAACGAGTTTTCCCCGTTGGGGAAAATCGGGCGGCCTTCGCCAGGCTGCCGGGTCGAAAGCGGAGGATAGATCGAATCCTGTCGCTAACGACCGCCACAACGAAACAATGGGTCGTGAAACGCTTTCGGTTTCCTGCGGGTTTTCGTCGCCGCGCTTTTTCTCGGACGATTTCCTCCGAATTTTCGGACCGGGCCGGTTCGGCGTGCCACGTGTCGCCCGTTCAACGCTTTTTTCCCTTCGGAAACCAACCCTCTGATATCGCCACTAATACGGTCTAAATATATGGAATAGAAAATTCATCCGGGGGTTTGTTTCCGTAACACCCGCACGAAACAAGTCTAACAATAATATTCCGAGCCAATCCGACTAAATAACCTGCCACAAATAAATGGAATATGTCAGAGCACGTATAAATGGGTCAGAGAAATTCGAAATTTGTTTTTTTTTTTTCATCATCGTACCGTGCGGTGAGCCCAATAAAAACCGTAATCCCGAAGTTGATCCGCGCGATAGCGGTAGCGCGTGTCCCCCGTCAGAACGTAATCAAGTCTGCTTCCATTTAAATAAAGAAGGCGGGCGCGTTTCGATGAATACACTATCGGTGGGAACACTTTTTTCCCCTCGATTTTTTCGTTTTCCGTTTAATGAATATGCAGGAAATCGATGCAGGCCGGACACTGTGTATTTCAATTCGTAAGTTAACAAGGAGGGAGGGGGTCTTGATCAACGCGCCCACCCGTTCCCGGAATATTGCCAAAGGGGTATTTAATTCGACCGATCCGAGCCGAGTTTCGCGGGCGATTTTCATTTCCGGAATGTCTGCCGTTCGCGGAGATCTTCGCGACGGTACTGTCAGCTCGCGTCGCAACCGCCGTTTGTCACTCGCGACTTTCTTATTCGCCAAGACGATTCCTAATTGAAGTTCCACCTCTGGGAGAGAAGTGCGTTTTTCCGCCGCGTCGCCCGCGGACGTGTTCCGTAGCTTCGTAATCCGCGGCGCGACCGAATATTTCAATTTTCCCGGCAACGAGAGAATCTAATTAACCGCCTGGAATTATTTTCGCCACTATTATCAATCTATGAATGAGCTACACCCACGCGTACGAATACAGCGAAATTATCTCGCCCGACGCGGGGTTAATGTTTCGTTTCTTTGAAACGGGGATTGAAATTCTAGTAACAGTTCGATAACGATCAGCGCAGACCGGAAAAACGATCGACCGTTAAAAGAAACCGACCGGCAACGCTGACCATCGCAATGGAATTGAAATTGTTCGTGATGAAACCGTACCGATCCCCTCACCCCCCAAATCTCCGTTCACCCCACACCCTCGCGATCCTGTCCAGAATCAAGCCTAACTAACTGGCAACGAAAACGTGAAAGGACGTCGAACGTACCGGAGCGACACGCGACACGTAGAAACGAAATGAAACTGCTCGAGAGTCGAAAGGAGAAATTGCTCTTTTCAACCAATCAACCCTCTCTCACCCACCCCCTCGAGCGGCCGCTCTTTTTCCCTCGTTTTCTCTCGTTTCTCCGCGAGCTCGAATCAACGTGATTAATTACAATATCGCTTTTTCATCTCTTTCCTCTCTTTATCCCTTTCCCTTCGATTGCCGCTTAATTTTTTGTTTACACCCACATGCATCCCCTTTCGAAATTCTAACTCAGTTTCGCTAAGCTTTAATTGAAATTTTGGTTGCTGCAGAATGTTTTACTATTGCTCGCGTTACTTCACAGACAAGTAAAATTGAAAATACTTTGCTGCACGAGATGCAACGGCGTCGAGAGCATGTTTACGTTACTACACGCCGGAACGAAAAGATTTGAAATCACACTTTGAAATCAATGTAATTTCTGTTTGTGAAACATTAGACACTAAAGTTTTTTTATACACATATTTTTAGTGTGTCTTTCTTAACATATATGCATGAAATGCAACGAAGCTTCATTAACTTATCGATTTTTATTGAAAGAACTAGAATTATTAACGAAATATAGAGGTACAAAATGATGGCACACTTAACGAAAAACTTGAAATATAACAGAATTAATCGATAAAAATCAATGCTCAATATTTTGTAGGACCTCCTTTACAGCTGACGATTTCAATCATTCGGTTTGGTAAATATTTATACAATTTTTTAATACTGTTTTGGCTGATATTCTTTCATCCGTCCAAAATGCACTATCTTAAATCGTTAATAATTTAATAGTATGCCATTTTTTAATACAGCTCTGGCAAGATGTGCCCAACAGTTTTCAATAATGTTGAGGTTGGAGATCTTGCCAGCCACTCCAAAACTCGAATAATTTTTGAAGAGAACAGCATAAGTGTTTAGTTATTCATTTATCATTTAAATATACCGTTCGCTATTCATTCTCTCGTCCTTTTATAAATTTGATTTCTGTTTTACTCCAATATTCAATATCCGCCCAAATTATCACACTGCCGCCTCCCATTTGGCGACGGCTTAAAAATTGCAGTTCTTCATTCAAATTATGATAGTAATAGCCTACGTCGTCTGGATCATACAAATTAAATCTTTTTTCGTCAGTAAATATGACTCTTCGCCACTTAGTCCTCATATTTATATCCCTTTCGGCAAATTGTAAGCGGAACGCTTTATGCTCTTTCTTTAACCAAGGTTTCTTCTGCAATTCTCTTCGCGCTAAGTGCTTGCATTTTTGTAAAACACAACGTACATTTTTCCCGTTAGTGTTTACGCCAACACTTTCGGCGATTTGTCTCGCAGTCATCCTCGAATTTGATGCTGTTCTCAATGTTGCACGTTTTTCACGGGCAGTTAAACTTTGTGGGCGCCCAGAACTCTTCTTTTTCTTGTAATTTTCAGGATTTTTTAACAAGCTCATAATAACTTTTCGGCGTCTATTTACAATTTTTTATAATTTTGTAATTCAATCTTGTTCTCCCTTTAACTGCAATATCGTATGTACTTCACATACACTTGGTTCTTTTCACGGCCCATTCTTAACGCTTCAGTATGTTGTCTTATAAAATAAGCACGAAAGAAGCTAGTACCCACTTTATGAATTACGTTTTGCAATGAATGTTTGCTCTTCAGTAAGTGCTATCATTTTGTCCCGCTTGTGTGCCTCAATATTTACGTTTTCGTTTCGAAAATTCTATTGAAGTGAATATGGTGGATGATATATTCAGTACATTTTACGTACAGCCATGACAGAATATGTTGACATATTAAAATATTCATTTTCTTTAGTTTAATATACGGAATGAGGAAAAATAGACGATGTGCTATCTTTTTATCCCGGAGTGTACAAGCCAAGGTTTCGATTCACTTTTATCCAGATAGAAATACACAGACTGTGTTTCTGACATACTGTAAATACTCCCTTTACTAAACTCGCATGCTTTATTCTTGCGTGAATGATCGAAAAAACAATGGAATACAACAACACGAAGAACCTCTTCCATTATCCTACCCCACAGAAGTAATAACCAACCGAACGGAACTTGTTTATTTTCCCCATCCTGAACAATCTAATGTAAATACAAAAGAGCTTATCTTTCCCAAAAGGCTGATAATTTGTAAGGACCCACAGATTCCCCCAGACATCCTAAGAACCGCTATGAAAAATATTTTCATCCCGCCACTAATATATTTCTTCAGGCTAAAGATTGATCAAAGTGAAAGCACTATGAAACGGGCAGGCCAGACTCATCCTGTGGTCGTAAACCTCGAAGATTGTTCTTCCAGGTGAGCCAAAATGGCGGTGGCGAGTCCGCGTCATCGGCTGTGGATTAACAGTTTTATCTTGGGGGATACAGACGCCGATAAAGGTGAAGTGTGCGGGAAAGAAGGAAGCGACGGCGGTTTATCGGAGCCCTAAAAATATTTATCCATCGAAATATGGCCGGGGAACTGGAAGAATGGCGTCATTAAACCGACCGATCGGCTGGCGAACGACCAACCATGGTTATTGCGCTTCTCCCATCCGTTTCGGCGAGGTAGGCGACCCGTAAAACCAGCCGGCGAATTAATCATAAAGTTGCTGAACAACGATTCCACCTTGTATTCGGAACGGCCATCGCTCGCGACGGAATCTCTCCGTTATGCCGCTGTTACTATTACGGTCTCGTCGGAATTATACTCGTCGAAATTAAAATTACCATCCTGACGAACGCGCAATCTATTCGCGAATTCAATTCGCCGGACGATTATTCCACACATCGATCGAAATTGCGCCGACCGTACTTTCGCGAATCAGAAACGCAATTGTTTTCACGCAGAAAAGTCCCTTACAGCTCTCGCGGAATTAATTAGGATTTCCAATGGCGCTCTCCACATTTCCATGTTATGTTTTATAAAATCCGCGACAAGGTGGAAAGTTGCTCCATGTTGTTGCATCAGTGCGTTCTTGCAAATCGAAACTCTTATTATAATTTCAATTGGAAAGAGCTCTGTTGCAGCCCGGCCAAATTAATTCGAATTTTAAATTGCAATCTCCCCGATTCCGATGATGATGTCCGGAATAAGTGAAAAATTCGTTTCTCGCCAACAACGATTTTATGCTATAGCAGCAAATTTAAAATCATCGATGTAAATATCTCCATGTATTTTACGAATTCGCGAATGCGAGATAAATGGATAAATGTGCGCAGTCCGGTGTCGGTAATAACAATCGGTGTTTCCGGTACGTTTAGCAAGGAGAATATTTTGTTTATAAATTAATGAAAAGGTCTGGGTTAGGTCGAGCATCCAGCGCGACAAGCAGTGAATTGTTACGGAACTCTTGACAGAGCGAGTAGAAACTTTCTGTTCGCGGAATCGTTTAATTAATTGATTAGTCTCGCCCGAGGCATCGCCTGTCCAACATCAGACATTTTCTGCTGATGCCGGAGCCACGTGTTCGTCCATATCCCACGCGATAAAAAGAGAATTGGAAATTTTTCTCGCGACAGTTTTATCGTTAACTGCGATTGGTAGTGGGGCAGATGGAGAGCGCGGAGGGGATAGTTCCCAATGCCCTTGAGCGTCCATTTCCTTTCGCGCTGCCTATAAACGTCAAATATTATTCCACCGCCGCCACAGTAGGCTCAAATGCCATTCTGGCTAATAAAAAATCATAGTGATCAGACGCAGCTTCCTACAACTAACAACTAACTTGTGTGGAGTCGTTGTAACCGGGAGACTTCAATGTTTAAATTTATGATAATTTGGTCAATAAAAAATTTTTTTAACTTTTTATAGTCATTTATGTAATTTTAGAGAGAAGAAGCATTTCCACGGAAATTAAAGTTACTGGCGTTTTTAGTCACAGAATTAACTGAAACGGACACTAAAATAAAAACCTCATATATTTACAGACATACACACTTGATTAGATAGACTTATTTAGACTTCTAGTTATACACACATCGTTTCAGTTTTGTACACACATCCATGTGCACTGAAAACACACCTAGACTATAACAAAG
This sequence comes from Lasioglossum malachurum, assembly GCA_028455605.1. Taxonomy (NCBI): domain Eukaryota; kingdom Metazoa; phylum Arthropoda; class Insecta; order Hymenoptera; family Halictidae; genus Lasioglossum; species Lasioglossum malachurum. The sequence continues at coordinate 15,565,926 of CM052318.1, read as the reverse complement.
TTTTATTTTCTGTACAGGCTGTCCCAAAATTCCTTCAACAGCCGGAAATGGGAGGTTCCTGAGATCATTTGAAGCGACTTTTCCTTTGCAAAAATGTTATCCGCAGCTTTGTTTAGGAGTTATTCACGAAAAACGCATTGGCAGTCGGCTCGGCGCGCCAACTGTCCATTGGCCCACTGTGCCAACTCGCGCCTAGATCGCGCTCTGATTGTATAAATATGTAATAACTCCTGAACAAAGTCGCGGATAACATTTTTGCTAAGGGAAATGTCGCTTCAAATGATCTCAGGAACCTCCCATTTCCGGCTGTTGAAGGAATTTTGGGACACCATGTATATTCTCTATGTTCCCACGTCAGAATCAATATTACTGTTGATTACATTATATTATTGTCGATATTACTCTAATCCTGTCAATTTTCAGAATATTAAAAAATATCTTTCCCAGAATATTCTTCATATCACGTACAATTAAGTAAGTAATATAAGGTATCAGTCTTTTAAATCTCATATAGCTATCCTATTCATTTAAGTGCTGTCACAAGAAAACATAAAATTCCGTTTTACACTAGAAGTATTAATTTTATGACCTACATATTGATTAAGCATTTTTTACTCCTCTCAGTCAGTACTGTGAACCACAAAAATCTTAAACCCTCTCTATGAGTGATCGCAAACTGTTCACAAACTTTGAAGCTACATTAAACAATTATTGGCAAATAGTGGCAGCTGATTTTTACGAGAATTGAAGAGCAGAGTCTACATTACGAAATCGGACAGGAGATTCGACGAATGCGCGTGAATTTGGTTACTTTCATTCGAAAAACTAAAAACTACAATATTGACTACCTTTGAACACGGGTATTTGGAAACTTTTGCAAATTCTGTAATTACAGACTGAAAGTAGATACGTACTTTCTTCTACAAAATCCATGGAAGGCAAAATATTCGCATTTAATATTAACGTTTACCAGTAGCAAAAGCACTGACCGTTCTGGGAGACTCTTAAAGGCCGCAACGACTGTAGACTTTTGCGTAAATATTACCCTATATAAAAAAAATCTTCAGAGCAAAACAGAATATAATTTAGAGATCTACAGGGATTTAACAATGGAAACAAATAAAAAAGTAGGTAATAGTATGTAATTGAAAATACGACTTTTTATCAGTTAGATTGGCGTTTGGGCCCACTGTGTGTGTGTGTGTGTGTGTGACGCCGTGCGGAAACCATTAATCCCTTGCCGTATTTTAACGAGTCAGACTCGTCACGAAGATTTTAACAAAGTCTAATAAATACGAATGTTATGCCTTTCTTCTTAGATGAAATAAAATTTCATTCGTTTCTAGTCAATATTTTAATTAGAAATAATAAATTCTATTTTTTCTCTTCTAATTTCTCGGGATAAAGACGTTCTAATCACTGTAACCGTAAAGAAACTGGTGCGGCAAAGGGTTAACATCATCGGAAATTAAACTGCGAAGGCTCTGCATTTTCTGCGCGTGTAGAACGTCGTCAGTGACCCGTGCAATTTCAAAAAACGATAAATCCCGAATTTTGGAGCTTCATCTGTAAAATAAAATTAAATTGAAGGCAACGAAGAGCAAAAAGAATGGAGGAATGGAAGCTACAACGAGTACTATCTCGTGGAACGTTCATTTCATTAACCCTGCTGCGTCCTTGGGATCTTCTTTGACCCATTTCCAGTATCCTCTCTTCAACACTATCATGATTGTATAGTATTTTTTGACCTAGTCTTCAACTGGGACTTCTTTGACCCATTTGCATTTTTCTTTCTTTAACGATATCAGGATTGCACAGTATGCTTTTACCTAGGACTTCCGTGACCCATTTATATTTTTCTTGCTTTCACGCTGCCACGATCGTACACGTGTTTACCTAGTATGTTTTTACCTTACTCATGACTAATATTTCAAGAGATTAAATTGATAAAAGTGAACTATGCGGAAAATTTGAATTCAGACTGATTGAAATGGGTTTCCTGTGTTACAGCTCGGCCAAGTGGTGCGTTCGGATTAAAATCGAGTTCCGCGAACTTTTTACCTTCCGATCGTTCGGGGAAAGCATGGAAAATCGTCCATAAATCGCTTGGGAACGATCGATCGCTCGATTTCGTCCGCCGTAGTGCTCGGAGCGCCAGCGTAGCGGGCTTGAAGAGAGCACAATATGTCGTCCCGTGGAAAGTTCGTTTCTGCCGGGCAGATATTCGTTCAACTCCGATGGTATTGTTCCCCGTCGGGTGAAACTCATCTCTCACCCTCGGCCCGTTCCCCGTTCCCCGTTGGTCGCAACTGCACCGTCAAATTGCACAATATTCATCGAAGTTTCTCTTTCTCTCTCTCTTTCGGGAACGGATTAGCCGAAGTCGCTTAAAATCGGCGAACTTTCGGCGACCGGGATTATTTAATCGCGGGGAACAGTGGCTGGGAAGAAATCTCGAATTTTAAGGCGGCTCCCTATCGAACCGGTCGGACGACGCGGCGAGCTTAAGGCTGCCTACGCGACGAAGATATCGAGTTTAATTACCCCCCGGATACTATCGAACTTTCGCAAACTGAATCGCCCCGAGCCGCCGAAAGTTTTCTATTGGCTCGGCCCCCGGAGAAATATGAAAAGTGCAACCTCCGAACGCGTTATGGTCGCCACTATTGGCTCGGTCGCGCGACGCTCGACACGCGTAATTGATTTCTTTGCTTGCCTGAACGAAGCGAGACACGGTGGCTACGCGAGAGCTTCGGAGATTGTAGAAAACGCGCTCTCGGGAAAATTGGAGTAATTGGCACCTGGGACTGTCGAGCATCGAAATGACTACAGCTTTTTTCAGTTTGCTGTTCTTCAAATTATGACGGCACCTTTTCTGGAAACTTGTTGAGTTCCATTCTCCTGTTAAGGTTCGCTTGATGTGATAAAAATAATGATTAAAATATATAATGAATGTACACACTCTGTGTTCAATGTTTTAATGCTGTGCACAGTGGCTCATGTATTTTTTCACATACCTTTGAGACAAACGTCCAGTGGAAAAATTGTTACGCGACACGCGTGTGCATATTTCCGTCGTTATTTCGTTTTAGCGCTGCTTTGCGATGCATTTATATTCATTCTAAAATCAAATCCTGACGTGAGATTTTACATGTAACGTGGAGAGCAATAAGAGAGAGTGAGAGAGAGAGAGTATACCGGATTTCTGTGAACAAATGTGTGAGTCACTGTGTATACAAGGCGTCTCTGAAATGCTGTGCCTCCGAGCGAGAAAATCTTCAAGAAAAATAACTGGAAAATCTGCATTTTACCACGTTCTTCTTTTTTATGGAATCAACGGAAAATTGTCCGTTGCTCATGGATGCACCTTTACGGTAAGTAGAATAGCTATATAACGATCAGACACTTCAGTCGAGCTCCATTGAGCGTCCCGCGCGCCACAAGATCGAACGGATCGAAAGCGAAGGAAGAGTTACAAAGAAAATTGCAACCTGTTTTAAAAATTGGATTGTAGATCGAGCACTAATTTTTCGGAGGGATTCACCAATTTCGAACCACCAGAGACACCTTGTATTCGTCACGCATCCACCCCCGCTTCGAACTCACAGGAATCAGTCGTCGTGGCCGGTTTCAGGATGATCGGTTGTTGTTCAGAATCGATCTCGAGATTCGATCTGGATGGTCGACCGAGAGGAGGAGTAGAACACTGGCACGAGTCACGCGGCCCGTCAAAACAAACCGAGCACCGTAAAACCGCGGAGAGCTTACGATCTATGGATCTACCTTGGGATCCTGGCAGGACACACCGATCGAGGACATCGAACGCGTACGATCCACCTGGTTTCGTCCGCCCTCTGTCAGTAAACTGTTTTCCCTTCGACGAAACGGAGGGTTGACGAGCTTGTAAGCTTGCGGTAGCACGTGAACACCACGGCCGAGTGGCGCGACTGAACTCGGCTGAACCGTGTCGGAGCTTGACTCCGGCGAAGCTTTCGGGCCGGCGCTCTCTCGACCGACGAGGCAGCGTCCGGGAGGGATGGGGCTTGGGGGTGGCTCGGAAGGGTTCGAACCAGAGAGGGAGGAACAGGGGGAGGGGGTAGGAGTATGGCGGGAGGAAACGCGGAAAGGGTTGAGGAAAGAGGCAATACGACGGAAGACCTGGAACGCGGGAAGGGTTGAGGAATATCTGAGGAGCAAGGGGTGAGCGAGGGGTACACGTCGCGGTGTATGAAGAAATGGGAACGGGGTTGATGCGGAAGAGACGAGAGTTACGGAGAAAGTGAGGGATTGAAGGTTGGGATAGAGAAAACGGAAAAGATCCGTTTTTAGAGCTAGTGTTTCAAGGGTTGGAACGTGCAAGGGTTGAAAATGGGAAATAATTACAGACACATGAAGGAAGTCTGGAAGCCGTGAAGGCTCGGATAATATTTTGGAAAGGCTGAAGCGAGGGCTGTAGATGTACTACAAGGAAAATATAGAATCGGAGATTGGAGATTTTAGAATTTGTGGAGTCGGGAGGGTCGATAAAGTGGAAAGGTTTAAGAACAAGTGAAAAGAGTGTGGGCGTAATGCATTTTGATGAAAGTTGCAACAGGAACACCCGGAGGAAAACTGCGAGCTTCGCAGCAGCAAGAGTTGAATATAACCTAGAAGATGTGGGATTGAAATGTGCGAATAATTTAGAAATTTGAACACATCGAAAATTTCGGGGATTTGAAAAGTCTGAGAGGTCTAAAGTAGGAATAATTTATTCGTAAGAAGGAAACCTGGAAAATCTGAATGTTTCAAGAATGTAAGGGGTGGATCGAGGAGCGCGAATGAGAGAATATCGCGAGTGGCGTGGGGAACTGCGGACCGGATTCATGTGAACGAGAAGACTTACAGAGAAAATAAGAGATCGAGGACTAGGAAATCTGGAAGGATTGAAAATTTTTGAGACTTGGAAAGTTCGAAGGGGTTGAAACATTGGAAGGACTTCGGAATAGGAGAAAATAGTGGAAGAGTAATATATTCTTGCGGAAGTTGGGGAAAGAATGCACGAAGTAAGACTTTGGAAGTTTAAAGAATACTTCGAGGAGGGTGGTGGAAAGAGGATACGGGATTGAGAAATTTCGAACGATTGGAAATTTTGAGGACTTGGGAAGCTGAAGAGGGTTGCAGTTAAAGTTGAGAATAACAGAAGAAATAAAAGATGATAGAGGGTGGTGTATTGGAAATCTCGAGGGTGGGTTGGCAACGAGAAAAAATGAGGGAAGAATAGTATTAAAATTCCTTATTGGGTTGCAAAGACAGGATATCGTAAAAATGTCAGGGGGAACATAAACAAGAGCGGACAAGATTGATGCAGCAGAAGATGGTGGAATTATGAAGAACAGAAGCAGGGGTTGAAAAATCTAGTGGTGCTAGAAATAAGAGGATATAACGGAGAGGAAGTATGACAGACGAGTGGAAACACGAAAAATCTGCTAGAGCAGCTGAAAGGTAAAGAAGGTGGGGATGAGAAGGGGCGGGAGAAGGATGAGAAAAAAGATTGATCGGAGAATTTGGAAAATTTTTAGGGGAAATTGGAAGTACAGAATCAAAATACATAGCATGAGCTTACGAGGGTTGCAAACAGAAAATACGGAAGGACGTGGGAGGGTTCAAGAATATCTGAGACAGTTATGTAGGTGGGGGATTGTCGCAGGAAGAAGTGCTGACAAGATTGATGCAGTAGAAACGAAAATGAAATTATAGGGCAGACAAATGGTGGGGGGGGGGCTGGTAAATTTGCAGAGGATGAGGATAAAAGAACGGAAGAGCACGTCTAACATATTTTTACGTGGATCGCGAGGAGTGGATGTAACGGAAGAACGAAAACACGGATGAGGTGAACAACCGGACGACGAAGTAAATAATTGGTGGTGAGAGGATGCCGCGCCAGGGATGAAAACATCAAAGTTACGGGGAAGAAAAATATCGAGAGGAAAATTTAAGGGAGTAAGACAAAATAGTGGAGGAGCAGGATTCGAAGCATGGCGAAAATATTACGTTGAATTCGAGGGTGGTAGAAAAGGGTGGAATAAGAAATGGAGCTGAAATGGCGCGACAAGGTAGCGAAAAGAAGTGCAGACAAGATTGATGCGATAGAAACGAAGATAGTACGGGTCGGTAGGATGCTGGTGGGTAAATATAGCAAAAGAATAACACGTTTCCAAGGGTCTGCTCGATGAGGTAGGAGGCCCTAATATTTGCGGACGAAAATCTACATCTTGCGGATACCTTCGGAGAGCAATTCTTATTCGACGGCGGAAACTTAATGAAAAGAGGAGAAGAAACAATATCGAGAGGGGAATGAAGAGCAGTAAGAGGTTCAAAGGCGGCAGGTTCCAGCTAGGTGGAAGTAATAAAACAGCAAGAAGATTGCCTTGTTGTCTACGGGAACATCAACAGAATTAAAATGTTTTTCGATGTTCCTTTCCCGCGCAATAGATGGCTGAAAATTTGTGTAATAGGAACTCTGGGGGAAAATCATTTGAGAAATGAGAAATCCGAGGAAACAGACCGGGGAACGTATAAAAATCCATTCGGTAGCTTCGACATGGCAATTGATAGAATTTTTACTGCCACGGCGGAGAACAGGTTTCGAGGATTGGAACGACGGAACGTATCGGAGATTCGACGAACGAGCGGCAACATTTTTGCACGACCGAAGACATGGGAATTCGCCGGGAAACATTTATATCGGACTTGATTAATGATCCCGGCGTGAATCGCGATACGCGAACGGTACTCTGATACATAATCGCTTCCTTCGGAGGGCTGCTCTAATGTTACGGATTACATTCCAGATGCCGGCGATCCTACGCTCTCGGCAGCGTGAATAACGCAGGCAGAAGTTACCCTCGTGAAAATAGTATTCCGAAGGTAAAACCTTTTTTAGCAGAGTGTGCTGACGAAGTGCATTAAAACCGAGTGCAACCGCCCAGAAAAAAATTGAATTATCTGTGGGATGTTCTGGAAAGAAAATGATTTGACAAAATTCTTCCTAAATGAAATTCCATTGTACGCGTTATATCTCTTGTCTAACAATCTATTTTCAATAACGATTCTAAACACGCGAACAGAGACTTTCTGGCCAACGCAATACCTTGAGTGTCCAGTACGATTTATTGCAAAAGAGCAGTTAGGTAACAGGCAGCCGGTATAGCGTTGGATAAGGGCTGCGAGGTTCCGCACGTAGACGTAATATCCAAAGGGAAGTTTCCGAGTATCGTATCAGTTATTTTCCATCAAGGGAGAAGCGTTGCGACTTGTCGCACGAACCAGATGGAATTTCGTTTAACGCCGGCCATGAAAATTTCTCCACGAGGAGGAGGTGTGTGCCGGGCGTACACATAAAGGCCTTGCTGAACTTCGAGCACGGAAACTTTCCCGTCTTTGTCCGTGTTCCATCAGCGAACGCCCTGCCGACGCGCGACGTTAGTGGAACACCGGTTCACGACGATGCTCGGTATGAGAAGTATCAAAATATTCGAGCCTTCATTCAGCCCGAAATTCCCCGACGGAACTTTGGAAATTCGCTGCTGCTTGCGCTCTCCCACTTCCATAGAAACGATCACGTTTACAACCGTAATTTCCGTGGCGAGCAATTAGCTGCCTGTCTGAGCACGGAATCTATTTGCGACAAATTAGTTACGCTACCACTAGTTTTATAAATTAATTTTCCATCAACGTGTACGCGACCAGCGTCCTGATTTTGTAAACAAATCCATTTTCTGCAAGTCGTCATTTCTAATTACAACGGGACAATTACTTACAAGAGAATGATTAAGCTAGTTTCAGACATCGCGGAGTCATGCAAGAAGCCTATTACTACGCTTTCGGTAGCTAAAGTGCTTACGTGGAGGTAACTCGGTTCCGCGATGCAACATGAATTCCTAATAGCCCCGATTTTGTTGAGTTAGGCTGCTTAAAAGCTTGGTTAGGCCTGGCTAGAGCTTTCAGTGCTGGAATAATTGAAACTGCTATTGTAATGGGTTACCCTTGGTTCGTCGATAATCCATTTCACCGACACAATTTGACCGACAGTAACTTTCGTCGACATATGTTTTCATAGACACTCCGTCTTTATCGACAGGTTTGTGTTAATTTATTTCCGCTGACACCAAATTCGCGTATTTGCTAGTGTAGATTAATCGTTATTATCATTGTTACGTTCTCGACGCATTTAGTTGCTTGTATAATAAATAATGAAGAGAATTACAAAGCATTGTTAGTTAGATCAAAGTTTCTGTTGCTACTTTATTGATCAGAATTTCTTCAAATAAACACACTCTATTAATAGGTATACACAAATGAATAAAAACAAGATCAGGAACAACTCTCGATGCAGTATTTGCAAGACATTTAGACAAAATTGAATCAAGAATATTTATATCGTATTTTGATCGTTCATCATTTTTTCTATGATTCTATCATTGAAACAATTGGCTCGTCGACGAACCAAGGCTAACCCATTGTGATACAGTTCGTCCGAATCTAAATTATTTTCAAGGAACATCTGCTCTTCCCCGTCTTGCTTTAAACATTCTCTCGCCGAGCGAGGTCAGAAATACTGAATTCTGGCAATGACTAAGTTGGACGTGGGTACATCTTTCGGTAGCGGAACAATTGAAACTAGCACTGCAATGAACTTTCGTTTAACTAAGAGTTGCTCCGGAAGACGCGTCCGCTCTACTTCTCTACATAAATCTGTACTAATCTCGAATTACATTTACATAAGCCTGAATGAGTTCTGAATGGAACTGGATGAGGATGTCTGGAGCGAAGACCAACCCCGCAACTATCACAATCCTCCGTCTCTACGAAACCGCTGCACATTAGTTGCACATTAATCAGCCCCGAGACCATAATCGGAACTCTGACAATCACTGGCAACGTCTCTGTCGCTTCCTCGGACAAGTTCCCGGGTAAAGTCCGAGGAAAATTCTCGCCCGCGTAATTAATTTCGGATCCGGTGGATCCGGTCTAGGCGTCAGCTTAGGCGAACGTTGCTGGTCGGTCCCTGCCACGGAAGCCAAGGCTGAGTCAAGTTTCGTGACGTGAGGATAATTCGAAGTTACAGAAACTTGTCCCTCGGTGGCACTCGCCTGGTCCCGTGGATATTACGCGCGCGGAACCAGGAGGAAACTCCGTGGGCGCTTGTAATTGAAGGAAGATTCACGGATCCGTAACCACAGGCCCGGGGTACCTAGTGCGCGCGTTCAAGGAGCGGAACCATTCATCGTGAACAAAGGGCCTCGAGCACCCCACTCGTGGTTTTTTCTCATCTATCTCTCTCTCTCTTTCTTCTCTCCCTCCACACTTTTCTGGAGGGGTCTATCCTGGTACAGCGGGGGGGAGGGGAGAACGGGGAGGTGTCTCTTCGTGAAAGCCGATCGCGTTAACCCCGAAGTTCGCCTACAGAGTCGGACTCTCATTAAAAATTCACGCGCTCCAAGCGGCGAGACCGGGCTTAATCAATCACGAACCGCTTAACCGTTCGGCCATCTTAACATCTTCTCCGGAGGGTCCTCCTTTTTAGTCAAAGGGTTGGAAAGTCAGCCGAAGACCACGCCATTATCGTCCCGCTGACGCCACGGCGCGCATTCTAGTGCTAACCTAAACCAAACCTATCAGAAAGTCGGTTTTGTTTACAATTTCGAAAAGTTCTAGAATTCAGGACAAACGCCCATACAGTTTGCTCCAGCGATTAAGGGGGCAGACTCGTTTTTGTAGGATTGCAAGGGTACAGGATGCGCCTTTACATGTCTTCATAATACAGTGAAAAGCATACAGCGAAAAAGCGCTAGATAAAGGATCAATCTAGGCCGCGATCGCCCCCGAAGTCTATTTTTACGTTTACGAGGCGTACCTTGCATTATTCGGCAGCGTAATTCGCATTATTCGGAGGCATAAAGCTGCTTGTAGCTATTTCATAAAGCTGCGACACTACATGCCGCCGAATAATGAAAATTACGCCTCGTAAACGTAAAAATAGCACTTTCGGAGGGTGGTCCATTTATCTTGAGACAGTCAATTATGACGGAAACCAGCAGGAATATGAAAAAATGTTTTATATAAAATATTTTCTATGAGGGGCACATTTAATGGCGCAATGCACATTTTTCCATAATGGCCCTTTAAGGGTCAGATGAAGGGCAACTTCATTTTTTAAATGGAAATCCATATTTTTTATTTCATACTTTTATTCTACATCGAAAAATAATAATATTTCGTATAAAACATTTTTTTCCTGAACTTACCATTTCTTAACGATACCACGATAAATGTTGCAAAGCTTGCATAATGGCGTACAACATGTATTGTGAATCTTCACCTAGCATATAAGAAGTACGTACTTTATCAGATAATTTATTAATCGTAACAAAAAATACAGAAAACTGTAACGCCACCTACGATGCTCAATTTACTACACACGTAATTCCTGTCACCGCTTACTAGATTTTTGTGACTTCAGATCAAACTCAGTATTTTTTGTTGTCATTACAAATATTTGGATATTCACCACAATTTGTTTAGTAAAACCGTGCACGCTAGGAAAAAATGTTTTTATACGAAATATTATTGTTTTTCGATGTAGAATAAGAATATGAAATAAAAAATATGGATTTCTATTTGAAAAAATGAAGTTGCCCTTCATCTGACCCTTAAAGGGCCATTATGGAAAAATGTGCATTGCGCCATTAAATGTGCCCCTTCATAGGAAAAATATTTTATATAAAACATTTTCTCATATTCCTGCTGGTTTCCGTAATAATTGACTGTCTCAAGATATGTTTCTGAGATTGATTTATATGATAGATATGTTTCTGATTTCAAGATGTCTCTGATCGGAGTCAGAGTCGGAAAAAAATATATCGACTCCGACTCCAACTCCGGCTCTTTTGTTTATAAATCACTAGCTGCTCGTGGCGTGCCTACGGCACGCCCTCGCAACCAAGCCCTCCTTTCAGGTTGCCCTGTCGGGCGGCGCACAGTGAGCAATTTCAATAAAATCTGTATCAAAATCAAAGATCTCTCTATATAGAAATGAGAAATGGAAGCTCGCACATTACAGAATATGGCCTAGTACACTATGACCTTGACATTAACAGTAAGGTCTTATCAGTACGGCAGGAAACGAACATGGCGGCAAAATATGAGAGAAACCCTTGTATTCTTTGTTAGCCGTAAGAGTCCTAATCCTTCATTCTAAATTCTAATGTAAAGTATAGGTAGTTACATATTTTTCAGAATCTTTCGTTTCTCCGTTGGATACACAGCGTACTGTCATTTACGCGAATACGTTTTAATAACTATGAAGCACGGAACATCACGCTTGTCTTTTTTTCTCTAGCGATTTTTATGTTTAAAAATTTTTTTTTTTATTATTAACAAAAATTCATATCCTTGTGTTCGTGCTGCCATCTAAATACGTTTTAATAACTATGAAGCACGGAACATCACGCCTGTACGCAATTTTCTTTTTTCTCTAGGTTAGCGATTTTTGTTTTTTTAATCAATATCCTTGTGTCCATGCCACCATCTAGCGGCTCTGATCGGTAACCGGTCGGAACATACAAACATACTTTCCTACTTTATACAATATTAGAAGAAGATATTAGATTAGTAGATTTATGTATACATAAATGAATTGCTAACATTCGATCTACAGTATAGACGTATTCTATATGTATAAGTATACCTCGGCACTATGTATAGGAGAAACAGCTAAAGTTATGGTAGTAGTATTCTCTAACTACTTCCTGAAAGTGAGAAAGTAACAGTCGTGTTGTATTGTATCATAGTTATCTGTTCCATATTCTTAGACGTTAATACAATATTTCAACTATTTATTCAGTTTTATTACAACTCTTAATTATTTTGAGTACATATTTTTTCAATTTGGAGAGTCGGAGTCGGAGTAGGAGTCGGAGGTAAAAAAGAAGAGGAGTTGGAGTCGGAGTTGGAGTTAAGAATTTTGCCTACCGTCTCCGAAGCCCTGCTTTTATCTAGCGCTTTTGACTACTGAAAAGTCCTATCTTTGAATTATCGATAAATGAGACTGCGCATCCCGCAACCTTGCAATCCTGGAAACGAGACTATCCCCTTAAAACTGCGAAAATCTGGAATCAGCAAATGTACAATGCACCTCGCATCGAACGCGCTGCATAGTGGACTTCACCGGTGCTGGAAGCAAGTACATATACATATTACCTTCGACCCCGTCGTTTTTCCTCTCGGACTAATTATCCCCGAGACATCCGGGCGACCGACAACACGGGTCCGCGTGCGAAAAAATCCGCGCGACACGGCATGGTATTCGACGATTCATTGAGAAATCGCGTCGGACAGGTCACTCAGCAGATTACATGTTTAAATATGAATAAGCCCGAGCGCGCGGCGGGGGGGGGGGGGGGGGGGGGGGGGGGGAGACGCGCCGGGAACGTCGATAATTTAGCGCAATCGTGATAATTCGGATGAAATGCAATTCCGCCGCTGACAACGGGGAATCTTCTCTGTGACGTTATAAATTTCCGTTCGTCGACCGGTGAAAAACAACGGGAGTAGTCGGGAACTTCTTCGATCCGATAAATCTCGCAGGGAATATCGACGTGCACGTCGAAAACAACGGATACGTAGATCGTTATGTACAGAATCGGTCTGGGTTCTCCATGAATTCCGTCGAGCCGAGTACGAAATTGGAGTCGATACTATTCGTTCATTCATCTTTCCAGCTGTCGAGAGAATGGTTAAGTAAAATAGGCCATGATGCAGATCGAGTGAAGGACATATCTCCTTGAAATTCCACTTGGTCTTATGTAGACAAGAACAACAGCGCTGTTCTGCGATAGAAAATCCGGTTAATATTTTGCCGAGCCTCGTACATTTCCGGGCCCGCCGTTCGCCAGATACACTGTCCAACAAATTTCAACTTTTTTTTTGTATTTTGATTCCCACTATGCGATTCTTATAGAGTTTTTCGCGGTGATTCCGAATCTGTCCTTAATTTTTCTCCTATACGTACAGTTTTTGAGAAAATGGAGTTTAAAAAAAAGAGATATTTTTCAACTTTGAACAAATATTGTGATGTTATTATAAAGGATATCGAATTGTTCTTTACAGCAAAAGATTCCTTATTCCTTATATAATATTAATACATTATGATTGTTTAAACATGTTTAAACGATCATTAAAGGCGGAGATACACCACTTTCTCACCAATTTTTGACGATATTTTTGATTTTATCTCAAAAAATAAGGCTCCAGCGGAAAATCGAACTATACCGAGCGATAGGGCAGACGAAAAAATGTAGCTCAATCGGACAAACAGTTCTTGAGATAAAAACCCCCCCTAATTTCACATGGACTACAACATATTTCATTTTGAACAAAATCGGCGATGGTGCCTGCAAGAAGTGATCGATCCGGCATGGAATGATCCCGGAGTTTTTGAGTTTTGTAGATAAGGATTCTTGATAACGATTTTCGCGCAGCACGTCATCAAAGTATAGTCCTCCACGAACATTTTCAAAAAAATTCCAATTGAATCGCTGAAAAATTGAGTTGTCGGCATATTTTCGCCCAAAAACATCGGTTTTTCGCCCACTGTGGGCCGGGTCGAGGGCGCGTAGCCATCGAAAAGCCCGTCGCGAGTAAATAATTCCGAGCCCTGGTGTAGGCATGTGCGTAATAAAAAAAAGAAACAAAAAACACCAGTGCTGGAGCCCATCACTTTGTTTACGTTCTCGCGCTCCGACTACCGGATTCGGGCCCCGTGAGGAACTCGAGCAATTCACGCTGGGCGACGAACGTGTTTAATCATCCGCAGGCAGCGAAGAATTCAACAATTAACCCGACCGTGCTGTCTCGCTCATGATTTTCGCACGGTCCGTCGAATATTCGCGTTTGCGTCGCGCGATCATGCCACCGACGGATTATGAAAAAGTTTTATGGCTCAGCGGGACGCATGTTCGAATAATGTAGTCGCATTGATCGACTCGCGGTAAAGCTGCGAGAAGAATAACGCTGAACAATGCCGGACGCGCTTGGTTTTTTGTGCGAGGGTCAATTAAATTGGGTATGCTGCACGGATCGGTACAATTACAAACCTACAGGTGTCGGTGAGCCACCAAAAAATTCCAAAATCATACTCGCCAGCCACACAGCCCCCGGACAAGTGTGGTATTCCCGCAATCCCCGTCGAGTCCGTTACCTACCCCAAAATCCGGCCGTACGTGGCGAATGCTAAAACCCTCGCCGGTTGATACTTATGTATAATTAATCCCGGCGTGCAGCACGTACACGCCACTCTCCGAAAAAAAGTGGCGATAGCGAGACGGTAAGGCGGTCGGCGATGCGGGAAGAGAGGAAAAGGGGGTTGGTTGCGCGCGACACTCGGCTACTCGTTCCGGCAGCAGCGAGTAGCAAGTCCGTTGCGGAAGACTTTTCGGCGGATTCCTATCCGTTCCAGTAGGGGGGTCGAAAGGGGTGGTCGAGTGGCCGGATGTGGTTGCTCCCGAGTGCCCTTCCGGGGTTGTTATAATTAATACGACCCCATCGATCTCGGGGCCGTGGCTTTATCACGGTCCCGGAGAGCTACTTTTCGCTCTCGTGCGAAACCGAGCGCTGTTTCCGCGTGGTCCGCGAATTCCCGGCGATCGTTCGCGCCCCCGTAAAGGTCAACGGGCCGGTGTTCGAGGGTCTCGGGAATCTGGGCCAACGCGGACACAGACGGCTCGACGTGTGTACCTAATTCGTACATTAATTCCGAGGGTAATCGAGCCGATAGCCCCTGAAACGCGTCGAGTCAGGCCTCGAAAGCACGGCCAGAATCTCAAAAATGAACTTCCTCCTAGGAGTTTGTAATTGTGGGGTTGGGTAAAGCGACGATATGACCACCGAATGCCTGCAGGGAAACAGGTAAAATGTTTATGGTACGGTTCAGTAGTCAGTTCAAAGTTAGTCTTCGTTTGATGAGCATTTGTCGCGCGCATTAGTAGGAAATTGAACGGCCCCTTCGAAAGTGCATAACTTTCAAAATAGTGCGTCGATTTTCATTCTGCAAAATGGATGCGTTTATCTTTAAAAATTTTAAAAACCCAACTCTCCAATAGGCGCCTGTTTGCTGATACGAGGGTAACCTTTTGTTTCGTTTCTACGGATTTTAAAAATGCGATTTTACAACTTTTAGTAATGAAAACCGATTCGGATGATTAAATCTTATGTATATAATTTACAATTATACTAATTCTTGATATACAAAGTGCAATTTTGTTTGTCATTTATACATTTGTACCTACCAACCACTCAAAACAGATTTAATGCGAATTGCTGTCCAAATTTTAATCGGCTATTTTGTTTTTCAAATTTTCGAGTTCATATTTGTAATCAGTGACCCCAAAGACTCCAAAAAAATCATTTTCCAAGCAGACCTAACCATTTTTTAATGTACATGTCCGCCATATTCTATCCGCCATTTTGTTTTTTGGAATTTCAACTTCATATTCGTAATCAGCGACCCCGAAACCCCGCGAGTACGAATTTTTGAGTGCATTAAAGTGCGTTCAGAGGTTTCGGCCGGTTTTTCGCGATTTGGGACCACTGTGCGACCTCCCTTCGGCTTCTCTGCGCAAAATTTAGAAGCACGGGTCTCGCAGATGCCTCGTTTTGTTGTAGATTTCTGAAAATCTCCTTACTTGTCAAAACTGTCTTATTATCGTAAGTGCTCCAAAACGATTTCCTCATTCAAGAACGAGCAGCACAGAATAGTTTCCGTTTCTCTCGGGAAAATTTGTTTCCCCTCGAGGGTTGCATTCAGTGTCCAGTTTCCGGTGATCTAATGCACCACTCTGGTGCATGAAGAGAACGTTTCCAGGTTTCCTTATGGTTCGTGTCGCGGCGCCTCCGAGGTCATTCGCGAACCTTGAAAGACGTCGCGTCGGGATCAAGGAACAACCCTCGGTGTGTCCGTGTATTAATTCATTTCTAAATAAGCGACGGGGTTTTCTCTTTCTCCATCTCTCTCGCTCGCTCTCTTTCTCGTCTTTTTAATTAAAACCCGCAAGATTTTAATTGAAAGCACGTATTCATTGACACGTCCAGAGGAGAGAGGATGTCTTGCGATTTTCCGTCCGCAACGCCCGAAGAAAACTCGCCGGGGAAAACAAGAAGGAAAACGACGGGGCGTCCTTTGAAAGCGCATAATTTAAACGCTCCGCTGAATATTCCAGAAGTTACGGGTTCAATATATAATGCAGATTCGCGGACAGTCTCTACAAAAAAGACCTCTTAAATATTCCATCCTTCGCGTTAGATCATCTGCATAAAGATATAATCCCCGGTTTCATAGAATAACGTTGTCTCGATTGAAATGATTTTTCACTCGCACAGCCCCCTCGAACAAAAATTCCGGTTATTTAGACCAGAAAGTGCTTTCGATAGAGCAGAGAGTGCACAAGGTGGGGTAGAAATATGAGACAGAGATTTGCAACTATACATAGGGTAAAGTGCGCAAATATGGTACAGTCGCCTATTATGGCACTACCTTATATCTTGTAAAGGAGAAGTCACAGTCTAGTGAGAAAATCCTCAAACAATAGTTTACCATGTTTACTCAACAGTGTGCAGTGCACCATTCTATAGATTTTAGTATCGATCCTCCGCCAGTTGTGTCTCCACGTGTTAAACATTTTTGTGGTTAGAATATCGATTGTATCTTTTTCGAGGAAGGTAAGTGATTTCGAAATCTTTGAAAAAACATATCTGTAGTTTATTATTATTTCAGTTTATTTATATTAATGTTTTCCAACTGTTGATTTGGCCTGAAATTCATTTTCTCTTTGTCAGTAGCTAGTATTATCAGTCCAAGTAGAGTTCCCAATATGGCACTACCAAGGGTTTCCTAATATGGGTATAGCTATTGACATTCTTGGTGTTGGTGCCGAATATGGCACTAGGTGTCATATTAGGGACTCAAGGTGTACCATATTAAGACCCCCTTTCGCTGGAATCCGCAAATGACCCAAAAAAACGATATTTTTCACAAGTTGTATTAATTTTTGAACAAACTTGACCTCAGAATCTTATAGGGAGGAAATGCATCTACAACCGATAATTTTTTGGACGAAAAGGAGCATTCTAAAATAGTCAAAAAATGACAACAACAAAAAGTGGTTCATATTTGGGCACTCTAGCCTACTATTTCAATGGTAATTGAAATTCCACCTCCGCTTTGTCAAGCAAACGGGGCGAAAGTTTCGGCAAAAAGCCGGATATAAATCGCTCGTCGCCATCCATTTTTCATGAAGGTGTTTCGTCAAGGAGGAACCGGAGATGTTTCTGCGACTCTGCCGTAGAATGAGTCGAAACTATGGGGAAAGTTTTGAGGGTCACTCCCGTGGGACGTTGTCAGGCACAGTCATCAGATCTGTCCGGAAGCTTCACCGGCAGAGCTGACTCGCGGCTGAGCTCGAACCAATTTTTCTTTCGGAGCTAACAGCCGAAGAAAATGGCTGCTATCTCTGGAAATTAAAAGGGTACACCCTTCGGGCTGGGCGAATATTTTCTCAAAATACATTCCCCTATAGATTGGAAAATGAACTTTTACCGTGACACGGTGACCTAATATTTGCTTCGTGAAAAGCTTTTAAATTTTGGAGAGGAGATCGCCGATATTCGAAAAACGATGAAACTTTGGAAATATGTAGAACGCGCGTTGGTATTTGTTTCGGAATTTTTTATTCTCGAAAGATTGATATCTTTGTATTAAAATCAGAAGAAAAAGGAAATTCTTTTCAGTTCACCACAACTGGAACACTATGTTTTTTCGAAAAAGAATAGTTCTTCTTAAACATTTCAAATTCTACGCTTGAGACATGCGCGCCCCATTAGTGGCCTGTGTTGTGCATGTTTGTTAAAATGGAAACCGTAGTATTTCCCTTAGTAATTCTTTAAAACTACATGGGACGCGTGTGTCCCATTAGTGGCGGAAAGGTTAAACACATGTCCATACATTAACATAAACCCTAGCGTGTACAAAGGGTGAACGGTCCAGCTCTGATTGTTGCAAAGTAACCTGTAAAAGAATACATTCACACAAAACACATAATAAATTACTGGTTTATTGAAAGAACAGCATTTTACAAGGTAAAATGTTTAATCGCAATCAAAAATAATAAACATTCAATTTAATGATGTTTTCGGCGCAACTGTTTCGATCACTTATTAAGTCTAGCAATTTTGCAAAAACTTTTTTTCTTTCGAAAAAATTGCATCTACAATAAAATATATATACAGGGTGTCCCAGCTAACTTGACCACCTTGATTATCTTTGTTGTTTTTAAAGATACGTCAAATGTCCGAAGGACAAAGTTGAACGGTAATTTGGGGCTCATACGATAACAAAAAAATTTTTGTTCTTATGTAATTTTTTTTAGAGTTATGAAGGTCACCTTCATTTTTTTAAATGGAATGAGGTATTTTTTAATACATCAATCGATGCAGCTGGACATTCGTTATGAAAAAGTGCTAACCTATGTATGTCGAAAAGATAGTAGTTCAGGAGATGTTTCAATTTAAATAATTCTAAAACACCATTACTGTCGTACTAAGTCGTTACACTAGTAAATAAACGCTAATGCCTTAGTACGATTGGATATTGAAGACTAAACATAAGGATCCACCGTTCTTAAATCGATACATGGCGGTAAATTTGAAAACGTCCAACGATGTTATACACATGCTGTTATACTAGCCACAGGAGGCAGCTTTACAAATCGGCATTCATGATGTAAGACCAAATAGAAAGAGAATGTACTTTCTATTTATCTACAAGAGAACAGGTTGTAATATATAACCTTATATAAAATTGGAAAATAATAAAAATAATAAAGTGCCTCTTTCTACGTTCTGTCGGGAATAAGAGTTAAAAAGTGATCAATATAAAATCACAATAAATCATCGCGTTGAAACGCCGTAGCCAGCGAAGGCTGCGCGCAATCATGATTTTACAGTGAGTAAACCCTGGAAGCCCCTTTCTTACGTATCCGCAGGGTGAAAGGGCACGCGGCAAGGCGACGGATTCTTGAACTCGCGAAAGTGTGTGACACGTCGGAACGCCGCGCCGGTCGAAAGGGGTGGTAGGCGAAGGGGTGAAGAGCAGACCAGCAGGAGGGTAGGGATCAGGACGTTCGTGGAGCATGGGCCAGAGGGCGCTGGATATCCAACAACATGGCCGTCTAACACCGACACCCCGTGCAAGTCTTCGCGAAGCTGACCAGCCGGATTTCAAGGAAGCAAGAACGCCGCGTCGACTGCTCGACCAGAAACTTCGAATTTCGTGAGTAACCACACAGCTCGCACTAAAATTTCTTTCTCCGTCCCCTCGGCTACGTAATGGGCGCCGTCTAAAAAAATCTATCTGCGATCTGCGTGCTTTGTCCGGCGAAGGAAACGCACCCTTCTCGCGTGTGTCTACGTCACCCAGCGCGCTGGTGTGCGTTGACATTGCCGATCAATAGAGCCGATGGCTCACGATACCCTCGATCAGGATCCTCCGTTCCGAACTCGAGATCGATCGATCACCGGCCCATTCATGAAAGAATTTTTCCCGAAGTTCTACGACGCGACTGCGGAGTGGCCGTCTCCCACAGATTTCGCTTGTTCGCGGTATAAATAGCACGTAATTTCACGCAACAGTGTCAGTGACTTTGCCAGTCACCCCTCGAGCCTCTGTTTACCGTTCCAGTGACGTTATAGTTAACCCGGGACAACGTTCGTCGCGAATATATTATTTTTCAATCGTACCCCGGACACGGGGGATGAATATTTAATTTCTTTGTGTTTAGCTTTCATTATTTCTCTCGTTCTAGCTCACCTTTCCCAGAAAGCATACCGGTCAGAGCTTTACGGAAACTCGTTTTCACCCCTCGAACACGGTTCTCGATCGTGCTTCAATTTTTAAGGGGGATTTTACCGCCAGCGATTTTTCTGTTGCGCTTTTGGCAGTGTACTTGTTTATAAAAATATGGAAGTTATTAAGCTCCTCTTCTAGATAACGGAACGGTTTGTTCTAACCCTTCGTGGATGAGGATTTCTTAAAATATTAGAAACATCCCTCAATAAATACAGATGTTTCGTCCTCAAAGCAAAACCGTGACAGTACGAGCAATCTCCTCGTCAAATTAACAACGAAACTGCATCAAATTCTGTTGCAACCCACTGCAATTGTTGACTACTTTCAGGCATCGTGTGCAAGGTTCCCCAGTCTGTTATGACTCAGACCAGCTGACGCCGCAATTTTCCGGATTGATTATTATCGATCAGCCCCAATCGCGTTTCTCGCGATGCTCTGCGTAGAATAAACAATTTAACAATCCATCACGAGCAGAGACGGACCTTGAGATTCGGTGACACGTGCGAGTGTTCTGTCCGTCATCGAGACCCTCGTTTCGGTCTGGCAACCCTCTCCGGTACCCGTGCCCGCGTCTCCACCAAACGTTTCTGCGTCGTTGACTCCTTTTCCCCCGTGTCGAACGAAGGAAAAAGTAAAAGGTTCGATAGTTTCGCTCGGACAGCGACACCGCCATTTTTCACCGGTGCTCCGCTCGCATTCTTGTCCCATTATTTTCCTCTCGACAAACTATCGACAAATTATCGGGCGCTGATCGCACTCCGTCGTCGAATACAGATAATTTATGCTCGCAATTAGCCCAAGGAACGGGTGACGCTTGAGGTTCGACGCAGCATTAATTTCCCAGCTAATTTGAAGGTACTGTGCGTTCAATTAGAAGGTCTAAACTGATTGCTCCTCCTGACCCACTTCCGTTGCTTACACGTGTTGCGTGTGTAAACGAGCATCACCTTACTTTTCGCTTGCGCCAATGCCGCGGCTAAGACTTAATTAATTAGAACACGCCTCGTTTGTTGAGCGCAGACTGATCGCATACTTTCGCGTTTGTTCGCCGAGTTTCCAGGAAATTCGCGAAAACTCCAAGAAAATTTCGATTCCGACGAACCAGCAATTTCTAAGTGGTACAGCTCGATATTAAATCGATCGAGAGCGGTGTCGTCTCGCTCAAAGGAACGCGTTTTCCGTGTTTGCCAGTCACGTTTGACATTTCACGCGATTGTTCGGGGGTTGCTTCGATACGGAACGTGCTTTGACAATGCTACTACGGTCCTGAATCGCTTTACTCCGGACGTGCCAGTTCATATATCAACAGGTGCATTAAAAAGTTTGCACGCGGCTCAATAAACGCCTCCGAGAAATTACGATCTGATCTTTCACACCGTGAAACGCGGCTACCACTTGCTTTGCATTCGTCTAACCGGTGGATTAGATTGTTTCTAGTGAAACAGCCGCGCCTGATCCGTCCCAGATACATTCTACTTCACCGTAATGTACTTCTGATTTCTAATTCGATAATACAAGAGTCACTGGAAATCGCAATGCTCTGATTGAGGTTAGGTATGTTCTACTTCGCCTGCAATTTATTTGCCGATTGAATAACTCCGCTTGCAATTCAATATTAATAGGATTACGAGGTCGATGGCAGACGTATTGGTTCCTGATTTATTTCCCATTCGATATCCAATTCATTACAGAAAAACTCCACATCCTAAACGACAGTAATGCAATTACCATTGAAATAGTAGGCTAGAGTGCCCAAGATATGAACCACTTTTTGTTGTTGTCATTTTTTTACTATTTTAGTAAATAATAAGATTCTGGGGTCAAGTTTGTTCAAAAATTAATACAGCTTAGGAAAAATATTTTTTTTTGTGGTGTGTCACATTTGCAGGTTCCGGCGAAGGGGGTTCTTAATATGGTACACCTTGAGTCCCTAATATGACACCTAGTGCCATATTCGGCACCCACATCAAAAATGTCAATTGCTATACCCGTATTAGGGAACCCTTGCTAGTGCCATATTGGGAACTCTACTTGGACTGATAATACTAGCTACTGACAATGAGAAAATGACTTTCAGGCCAAACCAACAGTTGGAAAACATTAATATAAATAAACTGAAATAATAATAAACTACAGATATGTTTTTTCAAACATTTCGAAATCGCTTACCTTCCTCGAAAAAGATATAATCGAAATTCTAACCACAAAAATATTCAACATGTGGAGACACAACTGGCGGAGGATTAGTACTAAACTATTGTAAACCATTGTTTAAGGATTTTCTCACTAGAGTGCGACTTCTTTACAAGACAAAGATGCCATAATAGGCGACTGTACTATATTTGCGCACTTTACCCTACTCGCCTGATCGATGCCAGGTATACTCTACTTGCGATTTAATCCCTATTAAGCATAAAATTAATTGCAGAAAATTAAGCGAGTCTCAGGATTCCTTCGATTCCGAAGTTGGAGGAAATTCGATCAGAAGAAGCCGCCATCCGGTGATTTTACCCTGAAATGCGCGAACAAGAAAGGGAGTGGCTGGCATCCGAGATGGGTCAGAAGTTTGTTTGGCGGTTTAGGGTTACTCATCGACGCGAATCCGAGCCGAATACTATCATGATTGATGCCGAAGCCTCGAACTTGCTCGATCCTCGTCCATCGAAATTTTCGGGGTCTCTTGGCTAACGTACTGTCAGTGAAATATCGGATATCAACTGACGTATCCCGTTTGTTGGTCGACGACAACGGCGACGTCGGCGACGGACACATTTTCCGCGGGACGTCGCGTTATTTTTCATGCGGTGAAACAAGACCGCGCGACCTAAATCGTTTTTCAAGTGGCTCGTCCATTCGCGGAACACTTTTTTTTTCCAGCCCGATATTTATAGACTGCCCTTCCGATGATTCGCGCGACTCGTTTCGCGGAGGAATGTATTGCGCGATTGCCCGCGGTATTTATCCCGCCGCGTTCCCAACGAAAACCGCAAACATTAGCGAAAAATTGCGGCGTTATTTCGCCGTTCTCTTTCCGCGAACAATTATTTCGCACCGCCCGACAGATTGCTACACACGAAACGCGTATTCTCGTCGATGAATTTTTAAATGGGTACTTCGATCATCTTCCTTCCCGAGATATTATTTTTCGTTTATCCACGTTGTTGCAGGAGAAAATGCGGTTACCGAAACCGAAATATTTCTCCGCGGAACGCCTGTACCAGATCTCAGCCGGAGTTCTCGAAATTTCGGGAAAAACTCGTCTAAAATTTCAAACTCAGCCCCGCAGATACCACTGGAGTACGTGTCCATTAAAAGTGCACAGCTTCGTTAACTCCGCGGGTTTTTGAAAAAGAACTTCCCGAGACTCCGGTCCGAATGCAGTTCCGTTGCGCTAAAACATTTTCGGAGAACTTGGCTTTCTCGGTGAATCACGCGAGATCTGCGAAAAGAAAGAGAAATCACGAACGAAATTAATTTCCGATGGCAACAGGCTCTCCGCCGATCAATTTCACGAGAGAACGGGGAAGAACGAAATCGCGGGAGGCTATTTTTCATGCGGCAGCAGTCGTCGCCGAGATTCTAGATAGCAACAGGGGGGGGGAGACGTAAGTAATACAAGTCACGGATAAATCGGACGCCGGCCAAACTCCCGGGACAGGACTTCCATCTGGCCAATTTCCTGGTAACAGAGTTAATTACGCGTACCCAGAAAGTTTTCCCGTGCTGCCGGAGATCTCCGCTAACGATCATTTTTCTTGATCGTTCCGCTATCAGCAGGCATCAGCTTCAAAAACAGGACGATTGCTCTCGGCTCTCCCCGGCTGACAGAAATTCCCTCGCCTTCCATAAAACTTGCCATCGCCGGTTTCCCGTCGAGGCGTTCGATCCTCTTTATCGCTCGTTCGACGTCGCTCGTATTTATTACGGACCTCCGCACCCTCTCGCCGACCCTCTTCAACCCTTCTAAGAAAATCACGGCCATTTCTCAGCCGTTTCTGACCATATCCAGTCTCGTTTTTGCGCAGATTCCGCCTGAGGTGCGCACGCGAACGCTGACAACCTGCTTTTACTCCCTTAGGCGTGATCAGGTTTCTTTTTTACAGCCCCGTTTGGGGATGAAAGGGTACAGAGCCGAGCAAGGACGGAAAAGGGCGAAGGGGAACTGGCTAACTGGGTGGCGGCATTTTTTCTTAGCGGATCTGCTTGTATTAATGTGGATAAAAAGCGGGGTTTTTCAAGAGAAACGTTTGAAAAATGTTGACGCCGTCGGGAGCAGCGATTCAAACAAATGGGGCGCGTTTTGTCAACGCAGTTCGAACAAACGAATCCGCGTCCTAAGTGCTTTGGTGTGGTACATGCGATAGAACGTGTTCCGCGTGCGCAGACCAAGCCGGATCGAAATCGTTTCGAAAATTCCAGGCCCGCGAACTGAGAACGATGTAAACTCAACGAGGCTTATTGTTCGCCGGCTGAATGCGATCCTCTTTTCCGTAACATTGAAAATTCCGTTTGAAAGGACTGGTTAAAATTTTCGCTGGCTTCGTAGCGCATTCGCTGCTGCGCCGAACTGCAGCCCGTGTCTTTTATTAGCGCGGCCGTCAGTTGCATATATCGGGTGGCTAGAATATTCTGACACAATGAATCCCATGTGAAAGGTCCTTTTATTAAAGAGACTCGAAACCTCTTAAGATGCTCAATGTCGACCCTCACTTGTGAACGTCTTTCTGGGCGCCAGTGCATACTTTACAATTCCTTCCTCGAAATTTTTTTATCCGGCGTTTTTCCTCTGAATTAACGATTTTCATTCCGAAAATCTTTCGGTACAGAGGGAACTTTAAAAATTAGATCAGAAATGAATAGAATGTTTATCCTATTTTCCAGCGAAGAGCTACGGTTCAATTTATTCTTATAGAGATTTATGTTTCGGGTATTTGCGATTCAGCGCGGACCACTTCTGGATTTCGTGGACGATGATCGATAGAGAGACACTTTAAGGGACGCGGAGAATGATTTGTGGGGCGGAATCGAGCGGTTCGAATTACCGAAGGGTCACGGGAAATTTTCAAGCGAACCCGTCAGCGAAATTTATTCTGGCTCCTTTACCGCACCGGTTTCTATTTGATATTTGACAGTGCAAACTTTCCACGGAAGTCGGTAGATTACCTCGTCACCCCGGGGTTAGGATTGCGGCTGATGCAACCACCCTTGTTCCCGAAACTCCCGCGAAAAGTCAGCTCGGCGCCGGATGAAGTTCTTGCATAAAAGGATATGAAGCCGAGAGTGTTTGTCGTCTTCGAAACAATACGACCCCTTCGGGCACGAGAAACTCCTCGGAGATTGTAGTGCTTAAGCGGAAAAATCGAATGAAAGGAGACTAAGACGGCGATCCTTGCTATGAAATCCCCGAACAGAATGGAACTCGAAAGTAAATCACAGCAATTCGTTATTGGAGAGACCTGTCGTAAAAAAAATTCTAAAACTTTTATCACTTTATCGTAAACGCATAAAATTGCAATTGCGAAGCTTTTTCCGCTGTGTACACGGCCTAAGAGCGTTTTCTAAAAATTTTCGAGAACCTTTTATCCATTTCACCGGCGGTAAAACGGCGACCGCAAAGTACACAGGCGTGCGAATCGTTTAGCACCATCCTACGCTCGAACCAAAGAGCGTTCTAAATCGGCCAGATGATTTCGCGTGCAACGAACTCGTCGATCGGCAGCCAGTTGAGCCGAGGGAATGGTTGAATCGACGTCGGTAGCAAAGTATCTCCAGTGGTTCCGGGATCCCCGATAGGCGGTGTATCGCGTCCCCAAATGGATGCTGGTAACAAGGTGCTCGAAGCAATTTGGCCTGGAGGCTGGTATGCAAATCAGACCCTTATTCCGTCATCGGTTCGAGAGGCGTCGGCCGAGCAACCGAGGGTGTATTCGGTTGCGATTTTAAATCGTTGCTCGGTTCGAGAGCACTGTCGGATACAGGTTGTCGAAATAAGACGACCACTTCTCGACAGGGCCGTGCTGGAGGGTGGGAAGGTAGGCGAACGAAGTAGGTGGCAAAGTAGGTTGCACCGAGGCAGAGGGAGAGAGCTGCTGCGGGGGTGGCTCGGGGTGAAAATCCAGCGGATTCAATGGCCGTACACCCCTCGATAGAAGTGGACGGTCTCATGTCAGTGGCCCCAGCTAGTGCACCGTCATCCTGGGCTCGCACCTTTCGTCCTAGTTTCTCCGTTCTTACCCCCGTTCCAGCCACCCTTTCCATCCCTTCCATCACTACACACCACCCCCGCTTTCCAACCCCTGCCCCTCTCTCTCTCTCTCTCTCTTTCTCTCTCTCTTTCTCTAGCTCAGCTGTGATCTTTATCTAGTCCGCTCCTTTTTCTTCTTTCATTACGCGCCCATGCATTCGACTCTGTTCAAGCCTGACCATGCACGTCTGTTTCCACTCCGGCTCCCGGTAAATGAGAAGAAAGAAATCTTTTTTCCCCTTGCCCCCAGCAGGCCGGCGAGAAACTTTTACGCGAGAGCCTGAGCAGCAGAAAGTAGAAATTGATATTTCAACCCCGCAAAATCGCTTCTCCTTGTGGAACCCTTTCGCAGCACGAATAATTTAGTATTTCGGGAAAATCTTTCCACCCTCTCTCTCTGTCCCCGGTAAATAACTCGGACGTTCCCAACCGGAAATGCTAATCCAAGCCGTCCTTCGCGCGGCCGCAAATCTGGTCAGACCTTCAGGGACCGGAAGCGAAACTGCAACCGCGGCGAATCGCGGACTCTTTACTTTTTGTCTTTTAGTTTCTCTTTTCTACTGACCGGCGCGGCGTTCACTTTTGAACACATTCAGAAATCCGCGCGTCCTTGCTCCAGTTCTAACGCGATGGAGCCTTCGCCGCGTCGGTTTGTAAACCTCCGAGAGGGAGAGAGAGAGAGAGAGAGGGAGAGAGATCCTGCCACGGAATTAACGAGTAAGGTTACCCAGTCTTGTTTGCCCCTTTAATTCTTGGACAAATTCTGTGGAAATTCCGTGCGAGAACTTCCGACGGAGATTTTAATTGCTTCTCGTGGGCATTGGCGACGATCTCGACCGGAATTTCCATGGTCGTCGAATGGAAATTGGTCGCGCGCTGTTTTGTACCCGTACGTGGCTCGAATCCAAATCTTTTGGACTTGTATGCCACTCTACGCGAAAGCGTTACGCGGAAACCTTGCGCGTTTACTTGAGGAAGAAAATTCTAGTTTCTGCTTATAAAGCCGATTAATTAAAAATGTCGGCTGCTCTTTACTTTACCGGACTCAAAATTTGTGCCTTTCTCCTACAAATTATGATGTATTTGGTATGTAATCCAGTAGATTTGTACCTGGCGCGGATGCAGACCGAACTTTCGATCCTCTAGGATCAATAGTTGAGGAGTTATGGTCGCTTAAAGTTGAACATATTTCCAGTTTCTTGACAGGTAAGGGCGCCGCCATATTGCTTTGTAGTGACAGTCGCACGCCGCTTACAGAATTGGTTAGGGTTAAGCCGGGGGGGACGGCAGGGTAAGCGGCTCGCGGTCGTCACTACAAACGAATATGGCGGCACCCTTAACCTGTCAAGAAACTGGAAATATGCTCAACTTTAAGCAACCATAACTCCTCAACTATTGATCCTAGAGGATCGAAACTTCGATATGCATCCACGCCGGGCACAAATCTACTGGATTACATACCAAATACGTCACAATTCGAAGGAGAAAGGTAAATGTCCTAAAATTTTCTTAATGTCTGACCTTGCAGCGTCTTATGCAACTGCACAATTCATATTGTAAGTCGTCGTGCACGTGTCTGATCGCAACAAAGCCATTCTGCGGCCCGCATTCATAGATATCACCTTGCCTGACTAATGGTTGACTTGCTCTACTAGCTCGTTAGTAAACCCGTACAGGGACACATTGTGTCCAGTTAATCACGTATGATACCCACGAGAGAACTCCCTAATGTCGTGAATAAACCCTTCTAGTTTAATTAGAAATCGTTATCGCAAAACATATTACCCTTATAATTACCATTGCCTTTTCTGCACATATGTTTGTTCTACTTGGCCTCAAACGCTGTTATATTACAGCACAATGCATGACAAACGTTTGTCCATCAGTGCAGGCCATACGTCAGGCCGTGGTCATGTGTCTTAATGAGATTGTGCATATTCTACATGATTGCAGGTAGTTAATCAAGATGTCTTAAAACGATTCCCTGAATTCTGCTAACGCGTGGACCTAAACTATAACGAACGTTTGCTCCCGTGTTTGTACTTATATTCTTCAGGATCATTGTATTTGGAGTTATAAACAAGTCCAGTGCACCGTAACAATTCGCAAACCGCGGACGAAGCTGTTCTGCTTGCCGACCTGGATACAGAGACCAGTATTCTACGCGTCTGTGTAACAGAGTCACGTTCTACTTGCCTAATGACGTGTAATTTCGTTATCTCAGTCTGGTCGTGCACATTCATCTCTTCCCGGTCCGACTGAAACTGTTTAACCTCCACTTCTTTGTCGGTAAAACGATTCCGATTACGTTTCGAAAAGCTCGATCTAATCAGTATCGTTCGACGGTAATCCCCTAAATTAATAGAACTTCCCTGCTCGATAACACATTTTATCGTTCGTGGAATCTACGCCAGGAAATCCCCGCGCTTCGCAGATTTAAATTGCAGCGACGCTCTTCAGATTCTGATCACACGCAGGACAGTTCTAGTTCGTGAAATTTTACCCCAGCATTTACTTCGTCTCTTACAGACGTTGGAAACAGTTGTAACGCAAACACCATCGACAGTGGAAATACTAAGAATAGTCTTTAGATATCTGATCACACGCAGGGACGTTCTACGTAACGAAATTCTCAACTGTTTCGCAACCCACGTCGATCCTGAACACCGTTTTAACACCCACGCAACTTAAAAGTAACTGAAGCTCGATTCCATGAACGATTAAATAGCTAACGACTCTCGCTGAATGTTTGATCACTGCGGGAAAATTTTACTTAGCAAAATCTCTCGGATTACACGACCATTCCGCAAAGCTTCTAACAACTGTATTCACGCGTCTGGTCACGCGCACAGGAACATTCTACCTCACAAGATCCTGTTTGGACGTATACTTTAGCGTTTACAGAAGTTGGGCCGAGTCTAATCCTAATCTTATCGCCGGAGGAAGTTCTAAGAACTGTCTTTACATGTCTGGCTGCGTACAAGCCCATATTCTACTTAACGAAATGCCAAACTATTTTGCCATCCGTACAATTTAAACGCACGGGAATCGCAATCATACGGACGATCGAAGTTGCAACAACTTTCTGGAGTCGTTCGATTGCATGCAGGACAGTTCTACTTAACGAAATTCCGCAACTATTTCAACATCCATTC
Organism: Lasioglossum malachurum; assembly: GCA_028455605.1. Classification (NCBI taxonomy): domain Eukaryota; kingdom Metazoa; phylum Arthropoda; class Insecta; order Hymenoptera; family Halictidae; genus Lasioglossum; species Lasioglossum malachurum. The sequence continues at coordinate 15,536,588 of CM052318.1, read as the reverse complement.
GGTCTAAAAGCAACGAAATCCTTGTCCCACGTACGATTGAGGTTCTAACAGAACTGTAGCTGCCCGATCACACACAGAATAATACTACTTAACGAAAACCTCGACTATTTGGCCATCCACTCGGTCTAAAAGCAAGCAAATCTCTTTCCTGTGTACACTCGAGGTCTTAGCAGGAGTGAAACTGCCCGGATTACGTATAGAATAATTCTACTTAATCAAAATTTCAACTATTTTCCCATCCACTTACTCTAAGAGCAACTCTTATGCACGACTGGGGTTCTCACAGTAGCTATCTGATAATGTGCAGAATAATTCTAGTTCACTAAAATTTCAACTGTTTTGCCACCCATATAATTTCAACTTCAATCCTCCGGACGATCGAAATTTTAACAACTTCCTCTCGTCGTCGGATTGCGTTCAGAGCAATTCTACTTAACGAAACTATTATTTCTCGATTTTATGCGTCATCGAATCCGAATTCAACGATCAACCAAAGTTCCGACAATGCTATTTGATTGTCCGATCACGCACGGATCAATACCGCTGCGCAAAATATCCGTCTACTTTATCATTCGGTGGGTTTAACCGAGCCGAACCTGGATTCTATAAACGATCAAAGTTCGAACAATGCTAGTTGCCTGTCTGATCGCAAACGGAACATCTCTACTCCGCGAAACCCCTATCCGTTTAACGACTCGGCGAATTTCAAAGCAAAATATGAAGTTTGAGCGGCGCTGCTCCCGTTTAAACCAGCAATGGCGTAAGCCGGGGAGACTGAAACACAATTTCCCGTCGCCTAAACTCCAGGCCTGAGGATTTTAAAGCCTAACGACGCCCACGCTCTGCCACGCCGGTCACAATTTCCTCGTTCCGCGTTACGTGTCTGTAGCGAGCTCGGTTTCGCCGCGCCCACGCCCCAAGTATTCTACCTAATTGCGCTATTGTCGATAACAGCGAGGACTTCCTCCCCTTGTGTCCCCGCTTGCTTTCTATGATTGCATTCCCGTTCCCATTAAAAACGATGACGCGTGCGGCCGCTACATCGTTGGCGCAACACGGTCCAACAGGGAAAAACCCCGAGGCGAGCAGAAGTAAACAATGCTTCGAAATACTTTTCCACAGTCAATTACTACATCACGATAAACCGATTTTTCTGCGGTAGAAAAATTTAACTCGCGGTTTCGCTTCTTTTCGAAACCTCAATTCTTCGAAAAACGATAAAAATAAATAATTACGTTCGACATGCACTAGGAAGATCATCTTCAAAAATCCAGGAACATTATAACTCGCAGCTTCGCTTCTTCTTGAAACCTCAATTCTTAGAATACCAATGACAATAAATAATTACATTGTACAGGAAGATCATGTTAAAAAATTCGGGAAATTGTAACTCGCAGCTTCGCTTCTTCTCCACACGCTCCAGGAAGATTATGTTAAAAAATTCGGGAAAATTATAACTCGCAGCTTCGCTTCTTTTCGGAACCTCAATTCTTCAAAAACCGATAAAAATAAATAATTACGTTATACATACTCAAGGAAGATCATGTCCAAAAATCAGGAAATCTTGAAACCTGAATTCTTAGAATATCAATGAAAATAAATAATTACGTTCTCCAGGCAGATCATGTTAAAAAATCCGGAAAAATTATTACTCGCAGCTTCGCTGCTTTTCGAAATCTCAGTTCGTAAGGTGGGATCCCCTTTCGCGCGTTTTGTTATCCATACTTAATTTGTCGTAGCTCTTTTCTGTGCCTCTGAATGCACAAGTTTTCAAATAGCACAAGCTATGATGCGATTTGGTATGTCTTTCCTTGTTTTTCACTTGCGAATAAAAGCGAAAGAGCATCACCGAAACTCAAACACGTGGGTCGATCGATTTACGATACGTGTCAGCGCACGCGTTTGCGTTTGTTTTTTCGCTTCGAGACCTCTGAATGTCGCGCTAGACCCAAACGCACGCGTTTTTTGACCCACTGCTTCCGAGGCAGTCCAAACGCAGAGCCACGCGTTTTGTCGACCCACTGCTTCAGAGTACTATTATAATAGCAGAACGAGCAAACCGAGAGAGATGAGTTTTTAGGAGCTTGTAGTGAAAACATAAGAGTATCCACTCAAAATGTTATTTGCAAAAATGTGTTTTTTGACCTTTTATTTTGCAATTTTGCTATAAAGAAATGTCGTGTTTTCACAGTGGGTCACTTATTAAAAAATTAAAAAAAGAGGATGTAGCCCCAAATGTCCCCTTTACGAACCCCTTTTTAAATAAAGGACGTTTGAAAATTTACGAAATTAAAATTATTTGAAGTGAACGCTGCACAGCGATATACATACAATCTCGGACGGCCGAAGAACACAGTGTGTTGGATCGTGACATTTTACTATAACTCTTGAAATCAGGATGAAATTTCCACTAAAATTCGGCCGTCCGAGACCGTATATCGCGGTGCAGCGTTGACTTCAAATAATTTTAATTCCGTCAATTTTCAAACGTCCATTTAAAAAAAAAAAATCCGTAAAGGGGACACACTTGGGGGTATATCCCCATTTTTTCAATTTTTTAAAAACTGGCCCGCTGTGAGAACACGGCATTTTTTTAAAACAGTTACAAAATAAACGGTGAACAAATTTTTTTCCAAATAACATTTTGAATGGATACTCTTCTTATGTTTTCATTATAAGCTCAGCTATTATAATTTAATGGAAAAAATTCTGACGCTTTATTTTATTACACGTCTGTGAAATCAACAATTTTTAAGATTTTGAAAAATCCATTGAGATTCGTCCACAGGTCACTAAAGACTACAACATATTTAAATTTGAACAAGATCCGAAATTTTACTTGAAAAAGTGTCAGTTTTCGCGTGGAATGACCCTATTATAAGGGATTTGCGTCACCCGGTACACGCTTGTTTGAACGCGGATACGATTGACAAAACATTATCGTGAAACATTCTAGAATATTCCTCGAATGGATAATGCGATATTGTTTCTTGGCGTAGAAAGGAGTACAAATGGCACTGGAATAACAAAACGCAGCGTCGAGACGCGCAAAGGAGATCCGACCTTTAGAATACCAATGAAAATAAATAATTACGTTCTACATGCTCCTGGAAGATTATGTTTAAAAATCCGAGAAAATTATAACCCGCAGCTTCGCTTCTTCCTGAAACCTGAATTCTTAGAATACCAGTGGAAATAAATAATTACGTTCTCCAGGAAGACCATGTTCAAAAATCCAGGAAAATTCTAACTCGCTGCTTCGCTTCTTTTCGAAACCTCAATTCTTCGAGAAAAAAGAAATACCAATGAAAATAAATAATTACGTTCTCCAGGAAGGCCACGTTCAAAAATCCAGGAAAATTACAACTCGCAGCTTCGCTTCTTTTCGAAACCTAAATTCTTAGAATACCAATGAAAATAAATAATTACATTTTCCAGGAAGATCATGTTCAAAAATCCGGGAAAATTATAACTCGCAGCTTCGCTTCTTCTCGGAACCTCAATTCTTCGAATACCAATGAAAATAAATAATTACGTTCTGCATGCTCCAGGAAGATTATGTTCGAAAATCCGGGCTCCCCTAAGCGAAGGAATGCGAGCCACAGAATTAAACCTGCCACTTTCAGCGACGCGGCGATTCTACCTCGACATTCTCCCGCGAAGAATTTTCATTTCGCCGAGCGCGAAAGATTCCGTGTTCGTTTTCGCAACGACAAAAATGATTTCAAGAGTACCGAACAGATTGTCGCGAGGGGTAGATCGTTACGCGGTGTTTGCGAGCGGAACGCATTGCTAATGTCATTCCGAGCTCTCGCGAACAAATGTTTGTCTGGCGTGCACGCCGAAAGCCTCGCTAACGACTGGATTCTACGGCGTTGCTTGACTTCCGCTTGATTTCGGTCCCGCGAAATATCTTCCGGTCCTTCGAGGCGGGTCGTGTTTGTCTCCTGTGTGAGTTTTCGTGTTGACACTAACTCCTGGCCACTGTTAGCCGGGTCCACCCACCGAGCTTGTGTATCAAAAACTCTCGACAAAGTGCAGCTGCAACATCCTGCCCATTCTCGGCTGCGCTGCTGCAACTTGTTTCCGTGTTCCGACCGGAAAATATTTGTTTCTGTTCGAATTTGGTAACTTCGCTTGTAAGTTGTGGTCGCCGTTTTATTATATCCTATTCCATCTGCTGGAGATCCAAACGTTAATTGCAAGCCACTGAAATTACATCGCTTTTCTTGGATTTTCCGGGAGTTGTGATGTGGTAATTAATAATTGGAAATAATTTTCAGTCTTTCCGCTTCAAGTCGAATAAATCAGCAACTTCAGAAATTCGCGACAGCACGCTCTTGCTAAATTCGTCAGACTCGGTTTCCTTTCGCACCACTGACTTGAGTATACTTTGATTTTCTCAGAGGCGGCAGACAGGTGCCAGGTCGATTTTCATTCATCCTGCCAGCAGCAGAGCAAAATTTCAAAATATCAAACGGTTAATGCTGGGCATGGGCGAATGGAGAACCTGTCAATCTTTTCCAATTCCTTTCAGAACGTCGCATACATTCGGAAGACGGTAAAATACTTCTTCGTTTAGATTCGTTGTTAGAAACACGAAATTTAGAGAGAATCCGATTGTAGTTGACCGTAGAGATCGCGGTAGAAGCAGAATTTTTCTACCGTTGAACGGGGCTATCGCTTTAAATATGGTGTCCGTCGTCCCAGTTTCCCAATAATCGCTCCAGCGACCGAAAATGTAGTTCAAACGCCCCTTTCCACCCCCCGGCCGAGCGAGCCACCCCATCGAGCGAACGCGCCGTCTCGATTTTACATTCCGCGTCCCGCATCGACGTGTCCGGTGTACCGAAACTCGCCGAAATCGAGGGATTCACCGGCAGATATCCAAAATAATTAAGACACGGGTCGGACAGGGGGTGGGAGAGGGTTGGAAAAGGAGCGAGTAGAGAGGGCGAGCGGGAGAGTACACACACAGATCGAGATAGGTCGCGTCCCCGGCTACGGTGTCCGGTGTATGTATATCGGCGGTGGGACACGTCGATATCGATCGTCGACGATGAACTCCGGATTACCGGAGACGCTAATTCCAGTTTCGAGATCGACGAACGCGGGGGTGGATCGCGCTCGCCGGCCAGCTAAGACCTGCCGGAGGAGTCGGCGGGCTTTAAAGTCAGCCGCAGCTGCGCCAGGTCGACCGATAACACGGAACTCGGCCACTGGGTCAACGACAGATGCAGCCCGGTGCAAGCGCACCCGGGGACACACCTTTTCGTGGGAATGAACTACTTTCCTCGTCCCCTACCCTCGCGCTTCCCCATCCCCCTCACCCGGGACTCGCTTTTCGATTCGGAGGAATTTTGCAACAAGCGAATTTTTTTTTTTTGGGGCCGGAACCCTCAAATATTGATAGAGGACCAATTTTGCAGAAGAGTTAATTCCTTTCGTCCTTATCACCCCAGCTCGGCTTCTGTTTACATTCCTCTTGAGTGGCTTGCCGGAGAGTTGTTTGCACCTACTAAACATACGAACAGAAGAATTTGTATAGCTTGCTTTTCTTACAAAGAAAAAGTTGTATCATTTAATCCTACGTTCTCTCAGCTTTGAACCTACCCCCGAAAGCACCACGAAACACATCTGCCTCTAACGAAAGCGAATTACCACTTTCATCCCCTATTAGTTCAGCTCAGCCTCGCCACCGTCCTCTTTCCTCCGCACTCGGCTAAGAGATGTTGTAACAAGAAAATTTCCTATTATTACGATAAACCTCTCAGCATTGAATGACACATCTGCTTCCCTCGGGAACGAATTACTTCTTTCATCCCTCATTACCTTCTCCGGGCTTAACTCCTTATTTCTTTTCCCTTTTTGCGGAGAGATGCTTTGTAACAAGGCATCTCGTATTATTACGCGGTGCACGGGGTGGTTCTTGTGGCCGCAATTAAGCCCGATAAACCTGTAAACATTGATGGATAACCATTCTTTCCCTGGAAACGAACCGCATCCTTCATTCCCTTTCAACGTTCCTCCCTTTTCTCTTCAGTTTCTTCCATCTGCTGAAAGATTTTTGTTAACAAATAACTTTCGTACTCGACAGTGAGCATAACAATTTAGCAACAAGCTCAATCTGTTCGAATGGGATAAACATCTAAATTAAATGAAAGCCTGAAATTGATGAACGATAAATCATTGCTCTTGTTCGAACTTCTCAACGTATACAGGCGAGTTCGAACAAGCTCGAAACAGGCCAGAACGATGCTCTCGATGCCCGACCCCGAGATTAAGGGGGATTTTCAGAAGTCTAAAGAAGCGCTAGATAAAATATCGATCTAGGCCGCGATCACCCTCAAAAGTCCTATTTTTTTCGTTTACGAGGCGGAACTTGCATTATTCGTCAGCGTAGAGCTGCGCATGTAGCTATTTTCATAAAGCTGCGACAGCTACAGTGGGTGTACAAAGTATTCGTACACCTTTTACAAATTTAATAACTTTTTTATAATTGTACCAAACGACCTGATTTTTTATAATCAATTAGAAGCATTGGTTTACGAAATGATATGCAAAAAAGATTTTCCAAAAATTACAATTTACAAGGTTACATGCAAAAATAAAAAAGCCATTTCTTAAAACTTTTTTATTTGGGTCCTTTAAAGAAAATTTAAAATATATGTTTTGTAGATCTATGTTAGTCGTACACATACTGAAAATTTCATCGAAATCGATTTACATACGCACGAGCTTCAAGCGGTTATAAATGGTGAAAATCGTAGTTTTACACGACTTTTGATCAATATCTGCTTAAAATCCTCGGAATCGTACATCTTTCGATGCGTGCCGTTTTTTCCTGCGTCAACCGATTTCGATGAAATTTTCAGCATGTGTATAACTAACATAGATCTACAAAACATATATTTTAAATTTTCATTTTAAGGACCCAAATAAAGAAATTTTTAGAAATGGCTTTTTTATTTTTGCATGTAACCTTGTAAATTATAATTTTTGGAAAATCTTTTTTGCATATCATTTCGTAAACCAATGCTTCTAATTGATTATGAAAAATCAGGTCGTTTGGTACGATTATAAAAAAGTTATTAGTTTTTGAAAGGTGTACGAATACTTTGTACACCCACTGTACATGCTTCCGAATAATGCAAATTACGCCTCGCAAACGTAAAAATGGGTTTTTTACGGGCGATTGCGGCCTAGATTGATCGTTTATCTAGCGTGTTTGGCAAATGAAAAACTCCATGTTTGCATTATCGAGAAATGAGAAGGCGCATCCCTCACCCTTGCAATGTTGGAAACGGGTCTACCTCCTTAACAAGATGGTATCACGTTAATTGCAGGCGAACGAGGCAAACAGAAGCTGATCAAACTGGCGCCGTTCAAGTTCCCGTTCTCGAAAATGTCGAAGTCGCGCAGCAGCGACGAAAAAGACCGCGAGAAGGACAAGGAGAAGGAACCGGACAGCGAAACCGAGAAAGACAAGGACAACGAGAAGGATATCGATGAAGAGGCCGAGAACGAGCGGGACGCGACGAAGGACAACCACAAAGAGAGAAACGACCTGGAGGACAACGCCAAGGGGGAGAACGTTCAACTATCCATGAACCAATTGCAATTGGCTACCGACCCGGAATCCAATTTAAAGTCACCGGTGTTTGATTCGAACAACCTGATGGTGAGGAATGAGCCGGCCATTCCGAGCTCACCGCCCCCCTCGTACGAGCACGTTATCGAACAGGTGAGGATCTGGGTTATCGTCACGGAATAAAGAATTATCCTTTCCACGGCACAGCGGCGTGGCCCGACTACAATAACGCGCGCGCGAGACCCGCTCGCTTTGATCACTTTCCGAGAAACGAGCAATCCGATTCCATTTGCAATCCCTTTCCGGCACGGTCAAATGTTATACTCGGAGGCAGCTGGAAATTAGCCGATTTTTCAAATCAGCTCCAACCTTCAATTACACCGCGGAAATGTTTCATTTCATGTGTTAGTTCATGTAAAGAAATATTAAAATTCAGAATTATACAAATCACTTTGTGTTTGGAGCGTTGTGGGCGTGGCAAGGTTGAGTGGGGCGGTGCCACTGGACGTGGCCGTGCGTGGTGGGGCGCGACCTTGAGCAGAATACTCTCTCTCTCTTTGCAACAGATACAGCTTTATAAAAATGATTCTTATTTAACCGAAATCTATTCTATGAATTAGATAATCTTGCTTATAAAAGAGATCCGCGGATAAGAGAAATGAAAAGAGTACAAGGTTATCTTTGATCGACCTAAGTCAAATCGGTTAACTTTGAAATAACTTAGCTGCACGCGGCTTGATAAGAATGTTTTGAACCCGCGTCACGTACCGTTACAATTTTAGACGCGATTGGAGCACGCGGCCGAGGCGCAGAAGCTCGACAGCGACAAAAACAACGGCACCGACGTGTCCGAGGAAGATAACAAAACGAAAGGGCCGAAGATCCTGCACAAATCGAGCAAGGAGTTCTACAGAGCGGTGGCCAAGCAGTGGGGCATCACTTGCAAGATGAGCGACCATTGCAGGTGCTTAGATTGCCAGGTATGTTCCTCTTTAGTAACAATGCACATATTTTTAAAATCATTTTACGAAATCCAAGGAAGGAAAAGAAATTGTAGAACATTTTAAACAGCAGGCAGATCACTTTTACTATCCAGAGAACACTTTTCTATTATAATACGAATTCCTACTGTCCGGGGCAATTCTGATCGCCATTATCCGACACATCGAACATTTCGCTCTCTGATCACGCATAAAACGCCGATAACGTTTTGATCGGCGTTCACAAAAGTACATATAAAATTCAGTTGATAGAACTACGGCGATATTTCGAAATCGTTTCAACGATATCTCTGTATCCTTTGGAACAGAAATAGACACATTCTAATTTACAAAAATTGGTGCACTATTTAACATAGGTACGTACACTCGCGTCGGTATTTAAGTTGACGCGACCGAGCTCCAAGAACGCGTTGCTTTGTTTTTCTAGTGCACGTGTTGTACTTGATCTTCTCGCCCGTCGCTTGTGTTGCCATTCAGTATGACTACTGTCGCAGTTTATTACAGAGTTTCGAAGAGAAAGGATTGCAGTAAGTAGAGATACCTATTTCACGTGTAATTAATATATCCGTGCAGAAGTCCGGATACTATTTAATACACGGATACACGTGTACTGAAGTACACAAAAATATACGGATAATACACGTGTAACTGTGAACTTGAATATACGGGTACACGTGTATTATCCGTGTATTCGAGTACACGGATACACCGATAGTACATTGAAATATACAAGAGTTAAAATGATAGGTTTCGAAAATTAACAAACATCATAGTTTCTGTTAATAAACCTTAATCAACTAACTGTCTATTTTGATGAGGAAAAACCAAAATGTTTACATTTTCCGGCAAAATACGGTTCCCTTTTGCTGTAACAATATTTCCAGCAAACGAGAAGCACCGTTCAGACATGGCTGACGTTGCTGGTATAGCCAAATATTTTTTAGCGATTTCGGATATTCTTGTATACTTGTGTGTCCTTGCCTTCCACCATACATATGGATCCAAATCAAACCGTAGTTGTGGCTCAGAGGTGTACATTTCAAATTCGGCATCTAAATGATTAACATCACTTATTTCATCATAAAGAAATCGAAGGGCACTTTTATTTTTTGAGTTTTCTGTCCTCACTTCCCGAACAGGAGAGTCTTCGAGCAAACATTTCACCTTTTCACGAATTACATTTTTAATGTTAAAAGTTTCATGTTCAAGATTTTTATACCGTGGATCTAAAAAGGGAGCTATATGGAACAGTGAAATAGTATCACCGTCATTCCATTCGAATTTGAAACGTTTTGTAATTTCGGAAATGAATGTTTCCTTTATTGTAGCCAAAATATCATTACCTTCCAAACCTTACCTACCAAAATATCATCAAACCTTATATTGACACACGTGTACCCTCGAACTTCAATACACAGATAATACACGTGTATTGAAAATAACGGATACCCGTGTATTATCCGTGTAGCTCGCTACACGTGTACCCGTGTACCCGTGTATAAAGAAGTACACGGATTATGTAAAATACGGATATATATTAGTACACGTGAACACGTGAATACGTGTACCCTCAATACACGCCCAAAACCGCGATGCTACAAGTAACAACTATTTGTAAATATGAATATTATATGTTAAAACCATTTTATACGCTATCATTATTATTATTAAAAAGTAATTATACACCATATGAATTTTGATTGGAAAATAAAAAAATGATTTGCGTCAACTTACTTTCCGGCTGGTAAAATATGGACAAGAATTTCAGATATTGGTAATTATTAGACTGCGGGTCTTTATGCAAAATAAAAAATGTTTGCGTCGTTTGCAAGGCACAGGTGACAACTAAAAAATTTGTTCATCATTCGATTATCTTATTAAACTGAAACTAATACACTGATGTTCTTAAATCTTTTTAACACGACCACTGTTTTAAATGATGCGTGGCCATTTTCATCGTAAATGCATGAAGTCCGCAGTCTAGTAATTATATACTACACTTACTGCAATCCTTTCGCTTCGAAACTTTGTAATCGACTGCGACAGTGGTCATACTGAATGGTAACAGAAGCAAAGAACGAGAAGATCAAGTACAACAAGTGTAATAGAAAAGCAAAGCAATGAGTTCTTGGAATTCGGCCGCGTCAGTTTAAATACCGACGCGAGTGTACTTTCCGAATGAGAATTTTGTCGAGAAACATATTGTGAAACGAATATTGCAGAGCCGTTACTTCGACTGCGAATACGACAAGAACGAGAACCAGAAGACTGACGGCGGCCTCGGCGCCGGGACGCCGATGTTCATCTCCGAGGTGATGCAAGGCTCCGGCTGCATCCTCTTCTAAGTCGCTGGAAGAACGGGCTTCTTACTATAATTGGAGGATGGTTTTTGCGGCTGGTGCCGGTGCTTCCGCAAAAGGACGAGACGTTCACGTGATCGCGCACAAACCAGGCCGTTTGCTGTTTCCTAATGGGCCGCAAGAAGGAATCGCAGGACCCCCAGGACACCTCTCTACCCATAGTCCTGATTTCAACACGGAACGAACGGCCAGCTGGATTTTCCTTAACGACTATCGAATCCTTCGTGGTCGTTTTATTGTTCAGAGAACGTCGCGGGAAACCGTCTTCGTGGGCTTTTCTTTGGGAGCTCGTCGGTTCACTCCAAAAACCAAACAAATAGCATACACTCCGACAGATAATCAAATTGTACTTCGTTGTTTAATCCTGTGGGAATTTGTTCGAATTTTTCAACTTGAATGTCCTGGAAAATGATTATCGTTGATTAGACGTGCTATTATGTAGTATATATAATAATAGTATGTACCTTGATAACATTTTTATATAATCACGCTAAATATTATATGCACAGTCGATGTGAATGACCAATCAGTTTACGAATCACCACATTTGTACGTCATCGTTGCGAGTCCTCGATTTTTAGTAATCATTTTTTGAACCTCAAACGCCCAGAAACGAACGCCATCGGAAAATTGTTGATGCATAGAATCAAAGTAGACCCAAAGTAAAACATCACGAAGAATTTTCCATCAACGGATTGAGATCGACAAACGTAAGTGTGAGTCTCTGTTTCCAACAACCGAATAGCACATGGACAACTGTCGACGAGTGGTTTTTACGGAGATTGACCATCCACAGTGACTCGTTAACGAACATTTTCAATAAACAAGCGTCGACGCAGCAACGCAGATGAAGATTTCAAGATTTGTCAATTTGCAATACACACCCAGACTCCGAGGAACGATTTCTGATAGCTCACACTAGACCAAACTTGTTCAAACGGATTTTGTGATTGTACAAACGTTCGTTGTCCCGTGAACCCGGTTCACATTCAACCAAATTCGACTGTGTCTTAGTGTCCAGTCGACTGTCAACTGAACACACGTTTTATCATAGATGATATAGTTACCCTGGGAACTGTTCGAGTAATTAGTTTGTATTAACGAGTCGATTGTAACCTTGATTTCCAGACTCGATAGATTAACAATGTAACTGTTACGTTAGAGTTCTCACGATTTTTGATAAGGTTTTGCTTACAGACACGTCCATTTGAATCGTAGAGTCGATTGATATCGTAGAAAAATAAGAAAAAGATCGGTCTTCGAGTTTGTTGATGTGAATCGCGAAGTCTGTGTTACGTGAACTTTTAATTGGGCGTTAATTGCGAGCCTTCGTTTCGACCAGGGGAAGAGGAAGACTAGCATAAATATTAGAGATGTTGTAAAACAGTGTATAAAATAATCGGCATATCCGTCTCGAAATTTCCCTACTCTATAGTGAGTCACCGTTTTCCGACCTGTTTGATCGATTTACACCAAACTTTCTACGTCGAGGAATGAAACTACTTTGTTTAACAGCTCTTGCAACTTTAAGGAAGTTGGTCAATAATCTGTTGATACTGTTACAAAGCATAATGTGCTTCATAAACTATGTTCGAAGTTCATTCAGAACATTCTTACAGTGTAACACGATTGAACGTACGTTTCGACGCGAATTTCTCGACAACGACATAATGGCCTATCATCTAACAATTTCATCTTCGACTACTACCAATTTAGTTAGAGAAGCGGGGTTTTTTTAAACGTTTTTAACACTTAATTGTTCTGTGTCTATTGCATGATGTTAACTCAAGAATCATATTACTAATATTTAATGTAACGTAATGGATGTCTTTATCTTCTAATGAAACGTATTAAAATTATTCTATACTACAAATTAATGTTTAGAATGCAAAAAAATATTACAAACTGCACAAACAATTACGTTTACTGGTATCAGCTGTTTTTTAATTAGGACTGAGATGTTTCCCTCGATAGTAAATTTTTCTACAGATTAGTGATCGACGTTAGACTATGACACATTAGTTAAAATATAAACATTATCGGTAGATCTTCTCCTACTGCGAAAATTATACAAAGTTTACTTTGAAATGGCAGTAAGTTTTATTCGAGCAAAAATTTATTAGACATTTGTAATGGAAACTTTTCATTTCAGTGTGAAATCCTTAATGCTCAATTCTGCCGAGCACCTTTTCCCAATTAAAGTTAAGAAGTATTATTAAACGATCTCAAAATGTTCCACAGATTACTAATAGACTGTGACACACATTAAAATACAAATATCACCGATTTATTCGAAGAAAAGCTCGTCCAACATCTTTAACCCTGCAAAGGTGTCGTAAAATCTTGCCGAAAATTATTTTAAAAATTCTCTAAAACACAATTGCTCAAAAGAAGTCAATCAAGCAAAGCAATGAAGATCAACATACAGGAAATTTCGCCATTGCAGGGTTAATTAAAATGTCGAGATTTGACTTGAGTACAAAATTTCCAATGCTCAATTTTTCCGAACATTCTGAGCGAAAGTATCGAAGCAGTTTAAGAGCATTTTCATGGATCACGTATCGCATTCCTCGAGGTAGAAAATCGTGATCGATCGGTCTCTATGATTTCTTCGTGCGGCCGAAGCACGTAGGTAGATCTGTGTAATTAACGATTGTAAACTACTGATTTCCGGCGGAACGCGGTCCGAGGAAATCGAAACTCGAAACACATGAAAGTATTATAGATCGAGCGTCGAGTACGCGTTTAGCGGTACTGCGGCGTGCTTATCTGCAACTATGCTCGTTTACGAGACGGCCGTAAATACTCGACTTCCGGAATCACTGAACGATCACTCCAATCGACACAGTTCTCTTTCTGTCGGCCAATTGGTCTCGATAACGCTTCGTTAACCCTTTCGAGACACATCAAACGATAATGTGTCTATCTTGACACTCGGCTGCAAAATTATTTAGTCCTTGCAATTTCAACATTACAAGAAAGCAATCGAGAACCATAATTCGTTTGTTCAGGTGAATATACACATTTTCCTGTATTCTACAAATTTTTGTCAAACGAATACCTTTCGTTTTGAAAGGGTTAATCAAGCAGAGACGAACAGAATTTTCTTAAAGCGAACTCCAATCGCACTGCCGCTCACAAATAATGAATCGTTCGTTTAACAGTGATGCCTATCAAAATTTACGAACAAAACGCCAATAGATGATTCGATAATAATATTTTCCGGATACGTAAAGAACGCGATTAATCGACACTGGTCTGTCTCGTTGCGTGCTTCTTACGTGAAAAACTGTGAAGGTTGTAAATGAATAAACATTGTTGAGCAGCAGTGTGGATTTTGATAATCGACGATGCGATTAATAGTTCCGACATGCTTCTCCCAACTTCGTCGAGTCTAAACGAAATTCCTGCTTCAAAGAGGCGGTCCCCTGAACAAACATAAACGCGCCCGAAGTGAGCATAATAACTTCGTTCCCTGAAAGTCCCAGAATTCGCAGTCGTTAGACGACGACGAGCGATTCGGCGACCAAGACGTTAGATAGAAGATGGAAGACACGAGTCAAATTCTCGACGCGATTCGATCGTCCGTGTCCGCGATGGCTCGGATCAGTGCAACGAAGTTGACGATCTGACGGAGACGAAACGGAGGAGTGCAGAGAATCTCGGAAAACAATCTCAAACGGAAATTGAGGATTTTTACAAGAGTACAGGTTAAAATTCTTGCTCGTTTTGTGACAGAAGATATTTTCATTCGGATCTCCTGGGGAAATTTGAACATAAAATTGAATTATTGTATTTTCACGTCGGCTTTATTCATTTGTTGCACCTATCTGAGCCACGTCAGAGGACGGGCGTCGATCGTCTAAATGCGAAACATAATACAGTACCTGTCTATACTTGTCTTTTCAAGATACTGTTCTTTTGTACCTCGCGCCGAAGAAAGAAAGAAAGAGTCACGAACAATATAACTATATCGCGTGCGTATAAAATAGTCAACCCTGTGGACGACCCTCGACGCTCCCACCGTTGCCAAATATCAGTTTTTTTTTTTTTTTCTATCGGTGAGAAGAGCATCCGTTTTTTGCGACGCTGAGATTCTTTCTTATGTATAAGACGGGTCGTTCTTGCGGCTTAAAGTCACACAGTTTTTACTGAAATCTTGCTAACTGTAATCGACAAATTGGATGAGATGACCATGAAAATTAATTTAGGAAATTAACTGGCAGAGAATTATGTTGATTAGCAAGAACAACTCGTTTCACGACCACAAACCATAATTTTACTACGGTCACAGCCATTTCAACGTTTACAATTACGATACATGATGCACGCGTTTCATTTACGATTAACGAAGTCCTTGGAAGCTTGCGTATGTGTGTGCGTGGAGAGAGATGCTATTAGAAACTAGAGGGAGGAATAGAGAGAACGAGAACGAACGAACCTGTGTGTGTGTGAACGAAAGAGAGAAAGAAAGCGAGAGAGAGAGAGAGATTGCGTGTGTAGTTAGAGAAAGAGAGAACAAAAAAAGAGAAGAGAGGTGTGTATAGTATTTTTTTGGGCCACGGATTTTTTATTAACGTTGTCGTCGGACTTCCGGTTGAACGAGCAAAATTCTAATTGTAACGTTATCGTTAATATAATCACGCGCGCATAATGCGCGTGGTAATACGTGTAGCGTAATATTCATTGTAACAATTATATCTGTGCGAACGTCGATAGCGATTGCACGTTCCAGAAATGAAACACGACGAACGATGGAGAAATAATGAACGCTCGCCGTTACAATTCCAATTACACCAACGAGATAATTGCATACCGATTAACAATCCACGTTTCGAACGATCGAGATCGAAGAAACAACCCACGCGCAAAATGAAAGTCGACTCGGACCTAATTTCCTTACACGCGATCACGTTTGATCTGACGATGGAATTAATCAAGAATCCGGCTGTATTAGAGAAAAACAAAAAAAAAAAACAGAAAATCTTCTGAAGCAACCATAGCCTTTAACGATTAAGATTAACGGAGGCCGCGATAGAGATCGATGGTAGATGCAGTCTCCCGAGAACCGGGAAATTTAAATAAACAACACGTGAGAAGAGAAAAAAGAGGAAGAAAAAGTAACAAAAACACATTGCTGTCTTTCGCTGTTTGTAAAATGTCAATTCCTTCGCGAGTAGACACGATCATGTGAGCGGAGAGCTAATTAAATCTACGTATACGTACGACTAGCGCGTAAGCCGCAACCTCTGAGCCTAGACGAACACTGTCTAGATGTATTTGTTAAGATTTTTCTATTCGAGTCAGGACGTGTTCGATCGTCCACGATTCCGTTTCTGTTTCTTTCTTTTCTTTTCTCGAACAAACAAACAGTTTTCTCCGGCTTTCTCTGTTGTTCGGTGGATAGGCGACGTGCACATAATTTGGCACGTCCGCAAGATTGTACGCGTGTGTCGTAACACATTTATTCTGCGTGCATGTACGCTCTCGTATAGAGGTCGAACGGTCGTTCGGCGAACGTCGTTCCATAGAAACATATTGACTGTAAAACTCGATGTATTCTGGTAAGTCCGCACCAATAAAAACAGGCCTAAAGGACTGCGGAGCTATCTCTTCAAAGTTTCCCGCCGCTCCATTCTTATTATTTCATTCATTTGGAACAGTTCCGTTCATTTCTGGCAAATAGAGGCCCCTATGCACCTCCATACGTGCGACATGCCCCGAGTACAACCTTCTGGTTGCCTAAATTTAGGAGCCTCGTTCATATTCTACGGTATCTTCCATGCCACAAGATTAATGTGGTGAACTTTCGAAAATTGTATTGACTAAACACTTATTTAAAAAAAAATTAAACCGACTTCGAAAAAACGCACTAAAAAGTATGAAATAATTTCCATTTAATTTATGTGAATACACGAACTTAAATACAATACAATCTTTTCGGAGACGGCACAAACTTGAAAATTTTCCAAATGACAGATGTTGCTGATTATGATTTCCGTGGAATATGGTGAACTTGGAAATCAGTAGGTGGGAAGAAAAGATACACATTAATATGTAAAAGCATGTAGAAGAATTTAAGGATTTTCGTAATTTTCAGTGTCGAAAATTTTCAATTTTGCGCCGTCTCCGAAAAGATTGTATTGTATTTAAGTTCGTGTGTATTCACATAAATTAAATGGAAATTATTTCATACCTTTTAGTGCGTTTTTTCGAAGTCGGTTTAATTTTTTTTTATAAAATTTTTTTATTTCACACTTTTTAGTGGAACGAGCAGAATTTGTAGAACACCTAGTAAGACGGTTTTTCGGTCTTATTGGTTATTTCCAAAAAACCGCAAAGAATAAAAAAATGTAATATTTGTTTTCAATGGACCAATCGGGAGATATACCCTACACTGATGTGGTCCATCCATCTCGGAGCAATCAGTGAACATATATGAAATGTAGGATCAAAGATATCTTTCGTCTGAATATTCACGAATCTCCGTCTGAGATTTACAAACACGTCTTTCTCTGTCGACCGTCACATTCCAAATCGTAATTTATAAATATCTGAAAGCCACAAACGATAACGGTAACGACGTCGCGTTACCGACAGAATAATTAAATTTTTTGTGAAATTAAATTTTCTGTAAAACGGAGGAGGATTTTGCAATGACTTTATTTGCATATCTAGTGAAAATGCGGATAGCTGTGAATTCGCTGCGTATATTGTGGCAGGAGTGGAAGGCTTTGTCTAATCCAGCGCGTTCTAAAATAAAGCCGTGCCGCTTAACGTGCTGGTTTTACAACTGGAAGAAACGAGCGCGAGCAGCGTGGACGCTGAATGATCGTATACAATTATAGCCGCAACCTTGCTCCTTTCCAACAATTTGTACCGTTGTGTCTGACGTAAGCCGACTGCAACAATTCCTGGCACGTTTTATTTACGGTGTGGACTAGAATCGATTCGAGCCTCGACCTAGTCAACGTAAAATATCGCTCGGTATGAATCGGAAAAACGAAAAAGTTCCGCTAGTATTTTTGTCCTGTTTTAGCTGGAATTGAATGATTCAGCCAAGTGAGTTTACCGGGAAAACCGGAAGTCGGGGTCGCGGTTCACGATTTCACTAGCGCAACGCAATTATCGCAACAGAGCTGTCTTCGGTGCAACGCTGCGTTGGACATCCTCGCGTTGGATTCCGGTTTTTTCTCGGCTCATAAATAAGCGAATAACGCGTCGGACAGGCCGAGACGCTTAGCTGGAAGTTGTCCGGGTTCTAGATGACGACATGGTTTTCTTTCGATCCTTTGGACGCGCGTGCGAAACACTTGTCGCTCGTGTGCTTCTCGTCCGACTCTCGATTAGCGAGTTTTTGCTGTTGTTCTTCAAATGAATTTGCTTTCGAGTTCTGTTACGATTAGGAGACTTCGGTAGCAGCCACGTACAACGGGAGCAGTAAATTCCGCTCTCTGTGTACCGTTTTATCGATATGGCTTATTAAACACTTGTCTCTGACGCCTCTTTTATCTCTCCGTTCATCCTTGTCTCTCTTCTGTTGTAGTGTTTGCATCTGCCTCCTTTTAGACCCGCACCAGTGGCGCGCCACATGTATAATCGCGGGTCTATCTTCCACCTCCATTTCCCCAAACTTTACATTTCTCCCCTCTCCCCCTTTGTACACTTAGTGTACTAGACACGTGTGCAAAAGCCGGATAAGTCTGTTGGGAAAAGCTTCTTGTCGTCACGATTTCTTCGTACCATTACTGAAACGTTATAATAGCATATTTTTTTCAGAAAATTCCTGTCTTAATTTTTAGTCCTTTTACAACCCCTAAATTGTAGAAGAGAGGTGCCATTTCTTTTCGACCTACTTAAAATTTTTAAAAGAATCGAAATAAAATTCTTGGCTTAATTTCTAGCTTATTCTCGACCCCTAAAACATTATACATGGAACGCAGTTATTTTACTTGACCTCGTTAAAATTCTTAAGAAAACTAAGATGAGATTCTTCTCTTAATTTTTCGCTCTTTCCCAACCCCTAAAACATAAGAGAACGCTGGCATTTTATTTTTTGACCTCAATAAAATTCTAAAGTGGTTTCTACAAGTTAAATAAAATTCAAAGACTGTAAAGCAGCCTATCTCTTCCCATAGAATTCCCAATTACAATCCAAGCGCTAAATCGGGGGTTATGATCTGAAATAGGCAGTCACGCGTGAAAACCTTTCTTCACGCTACATCAGGAACTATGATCGTCAAAAATGATGACAGCGAACGTGTTAATTATGTAAGCCTCGTCGCCGGACACGGTCTCTCGTAACATAGCGCTCGGTTTGTGAACGAGTTGAGTAAACGGGACTCGTTTATTTCTATAGCTTGTCGATTACATGATAATTCGAATGAACATGAAAGAATAAATAAAAGCCTGAGAGAAAATACCAGCCCTGTGTATTTTAATAATTCGTACAATTTCCTAGAGATGTTATCCATTCAATTGTGGAATTTTTTCCCAAATTTTCATCCTCGATTCTAATCGAATGAGCTGTTGTAATAGTCAGAACTATTTTTAGAACAGCTTATCTCTCGCCACCCCTCCGATCAGATTCACCCTCGTAACTCCTGTAATCAGTGCTTTCAATTGAATTTATCTCTACCACCCTTCCTGGTCGGTAACCCTTTATCTCCCCCTTCTTATCGTCTATTTCGTGACGAAGTGAAATTCTGCTTATAGCTTCTCATTAAAACGCTCATTCCACCCCCCGTTCGGTCATCCACCCTTGTTAATTACTTCCGCCGAAAGGAGTAGGTAGTGCTCGAACCTCGTTGATTAAAATCCTTTCCTTCCTTTAAACTCTTTTCCTTCGATCCACGGTATCTGATGCAGCACGAAGATCTATTAATCAAAGCACAAACATAAAATATAAGAAAATCTTTAGAGAAACTGGCCGCTAGATTCTCGTTAAATTTTTAAATTAATTGACCGTTAATTCCCAGCGCTGCGCGAGGCAGGCGAAGTTTGTGCAAGAAAAATATGAGTTTCCCTCCGTCTTACGAGGCAAACATCTTACAATATTTTCCTCTTTTAAGCTAAACAGTTCATTAATAATATACTACAATGATCTGGCGAGTCTTAAAAGTTAAAATTCATTTTTATATCTCGATCTAAAAATCACAGAAAATTCCACTCACATCAGTCGACTGTTCAGCACCCTCTGATCAACCTGCACCCCGTCATCAATTACTTAATACCATCTCCGGGTATCTGTCTCGGCCTCGGCAATTACTCCTCGCCGAAACTCGCGTTTCATTTTCGTTCATTAAAATCCTCCTCCCGGCTTCCCTCTCTCCCACCCTCCCTCTCTCTCTCTCTCTTTGGTGGCCGTCAAGGATCCGTCCTCTATCCGCACACGTGTTCTCTCCCTCTCTGGCTGCGATCGGGTCTCGTTCCTCCAGCGCTCGGTTGGCTGCCACTCGGTTGTCCATCGGTCTCGTCCCTTCGCTACTCTGCTCGTTCGTTTTTGCGGCCAGTCAGCTCGGTATCGCATTATGCTACGGTCGCGCCAGTGCATGCTGCTGCATCCCTCTCGTTGTCTTTACCGTCGGTGCAGCCTCGTGCGTATACCTGGAACCGGTGCAACGTGACCCGCGCTGCCTGGCATGCGTCCGCCAGGAAAATGGGAAAAACCGCCAGCAAACTGAAATCGAAACGGAGCCAGAGTCAGTGTTTCTTTTCTAAATTTTTCTCGATTTTTACACACGATGTGCCCTTCATTGTTAAAGTGGTATAAGTCACATATTCCTTGTTTCGAGATATGTACATTGAATTAGTTTAGTTTGAAATATTGTGTTGTGAAATTTTGACTTAGACCACTTTCATAATGACGGCCACATATTTCTTCGCGCTGCAATCTTCTTATCTCGGAGCCCTTTCTTTCAATATCGTCTGCTAGACCACGATCTCTCGATCGCTCTTTCCGAGATCGTCGATTTTAATGCTCAACGCATGTTCCGAAGCAACACAGGAATTTCATGACAGAAGTCGTGCTGATTTTCAGCGGAACTTTTAGAATTTCGGAGGTAGTTCCCTTCCTAATGGAGTTTTAATGTGTTTACGAAACTTTTCGGTGTTTAACTACATAATGTTTCGAAACATTTGTAAACGGAGAGTGCGTTGTTGGATACCTGATGGATCTCTTTAATGGTTCTTTTTATGGTTGGTGTTTGGTGATCGATTAGCGTGACGGTTATTAATTTCATGTGTCACGTTCAACAAGGTGATTCAATTTCATGGTGAAAGGATAGTGATGATTCGAAGGGGCTCGACGAGCACGTGCTGGATGATATGAAATACTCTTCGATGGACGACGTTCGATCACGTATTTCCTCTCTTATGAATTAATAATAAATGATTGCAAAGATACCCTTTTATTTATACCTTTATCTAAGGAAAGACATTTTCTCTTCTTATTCGGTGATCTATCATTTAACCAATTTTGTCTTAATTTCGCTTAACACTAGGTTTATGGAGCTCTAGAAATAACTATTTCGCATTATTTTATAAACGTAACAAGAATGTGTCTATCCAAAATTTTGGCCATTTTTCCAATTACAGTTACAGTGGGTAACGAAAGTATTCGAACGACCTTTAAAACGGAATAACTTTTTTATAATTGTACCAAACGACCTGAATTTTTATAATCAATTAGAAGCATTCGTTTATGAAATGATATGCAAAATAGATTTTTCAAAAATTATAATTTACAAGGTTACATGCAAATAATAAAAAAGACAGTTTCTAAAACTTTTTTTATTAGAGCCCTTAAAGAAAATTTGAAATATATGTTTTGTAGATCTATGTTAGTTATACACATGCTGAAAATTTCATCAAAATCGATTAACATACACACGAGCTACAAGCGATTAAAAATTGTGAAAATCGTAGTTTCACACGACTTTTGATCAGTTTCTGCTTAAAATCCACAGAATCGTACATCTTTCGATGCGTGTCGTTCTTTCCTGCGTCAACCGACTCCGATGAAATGTTCAACATGTATAACAAACATAAATCTACGGAACCTATATTTTAAATTTTCATTATGGACCCAAATAAAAAAGTTTTAAAAAATGCCTTTTCTTATTTTTGCATGTAACCTTGTAAATTATAATTTTTAGAAAATCTTTTTTGCACATCATTTTATAAGCCAATACTTCTAATTGATTATAAAAAATCAGGTCGTTTGGTACAATTATAAAAAAGTTATTCTGTTTTAAAGGGCGTTCGGATACTTTCGTTATCCACTGTATATCCAAAGAAATTTTGGCAAATAATCCCTCGGGGAAGCATCTTTACAATCTTAGTAATCGCAAATTAAGAATAGTAGAACCCGTCATTTTGGCGGTTCCCGTAAACCTATCTCGTTTCCCACATAAAAGGGAAATTCTCGGAGCGCGTTTCGAAAGCGACTGACAAATTTGAGAAGTGAACGGGGCGCGGTTTCAGTTTGAGCAAATGTCGCAACGGGTGACGCAAAATTATTACAAGTACGGTGTTTGTCAAACAGTCGGCGCAAGATAATGGGGAAATTGGCGAAGCCGAGGAACGTTTATCGTCGACGACGCCCACGAGGTCGATCGGCTCGCGGATCAGCCTGCAAAACATGTGTAGAATCGCGTCAGAGTATGTTTTATTTCAAAATCGAAACTGGCGCGGAGTATGCTAAACGTAGGATGTAGGTCGCGAGTTGGTTCCCTTTTACGCGGCCTCGCAGCTTATAAATCCGACTGCGCCAACTCCCGAGAAAATAAACCAGTCGAAAATAAATAAACAATCTCTGACTGTCTGTAACAGTTTTATGAACGGCCGACTCGAGGATAACCGCGGGAAAATATTTTGATGAACTTCAAAGGAAAAGGAGAAACAAGAATTTGTTTTCTCGTTTCGGACAGTTTTTAATGAAAAAAAGGTAGCTAAAAAAACAGTATGACCACCTGAGAAAAGAATTCAGTGACTCCGATATCTATCGGCGAATAAATTTGCATAAAATTTCGCCGGCAGACGGGGAAGAATCCATTAGCGAATATTTTACGCAAATGATAACTTTCGAGGAGAACATTTTACTGTGTAACATATAAAGATAAACGCTTAAGTTATTCAGAACTTAATGTAATTTAGTTGTTTCCCTAGATAGATTCGCTGTTCTTGAACTGAGTGTTTTACACCTACTATCGAGTTGATAAAGATCGATGTATCACGAAGTTTCTACGTAATCTCTCGCGCAGTGGCTTTCGATTTACTTCCGTTTCTGTTCTTGATTTCTGTGATTTGTCGACAGCCATGTAAGATATCCGTCGACTCTGTCAGCTGTGCGTAAAAACTGGATCCAATTGAAATTCCAGTCGCAAGGTAAAACGCGCATATAATTACGTGTCCGCGGAGGAAACGGGAGAATCACAGCGCACGTTTCGCTCACGTGAATAAAACTTTTCGAGGAACGTTCACGTAGAACGGCTTTCCTGTAGTAGCTGGAAAGAAGATTGTTTCGTTTCTTAAATCATCTGCTTACTAATTCTTCATCATCCAGCTAATCATCAGTATCTCCAGGACTAATAAGAACGCTCAATATGAAATTGATTGAGCATAAAAAATAAGAAGAATAAATCCGAGGCTTCAGAAATAAATTGGAAATACATGTCCTTCGATTCTCCGTCAGCGAAATGAGAGAATAATTTCCGCAGCGCCTAATCGCCGCCATTAATCATAGGAGTTACAGTCGAAGCCCCTTCCACGTGGAATAATGTCGATCCAAGACACAATATGAGTTTCTTAGTGAATGGAGAACCGTTCAGATCGATCGAACGGCGAAAAAGAAAAAGAAAATACATATTCCGAACACGGCCTCGTGCGCCGCCGGGCTCGACCTCGGTAACGACACCTATCGCGGCTTTTTCAGTCGATAGTGCCTCTCCAAACGTTGCATAGTTATCTCGGTAAACCGGCGACCTTATCAGTCGCCAGGTATTATGTCGGCGAGAGAGTAAGAGGCCGGCGTGCGACGCAAAACACACCTGCATTCCACGATTCTGCTTTTCGAATCGGCCTGCCACCACACACGGAGCCGTTCTTCTCTTCTTGTGTCCTGGGCCTGTCCTCCCCAGGTCCTCGAGAGGCTTCTTTTTCTACCGACGCCGCGGCGTGTCCTTTCTCCTTCTATCTCCCTATCCACCATTCTTTCACCGCTCCTCCGAGGGTACACCGTGAAATTTCTCATCCGGTGTCCGTGCGAACGACGTTTAGCTTCTCGAGAGCCCTGACTCTGACACCGGAGCCACTCGGGTAGTCTAATTCATCCATTTATAGAATTTTATGGGTATTGGTAAAAATTCTTCCCGAGGATTTCAAGGGTTTCTGACGCTTTGTGATAGATAAAGACTCCGCGAGCAGCCATTTTGTCGGCGTTATCTCTGCTAGAGGGTTTTTTAATTTGTTGTATGCACAATTTATGGTTTACTTGGAACATGACGATGTGCAGTGCAGAATAGATTAGAGATGGATAAAGAGAAAAGATTATGTAGAAGAAGAGCTGTTTCTTATGGCTGTGCATTTCTTCTTCCTTTCCGAGAATAAATTTATTTAATGTCACGTCACGGTAGCTTGTTAGCTATTGGCGACACGCGCGATTAGTATACGCAGTTATGCACATTGTTCGATCAATTACATGACTTGAGATTGCATCTATACACAGCCAAGTAACATTACATAACTAGAAAACTGGTTGTCATTTACAATTCATGCGGCCATAATGGTTAATATAAACCAGTTTAATAGATGCACAATTCGGCATGAAAATAAAATGTTACCTAAGCCAAGATTCCAATAGCTCCTCTAAAAACCAAAAGGCGGCCAAGCTTTCGCTCATTCCTCTCGGACAACGAACATAATCTACGTTCTATTTTCGCGACTCCCACCGATTCGCAGGCTAGCCCGCGCCAGTTTCGCGAAACCTAAGCGAAAGGGTTAAGGGGCAACGTTCGAATCCCGGCGACTGGAAAGGAGGCTGTCGAGAACAGGTTTATATCTGCTTGGCGCTAGAAGGCGAGCGAAGATAAACGGATCGAAGCGAAAGTGAGCCCCCGGTGACTTCAGTTTCTGGCGAACCGAACGGCCCGAACGATCCGTTCTCGCACGTGTCCCGTACAAAAGAGAGACTCTCTTACTCTCTCTCGATTCTCTCGGGTGACACATACACACGGGGAGGCACGTATATACGGATTCCGGAAACCCCATTGAATCAGAGGTGCCCCGAAGGGGGGCCCCACTGCGAGAACAATCTCGTGGGCGGCTCGAATGGGACCGGGAACGATTGTCCGGGACCAGTTCGCAATAAGCGTGGTCGTTTCGCTGCACCTGTGATCGCGTTCCGAACCACCCGTGGAATTTCAATGGAAGATATATGGTGTCGTTCTGTGGTATTTGCACAGTGCACGGCGAATCGATCGTTACCCGCCGGGAAATGCCACTATTTATTATTCGCGAGTCGTTTCTAACTCTCCGGTGGTTCTCGGTGAAAAAGAAGACATTGGTCTTGTCGTACGTACGGTGATTATTTATTTGGTTACGAAACGTATAGGTGTGCAGAGAATTGCGAGAAAAATAAAATAGAATGTGTATGTAATAGAATTAATTTTGTTAACACACACGATTCTGCGTGTTTTTACGCAAACAGCGTCTCAGTATAATTTATGACGAAAGTGAATCTGAACGGACCTCGGGTTACTCTGTCTAGATTGGCATAGAGCGAAACAGGTGAACGGTGAACGTCAGACAGCGAGGAAGGGGAATGAACGGATGGGGGAAGCAATTTTTCTCATTGAGAAAATTACTGGCGTAGCTAGTTAATTTCGTTAATGGACAATCAAAAAATCGGGGTCACTGGGATCGAATAAGGGAGAATCTGATTTATTGCTAGTTCGAAGAACGTGGAATTCGAAGAGTAGCTACGAAGTGAGCCTTGAGAGTATGTGGTGCATTGTCCTGGGGAATAATGTTCCCTTCTGTACGAACAAGAGCCTCGTTCTGGTGACTGGCTTTTTGTTGAATAATGCCTTGTTACGTATTGTAACAGGAGTCTTTATTATAATGAGGACGGTAGGTGATTGAGACGAGTGTTTGCAATGCTAATCAACTGTCTTCGGTGTTCTTGAACGTTTCACTCCAGTGTAACAATCAGTTACAATTAAAAAGAAGAGGGAAGACTCGTCGAGATCGCAGGATCGCGGTCAACGCGAGGAATCCACGCTGGAAAAAGTGATCCACGGATGAAACTCGATCGAGGGTCCGCCGCAAAGATCAAGAAGACAGTCTGGCTCATACAAAAGGCATTCGCCGATCGTTTATGCGTAGCTCCGATAAACATTTCGCGATGTTGCTGAGAGAGCACGACACCGAGACGTGATACCCAATCGCCATAGTTAATATAAACGCGATCGAATCTCTTTCTTTGTTTGTCGTCGGGAATTCGCTTCGTGGAAGAAGACTGGGTTGTGTCGATGCCGGTAACAATTGTTCGAAGATTGGATACGCGTTTCTGTGACGCAGTCAGCGCGTTGACACGATTTAACTCACGAGTGAGCGCTCTTGGATTGAGATGATCTCGAATGACAGATTTATTCATAGATATTCTTGTTTCAAGAATTCTCACTTGATTCTCCTCCGTCCAAATGATTTTGCTGAGCCGAAAAGTCGACGTCTTAATTGTATTCCGATCGTGTTTATAAGTTTTAATGGTTGCACGTGTAAGTGAAGTTTGAAATGAGGAAAGTAATTGATGGTTTCGTATTCCTCAGGCATAGCATGGAGCTTCCGGTTTCCATCTATGGGCGCCCTGCAAAATCTAGGCGCCAGTGGCCGTCGTCGAAAGAGGAACGGCCTATCCTCTTCAGCTTCTTGTAAGGACCTCTATCAGAAGCGACACACGATCCACCTACAACCGGAAATAATTATTCAGAAGGAGCACTCTCTCATCGTCACTCCTCTGTCGCCGGATGATCTCAACGACGAAGCCAGCCGAAGGTAACTTCACCGCAAACTAACTATCAACACGTGTACATCAATCTTCTTCATCCTTTCCGATCCTCCTGTAACATTTCCTCTTCGAGAAATTAGAAACATAATATTTTCGCAGCGAGTTAAAAACATTTACGTTTACATTTACGTAAATGGAAATTTCGAAGTAAAACTTCAGGAAGATCTGTTCAGTGATCCACAGTCCCACAATATTTCGCTAGTTCCCGGAATCCCCGAGGCTCGAAGACTCCACAATTTTCGAGATATCGATCTACAACACCTTCCCTTTGAGCCCCGTACAAAGCGCCATGGTAAAAAGAGAATGAAACAGCGCCGAGACCTCAGGCGTCGAGACCTTGAAAGGACTTTTCCTACGGAGTCGAGATTCTTCTTTCTCTCATAAGTTATGAATTAGCCTGTCGGAGGGTATACGCGATGGCACCGGTCCAGGAAAATAATAGTGCCGGCAGGTCCCGAACCGGTTTCCCTCGGTCTTTGCCTTCGAAATAACGTCATGAGATCAGAGAGCACGGGAATCTCAGAACTGAACGAGACGGAATGGGGGAAACTGTAAACCTTGTACCTCTTTCGTAATCCCTTCGGGAATCTGTCGGACACATTGTGTAGGCCCTTGTATCTGGTCTCGTCGCCAGTCAGCATGATAGTTACCTCAATATCTACGATGATTTTCTGATGGTTATTTCCTTGTCTAGAATGAAATAAGAAGTTTACACAGTTAGCAAAATGTCTGACACACGTTCGTAAAACGTGACGTAAGAAGATCGATGGAGTATTAAGTCACCGAAGCAAACATTTGCGAAGTATGATTTATGTAATTGTTCAATGAACAATTTTATCGATATCGATACACGCTGACGCGATTCCTGTTCGATGCATCTGCGTCGATCGGACGAACGTCATGCAAAGCAAACACGCGCATCTGCACATTTGCAGCGCGCTGTAATCTTATCGTCCTTCGGCTCCGAAAGGACAGTCCTGTCATTGATCGCGTGAATCGAATCATGTCAATAATTCCCGTCTCGACAACGTCTGCCTGTATTTCCGAGCCGCGGAAAAGGTTGGAAATAAAATTCCAGCATTGATTGAAAATGGTACAGCAAGATGAGAGTATTACTCGGCCCCATTAACTTTAATATTTCACGGACTCCCCGTGTTTGAATTCGAGGGGAGCAGAGGCGTTATTTACGCGACTCGATTAGGGTGGCTCGGGGCACAGTCATCGCGTAGTCGTTGATGCAGATACAGTCTGCAATCTGCAAGTCAGCACGCGAGATCCAGTTACAGTGACATTAGAGACAGCAGGATGATAAGATGTGCGGTTTACTTCTACGAATTCTCTGCTATCCGCTTGCATCTGTACCCGTACTGTTCCTATTTATAACATCGGCTCCCAGAAAATTACTTCCTACGGCATCTCGCGGAGCTGCAGCTTGCTATCGCGTTTGTTGCATTCTTGGTGCAGTCCGAATTATTTTCCTATAATTATCAATCAGTTTTCTCCCCAACAGAAATATCTTTAATATTCCAAAAAATCCTCGCCTACTCAATTTTGCGAGGATATTCAATTTTCTTAACAAAAAGGGAACTCGTCAACCCGAGGACTACCCTCTCTCGCGGTGCTGATTAGGCTAAACCCTTGCTGAAGGATCATTTCCTGGCCTTTGATCAGTCGTACGCTCCAGGTTGTTCAACTTCCTGAAACAACAGGAACAAAACAAGAGCACAGATGCGTTTTATGGGTTCCTAGACCCTTATCGAACGCTTTTGTCCGACGCAGGCGCGTCGGCACCCTTAGCGACCCCCTCTTTTCTCAAACAGATCAATAACCCCCGTCCGACCCCCCTGGCTACTATCGACTAAACCTAACCGCCGGCTGATAAGAAACCTAGCCCTAGCAGGCTGTCGGCGTTCGGGGAAAAATCGGAATAATCTTTTGCCGCGCGATCGAATGCACGGTGTCAACTCGACGCCACTCGAGAACGGAGAGGACGCAGGCGTGGGTGAGGGACGGGTGCGTTGCAGTGACGTACGAAGTGCATCTGAAGTTCGATGCACTTTGACGTGCACCGTTCGCCAAAAAAGAAAATTTTTCTAGGCTGTATAAATTGATGCAAGCAACACAAAAACATATGCCATCCATTTTTTTTCATTGTTGAATAACTCTTCTCTGCTATCGTAGAGTATATTTACCTTGAACATCTTCAATTGAAGAGCCAATATTCTTTTACCGAACGCACTAGTCGCCAAACATTGTTTCCGTAATCATTTCAACAAAGGACAAAAGGCTATTTCCATTTCAATAGGAAGACAATTGTGAGCTTCGAATATAATCGTGTATGCAATACACACGCAAAGTGCGCATGATGTTCCGATGAAATATGCAATACAAAAGAATCATTCACTGCTACGGTACCATGCATTCAAGCGTTCGAACGGTAACGGGGTTAAATGCATACTTATTCACGTTTGTCTCGCACTGAAAACTCGACAGAAAATTATCATACATTATTCAGAATTTCTGATACCATCTTCCGGAGTGTGATCTTGAAAAATGGGCGCCTGATGCATTTTTCTATTGCAAGAAATGCAAATGATTTATTCAGGAGCATTTCGATAAAGAGTTTCATTAATTTTAAACTGCTGAAAATTATTAAGAAGAGAACAAGATTCTCTCTCTAACAATCGTTGGCAAATCGATGGGAGAATGGAAGCAATTGATGCAGGACCGTCTCGAATTAGAAAATGTGCACGAAAGGTGAAGGGAAAATATTTTGCTTGGCTAGGGGATCGAGCCGGTGGCCCCCGTGCTATTAATACCCCGCGGGGGGCGCTTCGGAGGTCCTCCAAAAATACGGCCCTGGCCATGTCGTGGGTTTCCATGCACATAGTTCAGTGGGGTGCGCGCGCTCGGCCCGAGAGCCGGTGTGGCCAAACCCTATCCGATTTCCCGTGTGTCCAACACGATTTTCTACAGTGCTGACGAAAATCGTTGGATCAGGAGACGAGATGTGAAGGTGGCATAGTGAAAACTCACTTTTTCGGCGCAGGTCGTCGGGGGTGAATGCCGAGGAAGACACCGAGGTGGCCAGAAGCGAGGACCAGGATTCCGGCTCCGGCGAGTTTGCTGGGAAAAGGGTTGACAGCGGCGACTACTCGAATTTACCGATGGTGAGTGCACGCCTTTCTATTTTTAAAGACCTCTTCTTTATTACTGTCCTGTCCCAGACTTCGATCTTCATTTGGAATGTGCAATACATGGTGGTCCGGTAGTTAGTGGCTAGCGTGACGAACTGTGTGCAGACAACACCCCTTCGAAGGGACTGAAAAAATGTGCGAGTTCGAATCCCTGGAGTCTGAATAATTTTTATAAAATTGTTAGTCTTAATAGAGTCTTAATAGAGCTTTTAATTAGACTGTAAACTTGGAAATATCTTCTTGAAAATGACTTAAAGATGTGGTAATGATAGTTTTTGAGACACCGCGTAAAGGAATCGTGATATTAATGAACCTATCGGCAGAATTTGTCGATTGAATATTTTATTGTTATCATAATTGGATCGTTCAGACGCATACGCAGTCATCGTCTCGGCGAGCCGACTTTCACGCGTGACATGCTAAGTCAGTGATAAGTCGCGCACACGAGAGCGTGCCGATGATCTCTTTATGGACGAACCACTCAAGGCTGTTCTTGTTAAGCCAATTTCGTGGTCTCGCTGGGTCGAGACACTTCTTCATTGATCCGCACAACTGTCTCCGAAGCCTATGAAACATTCGCGAGACGTTCAATTAAAGTCGCAGTTCGGATCGATCGAGATCAAATGCGCGTATGACACGGTTTACATATTTCATGTTTAAATCAACCAAAGTTTTCACAAGAAATTCATAGAATTTCTATATACTTCGTTAAGGACCGATTATTAAGAAATGGAGAAGATCCAGGCATTAAATTAGGTAGGATCTAGCACAGACGATGTTAATGGAGCCACGCGTTCACATTTCGACCCGCTAATTTCTAGCGTGCATCATGGTTCCGTAATTTAAGATTGCCGTTCTCGGATGTCTAATTTAGGAGCCACCCGAGGAGACGACGCGCAAACTCTTGGAGCGGGAACTTCGTCTTCTAGATCCTAGAGATCTGAGATCGCACGCCTGGTACCATGGGAGCACGTTGCGGGGTGGTCGGAAGGGTGCGGAAACGGAAGTGCCGAACGATGGTGACTTTTTGGTGCGAGACTGTGCCTCGCAACCTGGGAATTATGTCCTCACTGTCCGGTGGAAGGGTCAGCCTCTTCACTTCGTCATTAACAGGGTAGGTAACACTCTGTTCTCACACTAGCTTCGTACTGAAACCTTACACTGATTGAAACAGAAATGAATTCTTCATTTAGCAAAACAGACTATGAGACACTAGCAACGATGAATGTGTAAGAAACAATTCTAACGATCTCCTAAATGAACAGGTGGTCATCCAGCCGGAGACAGTGTACGAAAGAGCTCAGTACCAGTTCGAGGACGAGGCATTTGACACAGTGGCCGACTTGATAACTTTCTACGTAGGCAGCGGAAGGCCCATCAGCCAGGCGAGTGGTGCTCGGATCATCACACCAAAGCCGCGATCAGTACCCTTGACCTGCGTCGCGGCTCCAACAAACAGTCAGCACTGCTCCAGTCCCTCGTCATCATCCCTATCAACCGGCTCTCCACCCCGTCTGCCTCGGAAGCAGCAGCGAAGTCATTCTCTAACAGCTCAACATCACCCTTCAGACCAACATGATGGTCGCCAAGCAGCGAATCAGCAACCAGCGCCTCATATTCCAGTTCAATCGAGCACTTTACCTCGAGTTCCGCCTATCCAGAGCCAACCACCATCTTGTTCCTTATCCCTGGGTCGTCAGAAGATCACCAGGGTGATCTCTGATCCAGCTTTGCAACAGCAACAGCAACCCCCTCTTCAGCCACCGAGTTTAAATCACCAGAACTCGCTGGGGACAGCTCCACCGAAGCCTCCCAGGATACCTTACGTTCCGAATCACCAGCATCATGGTCACCATCATCACCATCACCATCATCATCATCATCAAGGGTATCAGGCGTCGGGCAGCGACAGTGGCAACGGTTCTGGGGACAGCGAGTTCGAAACCAATAATTCTGGAGGCACCAGCAATCCTTCTGGTTCGGTTCCTATCAAAGGAGTGGTGATCAGGAGCCACTACCATACCAGCGACGGAATGAATGGCAGTAATGGGAACGAGTATGAATTATCTGCGGAGGAGCAGTTGGTTGTCGCTGCGCCTTCTTTAGAGATCAGCACGGCGTTGGACATTGAAGGATTTTCTACTTTGCTCTTACCTACTGGGGATCATAGACCTCTAGATCCTACAGCTCTCAGAGGAGTCTCGGGAATGCTGCACGATTCCGCTCCAAGGATCCTAGCCTCTCATTTAACGAAGATCGATCTGGAATTGGCGTTGCAACCTGGGTCTGGGAATAGAAATGGATTAAGTGGCATCGAGTTGGCTACCTTACCGCATGGTAGACAGGCTAGGGTGGATCTGATAGAGAGGTCCGAATGCTTGAAGCTGCTTGTTGCAGTCACCGTGCTAGCTGGAGCCACAGCGATCGAAAGAGCTGCTACCATCAGCAAGTGGATCAAGGTGGCCATCGACACCAAAACTGCCCTGGGAAATTTGTATGGGTTCTGCGGCGTGATGCTGGGTCTCTGTCTACCGCAGATCCAGAGGCTCGCGAATACTTGGCATCTGCTCAGGCAGAAACACACGGACGAAGCCTTCAGCTTCGAGGCGAAGCTGAGGCCCACTTTAAGAGCGATGAACGAGTGCACCAATCCTCAGGCTCCTAACACTACTCTGCCCCATTTGCTGCCTATTGCGTTGCTGGGAGAGCGTGGACCCGAGGATGTGCTGGGTATGCTAAATTTATATTTTAAGTATAGATTTTGTATTTGATAGCGGTATTAACGTGATTAAATCATTTCTGCAGGAACAGCCGCGCCCTCGAGCTTAACAGCGGCTATCTTGTCCCCATGGGAGAATTCAGCGCCGGATTGCGGCCTGTCGATAGTCTGGTCGCACTTGGAAACTGCCAGAAAAATGGCAGAAAATCTGCCACTGTTCCGTAGAAACGCGGAAATCGCTTTAGAAGGATCCAGAAGCGACGAGCTGCTTTCTGACGCGTTCCGCACCGAATTCCATATAAAATTCCTATGGGGAAGTCGAGGAGCCGCCGTAGCACCCGAAGAAAGACACCTGAAGTTCACTCAGGTCCTCGACGCGATGTTCGACAAGTGTTCGTCCAGCGAGGTGACGGCCTAAACGACCAAAGGACAAATTATTTTATAGAAACCCGCGATCGAGAGATTGTTCAATGTGGACATGGAAAAATAGGGTTTATTTAAGACCTTGACTTCAATTGCAAGAAAGAGGAATTTCTTTGCTATTCTTCGTTTCTTTCGATTCATCTACTATTAGTATAGAGCATTTTTCTCGTGTCTGCGTTGCACAGATCTCGAAGATCGCCGTTGATTTTTAAGGACTTCTTTCAAGACTAACGAGGGACCCGAACGAGTTTCTGTTTCTCTTGGTTTGCGTGTAAATTATGATTATGTAATTATGTAATTAAATAACTGTAATTAATTGTAATTTCGATACGTATATTTTGTTTAGCCTAGTTCGACCGTGAATCTTTGTACTTTAGTATTCGATTTTGCGATCGCGTGTTGATCAGCCATTTTACACAACTTTCGTACCAGCATTTCGTACGATCACCGAAACATTTGTATCAAATTATAGTTCGTAAGGGGAACCGTGTGATCATGATTTATCTACTGCGACGAACGATCGACGATTCAAATAAGCAATGGGAACAACGAAAAAATGAAGAATCGTTGTTTAATTTCGGTCACGTTCCTGGCGATAGATCGGTCGCGTTCACAGGCGAGAAACAAACAATCAAAAGTGTAGCGTTAACACAGAAAATATAATCGCAAGCATAACGATGAAAAGTGTCATATTTAGTAAAGTAACTATTATCGAGTGTATCGGGGATAGCTTCCTCCATTTACAATCCGCATCTACCAACCAACCATCTCGCAACAAACCGCGACGATATGATATAATCAAACCCAGTTCAGCTATCATGTACTTACCTCTAACTAATCTTATATTCGGCCAATACTACATTGTAAATGTTGTTCACGTTTGTTCACACTTAATATAATATACGAGATGAAAATCAACAAATACTGATCATATTCTTCGTAATTCTAACTCCCTAAAAATTGACACTACTTTAAATAAAAGAATTCTTTCAGTCAATTTCAATAAGACACAGTGTCACTTTCGGCAAGAATCATTTGCTCTCTACGAATTAAAAAATATACACACATACACTGTTATACATTCATTCTTCACGATCAAATAGTAAAATTATCGAGAAGTTTACTTCACTGATGCTAAAATACAGCGCTGTACCACGTAGTGGCAAAACGGTCAAACTGGTAGCCAAATGTTACCGACAGGTACAATAATATTATAAAAAAGATCATTTACAAAAATCAAATGAAAAGGAATAGGTTTGAAATGATCATGGATATCAATTTACAAGATCTTTATTGAAAATCTTTCGATACATTTGTACTCGATGTACGATATTTTGTATACGCTTTTTATTTTTTACGGGCACAGTTTGCAACAAAAAACTCTGAAAAATTCTGTAAAATGCGCCTTAGTATCCAAAATATGTCACATTTTTTCAGAATTTTAGAACGCATCAGAGACCGAAAAATGTACTGAAAAGTGCAAAATCTAATTTACCCTCCAACTATCCTCGCGGGAAAGATAATAGAGGGCTGAAATTTTGCTCAGAGGCGTTTTTCTTGGTAAGCTTGCAAATAGTTCGATAGTCATTGAAAAACCTCTAAGGGCAGTTTCAGTTCAAGTTCAAGCAGAGGCCCTTTACGAACTTACTAAAAATATTTAGAGAATGTAAGTATACCATTTTCATCGTTCAAATATACCCGCCATACGAACTTGTCTCGCGATCATACGTGCGAATGTGTGATCGAAAAATACATAGAATGATTCACTCATATATGTATACCTTGTGTGTACTTCTAGTAATTTGGACTTTACAATTCAACTATCACACTGTGTATACATGAATTTCTAACCTGAGATCAGTGTTGTTCATGTTGTTCAACGTTCATGCAGCACATATTCTCAAACATTTCCCCAATAACATATGATTCATTAGTGAAATTATCTAATAAAATGAAGTTACGTAGTATCTCGTGTGTCAAATGACAGCATCCGAACGTAGAGCACACTTGTTTGTTATCATGTAACTTTCAAAATTAAACGTTTCGATGAAGTAACAGAGGAGTCAATGGATATCCACGATAGCATAGATTGACATACATCGGTGCGGCAGGATAAGTTCTTCTCGTATTTAATCTATACAAAGACAGATTCCATTAAAAAGGTATTTTATGAAGTACAAAGCAAATTGACAAAGTACAGATCTGAATTGAACACAGATGATCTTTCTGATCATCACTATGTGCGAAGACGTTCACATTAGAGAGCAACGACAACTTTTACAAATTTTACGGACCACCGTAGAAGGATTGTTAGTCGACGGTATTTTAAATGTATGGAATGTTTACGGTGGTTTAAATCGACTTCACCACATAATGGAGCGGATATTTAAACATGGCTGTCGAATATTTAATCGAAATGTAAGATTACATCTTCGTTTGTTTATTTCGATATATCGTCGCAATATTGCTCCGTTTACCTTGGTTCTATATTAATTATGTTCTTCATTTCTTTTTGCGTTCTGAAAAAGTTTTATATCACAGTACACATTGTAAGTATCCAATGCTGTTATCAGTAGCATTGTTTTCTTTTATTTTTTTTCATTCAAGATATTCTGTTTTTTCCGCTTTGTAAAACTAATATTAACGTCACTGCTGTGCGATAACTGTTAGAATGATAATAACAAGGAATTCTATTGCACAATGCTGACATTGAGCAAAGTCAAAGTAAAATGAAAAAAGTTTGTTCATTGTTTAAGGGAGAACCGGACTGTTGGATTTTTATTCAGGGGTTAAATTGGCTACAACCTTCTTTAGCAGTCTCGCCTGTTTTATCAGAAGTCAAAGATTATCTTTCCAATTTACCGGCGAGAATAACATCGCAAAAAGATATGTTATGGCTGTATAAAAGGTATACGTAACAATGAATGAATATGTTAAGATGTAAGAAATATTGTATGTCGTAACTAGACTGTGGATTTTATGCATTTACGACAAAAATGGGTACGTACGCTTTAAAGTATATATTGAGCACCTTTCAGCTCAATGAGATAATTAGAAGAGAAATGGAGATTTTATTTGGCTCCTGTGGCTTGCAATCGATGCAAACATTTCTTATTTTGCATAAAGATCCGCAGTCTAGTCATAACTCATACCATGTTACATATAAATTTATGCAACGTGATCTTAAAATTATGATAATGCAGCTTGGAGAGTCACACTTTGTCGCATAAGCTTTCCTGGCTTCTATCCGACAAGGAACATTTACTCTCTTGTTTCGAACCATGGGCATTTTTGTGTCAAGAGAATTTGGCCGAAGCCACACTGTTATGTTTGAGAGCAGTCGAACGAAATCAACCGATATTGCTGATAGATATCGACCCATTTTTAGTAAGTCTCTCAAACAATATTACATATTTACAATACAATATTACCAAAATTCTTTATTTACACACACATATAATTGGTTTTAGTTCCTACCTTCTTGGATTTCTCCTAAAGCAAGTCCTAAAAGGCATCGGCGTTCCTCTTCGTATCCAATTAACTTTTCTACTACAAATTTCAGTGTGGCAAGAGACAGAAACATTCACCTTGACAATTGTCAGTTAGATTCACTGAGAATATCAGAAAGTCCGATAGCGCAACAAGGTGATATTAAGCCTGATGAAAACTACCATAAGACAGATCTGAAAGAAGTTAATGATATACCTTTAAAAACTTGGAATAGTCTCTCTGCCCTAACTAAAGGCTATACAATTTCAGGTACAAATTCTGCCTCTTCGTTAACTGTTACAGATGCTAGTTCTCATAAAAGTATTGAATCTCAGACATGTAAAGTCGAATTGTCAAAGCTAATTAACGTGAATTATGCTGAATTAAAGCAATCTACCTCCACTGTCGCAGAAGACAAACTATCTGTAAGACCTAGAACTCCTTTAAGAAAAACAAAAAATAGGAATAAGATGAAACATAGTCAGACAGCTAGAAAATCCAGCGAGGATTCTGACACAACGAACGATGAATCGTTAACAAACACCGTAACAGAATATCGTATTCCATCTCCGACGTCGAACGAGATTGACATGGAGAATTCTACAAGCAATTCCACAGGAATCGAGGTCCTTCATAAACCGAGAAGGAAAAATTCCTTTTTGCCTGGATCGGCGCCTGAATTTACCAGTCCGTGGAGTTTAGAGATCGAAGGTCTGAAGGACATTAGAACGCCGAAGAAAAGTTTCATGGAAGATGGTGGTAGTAGCGTTCAACCAATGGCCATCGGATACTTTCCACGTCCAGCGGAAGGCCAGAGTTTAACCAGCTTTTTAGCGTCCGCACAATTTTCTAGAGCCAACGCCGAATTGGATAGAGAAAATGCGCATTTCAGCGTATCCGAAGCCGTGATAGCTGCCATCGAACAGGTGAAATGCAACAGGCAATGGTGTCTCGTGGAAGAAGCTGTTGACGAAAGCGATGAGGAAATAAACAGTTTAAAGCAAAGAATACGATTAAGGCGTCGACAACGACAAGAGGAACGGAGTAAAGGAAAAACATGGACTCGCGAATTACTGAGCGATGGAAAGACGGATACAACAACCGATCAAAGCGTCAGCCCTTTGTCGACCTCGTTCGATACTTCGTCTGAAGATATTTTTACAGACGAAATAGAGGATGTAGAGATGAACGACGAACGGAATGCGTCGAAATTGAAAAACGCTGGTATTTCGATCTCCATGGCATCGCTGTACTCCGATGCAGATTTGTACCAATCGTCTCCTTCACATGGAACAGAATCAACGTTAACTGAAAGTACTATGTCAGCGGAAGGTGTAGCTTTATCGCTAATTAGTAAATTTAGTGAGAAACAATTGCCTAGGGCAAGCGAATTACAGTGGCTGGTCTCCGAGGAAGAAGCGCCACAGAGATTGTTACCGTTGCCTAAGAGTTGGCCTGTTAGTCCAGAGGAGACGGAGAGTTCAGAAAAGATTTCATTACGTGGCACCACGGAATGGGCTCCGCCGAGGCCACAAATTATTTTCACACCGCATCCTCCGCCAGTGTAAGTTTAAAAAGATAATTTTTTTGCATAAAAATCCGCAGTCGAATCGTCACACTGAATTGAGTAATTGAATGAATTTTAATATGTAGGCGGCGAACTCTCATTGCCAAACAGAATTACAGGTGTGCAGGCTGTGGAATGAAAGTTGCAGTAAAATATGCAAACAAATTTCGTTATTGCGAATATTTAGGTAGATATTTCTGTACCGGTTGTCATACTAACCAAGTGGCACTAATACCAGGAAAGATTTTATCGAAATGGGATTTCAATAGGTACACTCAGTTTTTATTTGAAATACGCGATCTATATAATCGCATAACATTTTTCTGATCATGATTTGTTCCCTTAGATATCCTGTATCGAACTTTTCATACAGACTATTAGACCAGATGGCCTTAGATCCATTGTTTCAAGTAAACGATTTAAGTCCGTCACTTTACAGACGCATCAAACAATTAGACAAAATGAGATTATTCCGTACGCAATTATTTTTCTTTAAAGATTTCTTATTTACCTGTCGTTTCGCAACAAGGTATGAATTTGTTAAATTATTATTTCGGTGATCTTTCAATGTTTCTGTACTTGCTTTTTCTTTTCTTTTTAGTATTCAAGAAGTATTGAAGAAAGAACCAAATTATATAATAAGCGATCCCCATGTATATTCCATCCAGGATTTGGTGCATGTTAAATATGGCTCTTTGCCTATGAGATTAAACGAATTAGTTCAGGTTTGCAATATGCACATTCTAGAGTGCGAGGTAAATATAGTGAATATTAGGAATAATATATTGGTGTTGCGGTATTTTTAATACAATCAAAGTATCATTTCAGTTGTGCCAAGCTAGGGGATTCGTGTGCGAACTATGTTGCTCCAAAGATGTTATATTTCCATGGGAGTTATCGAAAGTTTTTAGGTGCGAAATGTGTGGTGCATGTTTCCATAATGAGTGCAAGCAGAACTTTAAGAAAGCAGATTGTCCACGTTGCATTCGTTTGCACTACAGGCGAATATCTAGGGACGAGAAATTTTGACACACGGCCATGTTATCTTATATCGTGCGTTTACATATAGGATTTGAATTGATTCTTTGAAGAATGGTAACTTGTGCCGTCGATTCCAAAAGGCTATATTTTTTAAAGCTACAGGCATATATCTAAGTTTTTATTTGCTATATTATTATCTGGGACTTGTTAGTACAGATTGTATGTTCTTTCAATTTTTTTGGAAACTTTAATATATTTCTATTTATGGAGTCTTCGAATCTGTATATAATCGTTCAAACTATTTAAATTTTTGAGACACAGTATTCTCTGGAAGTGAAAGCTTATTTACTGCATAGATGATTTTCGAACGTAGCAAAGACTGAACAAATGTGATATTTAAATGAAATAGTAACTTACTCAAGTATTTCAATACCGCGTGTTCTATTGTTACGTATTTATTCGTTTAAAATGTTACGTAATATATGGTTATAAAAGAAAAAAAAATGAAGGATAAAAATTACATTGTTATTTGTTTATCAATTTTTGACATTTAAACATAGTTTAATCGAATAGTAGAAAGTAAAATGAATTGTTATTCTCGTCTTGCATTTAACTTTTATTTGTTCAGTCATGAATTTTAATCTGGTAATCCTTCCTAAATGTAAATAACGTTGTAAGTAAAAAATAAGTCAGAAGAGTATTACCTTTATATTTAACAAAAGGCTAAGTAGTCATGGATGCGATGTCTGTTTCCTCCTTATTAATTAAAAACGTATATTGTTTATTTATAAACATTGTTAATATGAACGAAATTTATAATAAAATGTTCTTGAAAAAGATTATACATTCTGAAATTATTTTTTTATTTTAAAAACTCGAGTTGTATTTTAGAGTAATGATTTCGCAAAAAAATTGTAGACAGTATATTAAAAATCATCGTTTGATTTTTATTACAATACATTTTGTTTACAATGGTTCACATACACACATCTTACAAAGTAGTAGGTATTAGTACATTGACTGACAGTAAAAAAAATATATTATTACATTATATGTACACCACTTAATTCGAATAAGTCTTAGAGCTGTATAATATTCTTAATGGTATGGCTTTCATTCCAAAGAAATTGCTTAAAATTTTTCCTAATCGGTTTCGAAAATATGTACACTTCAATAAATGTGATAAGTATATGTACAAATGAAGATATACATCTATAATTTTCTCGAATCAATAATAGCCCTAATCTTTCTAAAATAACTATCTCGTTAGTGTTACAAATAAGTGAGAGAATTTGAGTGTGTTTGATTGTATCCAAGATTTGAATACATTCGTATCACAGGTGGTACTTTTATTAAAGAAAGAACTATATCTTGTACATTAATCAGTACGATGATGTATTAATAACTATGGCCTGAGTCAGAGATTTTAAAAAATAGATCTATTTAGTTTCGCATTTGATTAACACGTGTGCTGAATTTGATTTATGGCAATAAATAGAATCTCGGAAATGAAGAATAAATGGCGAGAAATTGACTTCTTCTGCTAAGTTTATATATGTACTTACATTTATTAATTTCATGGAACTCGTAAAAAAGATAAATTAATTGTTTCTAATTCTCTTAAGTTAAGTAGCAAAGAAAGCAGTCTCTCTTTCCTTCGTTTCTTCCTTCCTTCTTCCCTCTTTCATACCGCTAATTTTCGCCCGCACAATGATTTAAAAGAAACTGAGTGACGGTACCTTATGTAGTTAACTTAGAGGCATACAGTATCTTCCATCAGTCTATAAAGTGCAACAACAATGCATAACAATACGCCACACCCTCTCCTCACGGCTTCGTTAAAAACGGAAACGCCGCATAAATTTCATAGTATTCATTCGTATTGTGTATACATGTACCAATTTAATTTAAGGCAATGAAATTGTCTCAAAAGAAAATACTTAGCAGTATAGTATAGGGAGAGAAAAAAATTAAAAGATTAAAATTACTTTAATCCTTTTCATGCATATAAAATAACGCTTTAGAAATACCAATTTCTTTATCAGAATGCAGAGTATAAAAGCGTGGCGCTAAAATAAATTTCTCAACAAAAAAAAAATTAATATAACTTACAAATACTGGTATTGTAGAATAATATACAGATTACGAAAGTTGTATAAATTACTAGAAAAAAAAAATAGAAAAAAAGGGGGAAAAATGAAAACAAAATTCTATTACTCATCTGTCCTTTTGGGTGTCGTATAAAGTTCAAACTGAGCTTCACAGTCACTTGAATTTATATGGTTTATGACAATCGATAATTTAAATTTTTTCATGTTGATTTCATTTTTAAACAAACTGCGGTCATGGTGGTTTTTGCATATTCATGCTTGGCGACCATCTTAATTAATTCTTTATAAATTTCATTGTCAACCATATTTTTTTTTCTTAAACTAATTATATATCTAGAGTATCTTTTAATGGCAGCTTTGCTACTTCGAAGAATATCCTAAAAACGTAGGGAGAGAAAAAAGAGGTCAGAAATGTTCGAAGCTAACTTAATTCCTGATACCATAAGTTTAATAAATAATAGTAATGTAATATTTTTCAACTTACTTATGACTATACTTGTTGCGCACTGTTGTCAGAGCTTCTTTATGTTTCCTACGTAATCCTTCGTTTAAGAGATGTACTATATCTCTTATGTCGTCAACCTTATAACTACTGTAATATTCTAAGGTTGGAGTCCATCCTCCTAGATCTTTCATTTGTAACGCAAGTAGAAGTGCGGCGGCAGCCATTTTACTATCACTGAACATTATCGTCGAATAATCCATTAGCGAGTACTCCAAAATATATCGTGCTAGAGTTAACGTTGGCATCGAAACTTTTGCGCACTGTAAAATTAACATTACAATTACAATCTTCGAATATAGAAAAACCATATAAGAGTAAATAGAAAAAAAAAATAACATACCCTAGCATATCGTCTAAGGAATCTATAAGAAAGAGGTATACCAAGATCAAAATCTATTATTTTCAACACGCTCATTTCCATCCTAATCAATTCTCTTTGTGTGTAAGCACCATCACATATGTACAGAAAGTCCTCAATCATTGGTGGTATTCTTTCCTGAAAAAAAAATCCGAAAAAATCACGTGGTGATTAGAACAAGAAACTAGAAATATTAAAAATATGTTTGTAATACTTACATCATATTTACTCGCTATGAAAAGACTTGCTGCTCCTAACAATTGCAATGTTTCTTTTCCAACTGTTACTTTTGTCAGGTACAGATCAACCAGTTTCACAGCCAGGTACAGGGTTTCGTGATTTAGTTCGAAAGACTCTTGAACCTCTACCATCCAATCTACTAATAAGGCTCTCATCCACCGTGAAAGACACACTTGTTTGTCCATGTAATCTTTAATAGGGAACAAATGTTCTCTCCTTCGTAAGTACTCGAAGATATCCAAAGCATAGTGAGAGACTTGAAACGGATCCAGCCAATTCTCCGCATCAAAATCCCATTGTACACCTTCGGGCAGAACTCTCTGAGGCACAGCATCTAAACGAGCAGCTATTGATACCACTTCGGACTTCGTAGGCACTGAAGATTCACTTTCTTTCTCTTTATCAACTTCATTAGTCTGTGGAAAACATTGATTAGTATATTTTAAACATTATATAATACATTTTTACCTTTACCTCAACCACCACCTTGATCGAGGAATAACATTAGAGATTGCTCACCTGCACATTACTCCTGCGTGCTTTCTTGTCAGAGTCTTCTC
Source organism: Lasioglossum malachurum (assembly GCA_028455605.1). Lineage (NCBI taxonomy): Eukaryota > Metazoa > Arthropoda > Insecta > Hymenoptera > Halictidae > Lasioglossum > Lasioglossum malachurum. The sequence continues at coordinate 15,493,420 of CM052318.1, read as the reverse complement.
CAATATCCTCTAACGCGCTTACATACAAAGAACTATCCTCTGATTTCTCTAAATCTAAACTACGTCTAACATTAACAATTTTACTAGGTATTTCAACTTTCTCGACGTCTTTCTTCACCGACTTCATGCGTGGCGCTATCTTTGGCTTCAGAGGTACTACCTCGGGTTTAGCGACTGTCTTTTCAAGTGTTCGAACCGAACTTGTCTGAGTATAAGTCTTTGTTTGAGTGACAACTGCTGCTACCGCTTTCTTAACAGCTTTCTTTGGGTCTTGCTGATGCGTTCCCAATGTTTTTCCAATAGCCTATTAAGGAAGTAAAAGGGATATTAGAAAAATAATTTTATATCATGAGTGATTATGAGTAACTGTGTTGATAATAAATTCCATGAAAACATACATTAGTAATGTTTCCTAATGCGGATCTTTTCGCAGTTTTTTCCTTCTGTGGTGATGATTCGGCTTTTCTTTTAACACGGGAATCTTTACCAATGATTGGCTGCTTGGGTAAAATATTGCTTAAAACGGAATTTTGACTCCTGGTTGTTATTCCTTTCCTCGTTGTCATGTTGGCATTGGTTTGGGTATTTAATACTTTCGACGGCGCCATTCTCAGTAACGATTAAAAATATAAAATTACGGTTTTCCCCTATGCAAACAAAACTACAGATTAATCGTGGGCATTATTGTGGTTTTCAAAGAAACGTGCATCAAAGTAATTAAACAGAATATTCCACAGGAATAATATTAGAAACAATAGTGCAACGAAAACAATTTATAATAAAATATACAAGAAGCGACAAAACAAAAACGATGCTCACGAGAAGGATTTTTCACAAGTATAGAAATTTTCAAAATTACAGAATGTTGGGCCTTAAATTCTTCTTGCAAACCTTGTTTTTATGTAAAATGATATTCAAAGTTTCAGCCAAATCGGGCGCGACCGATCTTCGCAGATACAACCCAATAAACAACGTACACAAACTTTTCCAGTTATTTCACAATTCACAGATTCCACATGAGGAACAGCGAGTACATAAACAGTTAACGGACGTTATGGCTGAACGATGTACTTTCCCGAGATAAATGAAAATTTCCTTAAAGACGCGCGCGTTCTGTACTTCTAATAATATTATATCTCAAAGCCCTACGATATTCGAAACCAATACAAAATAAACGACCACAAGTTCGGGATGTTTCGTATACGTGGCCAACTACCAGTTACGAGGACCACGCGAGTTTGAAACGAATTCTCTATCGAGTTTCTTCACTCCCACCTCCGCCAGTGTGATTTTATCGTACACCGTTAATTCGCCGATCGTTTGAGAGGAAAATCGAGATCGTGTTCGTTGATAAATCACGAGAATTTCGTTAGTTTCTTTGTGCACGGACGCGACTGTTAAACTGGATTCATGGCGCAGCGCGTTCGTTCACAAGACGGAAAAACGCGGGAACGTAAGTCAAGGACACACCGTTAGAAAATATACGAAAACACAATTTCATCGTTAAAATAGAAATCACATGTGCAATCGAAATTCGTGGCGTCGAGTACAAGGGATGCTGATGAAACGGACGGTGTGTAAAAGATTTGCCACGGCATCCATTGAAGTGAGCAAGCAATCACGAAAACAAACTACAATGTATTTCTTCACTAGTTTACAGACGAGATATTTCTACAAAATCTACAAGAATCAGCGACAAATAAGTGATTCTGATTTACCTGTTACCGTTGAGATTATTCAGCGTGCTCTGGTACGTTAACTCATTTATTATGAAATGCTTGTGTCACTAGTTCGTTACTAACTATGTCCGTTCGCTTCAGCAGAGCAACTGAAGTTGATGCTTGTTCAAAATTATCACAGTTACCATTAGCCTCCCTTCCGATTGGCTTCCTACTATTCGGACGGACCAATGGCAAGCCTTGAAACTGTTAGTGTGCCACCTATCGGTCAGACATGGAATCAGATGTTTTACTTCGTTTATTCAAAGCATGTTGTTGTTTCTTTCATATTTCGGTTTTAAACAATGTTTTAAGAGTATGTAAAAATTTAAAAAATCCAAGTACTAACTATATACCAACTATATACTGATATATACTTACAGTAATTATATTGTTTGTTATTATTATTCAATCTTAAGAATTTAGTAGCACATATTAATTGATTTAACCTAAAATTTTGTTTATCGAATATCTCTATATTTGAATACTCGAATCGTATAAACAGTTATAAATAGCTTGATCAAAGAAAATCTGATGACTGTCCTGATACTGTTGCGACAAAAATATTAGTTTAATTGTGCAAATGGAATGTAAAAATATTTGATATTTGTAAGAAATATTTAGGTTTTGCTAATTGTACGTAATTTCTAATTGTATACAAGTAAATGTTCCCGTAACGATCATTTACACGTAATATAATTGTTCCCGAGAATTCGTCCGTTACTCGATTCGTTAGATCACGGTATCATACGCAAATGGGCTACGACAATGCTTGTGTTTCAATAAACAATTAACCTTTGCCCCGTATTTAATCGTTTCTCCAAAAGCAAAAGAGTAGTATGCTCGAAACCCGAGCCGGAAGCTTGTAGAATTGTCTGTGCAACAACGAATAATTCTATCGTTTCTATCCGTTAGTGACGCGTTGAACTGTTAAACACAGTAAATATGATTCTCGTTAACATATTGTAAGGGTTTATCACATACCCAATAGTTACTGTATGCTCGCTTCGTACGTGTGTGTCGATGTGTCTCGCATTTTAGGGTTTCCGTCGGACTCGTTCGTGATTTTCATACAAACAATCGAAAATGCAAAGTGAACGTCTTGTAGTCAAGTACATAAAAGTGAATAACTGTTTTGCCTATTTGCCGGACACCTGGTTACGAAGACTGGAGACAAAGGTTGGTGTTATACGTCTCGAAATATTTCGTTCGGCTATACATGCATGATATACATACACATGTACTGTACAAATACATTTCTATATAGAACCACGTATTATAACGAAACGGTAGATAGAAAAACTGATATGCTAGTGGGGACGGAAAACAGGTTACAGCTGACAGAGAATTATTCAATAGACGAGTAGCCGTGCTTTCTGAGAGATGGCGCAATCCATTCTTTGCGGTGGGCGATAGATTTCTGCTAGATTTTTACTTTATCGACATATGTTCTTCTAGAGTCCGATATAATTATGCAAGTTGCAAAGAGTTTTTTTAATTTTTTAAAAATATGGTTATATACATATATATTCCCTGAAGACGATTCCCTTGAAGTCCCTTGAAAACGATAACGATTTGAAAAGGACGCGTGCACCCCCGTGTCAACCAGTGTCAGGTAGAGACAGGTAGAGACGAGTCGAGCGCACCGCTATTACGGTCAATTGTTTACGTTTACACCGCGGGTCACAAAAGAATACTAGCAGACCGTATACGACTAAATGACTCTATTTATACCTCGAGAACAATATCAGTAACTACTATAGGGGTCAACACCTTTTTATTTAAAACTTGAAACCCTGAAACCCTCATTGGTTTGAAGGGAATAAAATAATAAATGTCGTTGGGTTCTGTAGATCATGCCAAAGTTTCGATATTCCTACAAACGATAGTAAAAGCGTAAGTAGGGCAAAAGAGAGTGGATACTAATATTGTTCTCGAGGTATAAATAAAGTCATTTAGTCGTATACGGTCTGCAGGTATTATTTTGGGACCAGCAGTAGGAATAAATCTGACCGTTATAGCGGTGCACTAGACCGCCTCTGTATATACCTGCCACGGGGGTGCACCGCGAAGCCACCATTAAAACTTTTAATTACTCTGGCCTCTCATAAGAGATAAGAATTCCTAAGCGAGGCCCGTTTTCGGCTGGTCCACAAGCTATTTCGTTTAGAACAAAATGTAATAAAATAAAATGTTGCAGGAGAATGTAATCGAGATAGAGCATAAAGGTAAAATATACTACGCGTCTTGCAACATGAGCGCAAGTCCAAACGAAGTGTTATGTCTTGGCACAAGTTTTGCACGAAGTTTGGGCATTGATGAAGGCGATGAAGTGTTTATTTCCTCTTTGAAAAATGTGCCACACTTGACGAGAGTCGATGTCGTACCTCGTACTTTGGATGACAGAGAGATCTTGGTAGAGTAGACAAAGATATATGCGATTTCCCGATGCGCTGAATAAGAATTTGAGATTGAATTGATGATTATTTTGTAGGAATTACAAATAGAAAAGGTGCAGTCTATGTTGCTCAGTCAGATCAGAGTGGTGGGCAAGGGTCAACCAATTGTTGCATGGGTATCAAAGTTCTCTTCGGTATCGTTCGTCGTAGGCAAGTTGAAAATCCGTTTTCTCATAAATTGAAGTACATTATTTTTCGATGAAAATTTTACAACGCTGTTAATTTCTGACCTCGTAGACCTGTTAGAGCCAAATGCCAGGTACGGGAAACTCGAGCAGCTAACAGAAATCCACGTAGCAGACGTTGTGGCGAGTAAACCTGCAGAGGCTGTGACCAAAGAGGATAAACAGCCAGGCAGTATAGCGAACGATCTACTAACCACCCTCAGAAAATTCGTGTCGTCTGCAAATAGATCCACTGATAAGACATCGCGAGAAGCAGCTAGAACCTCCGAGCTGCTTCAAAGTTTTCGTAAAAGAAAGAAACCGACCATATACCGCGTTCTTCCTATACCAAAAAAGGTGATCAAAGGAAACTCTATCGAAATTGGCAGTGCTCCTTACCACGTATTCGTTTCGCGAAAATCCGCACCAAAATTCGATGGTGACTTTGCGATTTGCCGCGCGAAGAAGCTACCAGAAAAGAAACAGTACGCGAACGTGACCAACACCAGTTTTCTTATCAAAGACGAGTCTGCTGTACCTGAACTGACTCAAGAACTGACCGTCAGATTATTCGTCCTCGAAGATTCGCTCTGTTTCGATGTTAACCTTCATCATAATAGTTTATACGTGTCGGACAGCGTGAGGCTTACTTTGGGTTTGAGGATAGGGGCTAAAGTGAGTTTATGCCAGGTGGAGTCTCTTCAGCAAGTGGCCCCATCCTCTATTGAACTGTTCTCCTGGAGGGATTCGGTGACCAGCGAGAATTTCGAAAGTTATGTTAAGACTCGTTCCACTGGGCAAGGTTTGTTAGTTAATTCTTGTGCTGCGGTGGTCCTCGATAACGGCGATCGATGTATCGTGAAAGTATCGCCGAAGAATTGCGCTTTTGCGATAATCGACGAGACTGTCTTGAATGGACTGCATGTGCATTCGAGATCGGTGGCTGAGGAAAGCCATCTTCGAGTTTCGGAAAAGTTGGACCAGGAGAATCACAAGCTAGGCCAAATTTCTACTGGGTAATTGTTTGTTTCTCTTTATTGGAAATCAGTTTCGAACTCACTCAACTTTAGAAAATTTACCGACGTAAAAATTATGTTTCAGGCACATAACGAACATTTTGTCGGAATGTCAACTCGCGCTCGATTTTAGTCTCGGTTTGCGAACGCGACTAGATTTCGATTATGATCGGGAGAACATTTTGATTTCTGGCGACGTTGGTTCTGGCAAAACGACCATTTGCAAACTGCTTCGCGAATATTTGGAGAACGAGCCGTACTATGTGCATACTCAGATGATAGACTGTAGATCCTTGAAAGGTGAGCAGAAGGGATATGTATCTCCATATCGAATTGACTTCGCTTCATCGTCTAATGAATGAAAATTTTCTTAGGAAAAAAGGCTGAGATGTTGCAAAAGATTATGATAACCGCACTGCACGAGAGTGCCTACTATCAGCCTTCAGTGATATTTCTGGATGATCTAGAATGCATCACGAACGCGTCCACGAACGATGAGGAGAACACTCCGGACGCCATTAACGCGGCCAGGTATTTCTGCGCTATTTTCGAGATGAAACACGGAAGGAAATGAAAAACTAAAGAAACTGTTTATTATCAGGATTTCAGACATGTTGATTAGCACGGTGTCACAGTATCAGGAAACGTGTTACATGTCAATCGTCGCGACGTGCGCTGGAGTGAATAGGATTGGCCAGAAATTAAGACCAGCCAAGGGATCTCACTTTTTCAGAACAGTTTTGTCGATACCGAATCTCGAAAAGGTAATATAAGATTAATAAATCAATATTCCCCGTAGTTATTCGACGCTTCGCGCCATCTTTGTTGGAAGGAGATAAACGATCAAATGAATATTTGTGAAAATCGCTTAAGATGCGATTGAGATTTAGCACCGGTTGAATCGTCGTTTAACTAAGGGTAACGCGTTAGGGCACCGCGAGGTCAAACTCGAGTCAGACAGATTAGCGGAATTGCGAACAGTCTGCTGCGTTATTATACGATTCCTGTTCAGTGGTGTAACCCGTGCTCTCTAATCAGGTGGATAGAATCGATATTTTGCAAGTAATGCTCGGAGACAAGTTGTACGTGCCTGGAGACGTGAATTGGGATTACTATGGAAACAAGACCGAGGGATGGATGGCGCAAGATCTGATTGATCTTGCGGAGAAAGCTGTGTTCACTGCTTGGAAGCGCCACGGTAGGAAAGTCCCTAATTGCTTTCGTTTGCATCCGCTGCTAATCAACGGCGGAACCTAATTCTTAAATCATACACCAGTAGCGACTAATTGCGTTTATTAGGAATGTACTCGAAAGCGTTCGAACGTTTGCAAGATTCGGCATGTGTAGTATATACATTAAACTAAAAGATTCTATCCATTTATAATAGTGCCATAAATGCAATAAATGTATAGGGGTTCTCGGCCTGACAACGAACGCTTTCGTGTATGCACAGAAATGTAAAATCTCCGACTATTTCGAGGCTCACAGTAGTCAATTGACACTTTATCATGGCAATACGTTGCGTGGGTCTGTGTGCTTGCTCGACTGCTGACAATCGTATCATTGTTGATTCGCCGGGAATAAAAAGGATCCTCGAAGCCGCCCGTCGTTATCACGGAAGAGGACGTGTCAATTGCCCTGAAGAATTGTACGCCGATGTCTTTGCAAGGCATACAATTGTACAAAGGCGAGGGCCACGTTTGGTCGGATATCGGGGGCCTCTCAGAAGTAAAAAAGTCCCTCACAGAGATTCTACAGTGGCCGTTGAAGTATCCAGAGGTATTCAAAAATGCTCCCGTCAAGCTCCAAAATGGCGTACTGCTGTACGGAATGCCCGGTACCGGGAAAACCATGCTGGCCAAAGCGATCGCCAACGAGTGCGGCGTGAATTTAATCAGCGTCAAGGTATAATTACAAATTACCATTTCTTTATGTTCCATTAAGTATAAAATTAATGGCGATTTCAGGGTCCAGAGCTGCTCTCGAAATACATCGGTGTGAGTGAGGAATCGGTGAGAAATGTATTCGAAAGGTATTAATGAAATTAACTAACGCTTTCAATGGTTTACTAAAATTAGAAAAATTAACGTATCTTTTTGATGCTTAGAGCTCTTCGGGCGAAACCTTGCGTTCTATTTTTCGACGAGTTCGACAGTCTTGCTCCCAGGTGAGTCTACTGTATAAAATAGCCTGTACATCTTTTTAATTACTTGGAATAAATTGTAGACGAGGTCACGACAGCACCGGCGTGACAGACAGAGTGGTGAATCAATTGTTAACTCAAATGGACGGAGTAGAGGATAGAGAAGGTGTAGCGGTCGTGGCAGCATCATCGAGGCCAGATTTATTAGATCCAGCTCTACTGAGACCTGGACGTCTTGACAAGGCTTTATACTGTCCCCTGCCAGACGAGGTAGATTTTAATCCAAAATGAATGACGTCACATCGATGACAAAAACGATTTAACTATGCAAATATCGATACAGGTCGAAAGAGAGGAGATTTTAACAGCATTGTGCAAAACGCAGAACGTAAATACAGTTGGATTAGATTTGAAGGAGCTGTCGGCGATAACTTCCGGTTTCACGGGCGCAGATTTAAACGCGGTGGTCACTCAAGCAAGATTCTCCGCTTTCGAAGACGCAGTTGCCGAGACTCCCGTAAGTGAAATCATTTAATCTAAGTAAATACTATAATGGACTTCCGTTCACCGGTACAGTAAAAACGAGTACTAAATACATTAATAAAGATGCACTTTCGAAGCCTACTGTGAAGGCTCACTTTCGGTGAAACAGTGTGTTTGTCTCGTCGAGAATAAATTCGCCGAAAAAATGACGGTGTAACGAGGAAGCCCTGCTCCAGTTTAGCACCTCGACAAAAGCGAAGGAATCCGAATGCCTGGTCTATGCTCGGGTTCCGGCGGTTGATCAAGATACCAGACGAGAAGAAAAAAAGGAAAGGAACGAATCAGCCGGTGAATACTCCTAGAAAACCTCTCCCCCGTTGCTAACGATCGTTTCGTTTTGTTGGCGGCCCCGTCGTATCTCTCCCCGGCGCAATAATGAAAAGCATTTTAGCGCGACTCCGGCCGAGAATCATTTGTAGGGAGCTTCCGAAGTAAGATAGTGCGTAATGATGATAATATCGTTAGGTGTATACCCCCCGTCTCCTATGTATATAGAGTGGCTGGGGCTAGGTGGAGAGAGGCGGGTAGGTGGCGCGATATAACTGAGGAAACGTAGACCAGGTTTATTAGCGCACGCTGCCGAGAGCGCCAGCCATCCCCCATCTCGCTCCACTTCATCCTGGCCTACGCCTCGCTGAACGTCGAGGGGGTTATTATCTTATGCGTTATAATGATACACGGTTTAAGGCCTGCAGCGGTCCTGCAAAATCGAAAGGCTCACACCGTTGCCGCCTTGTAACATTCTACCGACTCGAAGACGTCTCCTGATTTTGTGAAATCGTTTCTTTAAACGATCAGAGAAACGTTTACCACATGCTAGAATTTACAACAGAAGACAATACGGTAATTCCTCGGTATATGTAACGAAATGTATTCCCTTCAACAGGCCAGAAGGAGTTTTGTAAATTTCTCAATTTCCTTACTACGCGAAGTATTTGCCCTCATTAAAACAGAACAAACTAGATGAAGTTAAATTTCAGTTAATTACGGATCGTTTCGCGATAAAACGAAGTTTCTCATTGTGATCGATCCGACGCGTACAACGACCGATTGCACAGCGTATACGGGGGGTGAGTAGAGGTTCAGGGACTATTAATTAACTTCCTACTGAGAAAACGAAGTTACGCCGGCACTTACCTACCGGAAGAACACGAATATCCAAACTGTGCGTCTAATTAGCGAGCGAGCTTCCTGAGCGCGTCGCATTTGGAGAGGAACGCGTCCCCGCGTTGATAAGCGATAATACCTATACATATAGGATGGGTCGACTTGCCGGAGTGTTTCTCGCTTAGAGCGACGATTAATGTCTTCGCCCTTTCAATTTGATCGTAGGATGGAAAAATCGAGGCTGAGGATATCAAGGTTTCTCAAGAGCATCTCGTCGAGTCTGTTCGATCGACTCATCCGTCGTTGTCCAGCGCTGAGAAAAAGAAGTATACGAGGATGTAAGATTCTTTCATTTATCATTACTAGACTGCGAATTTTTATGCAAAGAAAATTAATTTTTGTTGTTTCTGTTGTAGTTACGTCAGGTTCGCGAAGAAGGACAATTTCATCGAAGATATGGTGAAGAATCAGAGAGCTACTTTGGCGTGAAACAATTTTGTAAACTTGTTCGGCTGGATCTCAGAATAACACGCTATGATTTTCATGAAATTATCTTCATTGTTATGATTCTTCATTTCTCGACGAAATGTCGCTCGATGTTCGAATCCGGACCACTGTGCGCCGTCAAGAAAGAAGAACACGAGCCCAGTCTTATTCTAATTTTCATTTTATCACGGATGCATGTAGCTGCAGATCTTGCGAGCAGTAAAGTTCGAAGGAAGAGGGGTTGGCGGGTGGTAAAAGGTGGTCGGGGGTAAAAGGGGGCGGCACTTTTCCTCGTTTAGCTGAGTATAAGCGTAATCCGGATGCCTGCGTCTCTCAAGAAACTCATGGTAGACGGGGGCCAGAGGGCGGCGCGGCGTTCCACGCCAGGCGAAGCTTAACAGCACGGGCACAGCGGCACAGAACTTTTCGTATTAATAATCGGTATAATAATTAGTATTTTCATGCGCGACTTAGCAGGAAGGACGCGAGGATCTCGCGAGGTTTCGCGAGGTTTCGCATTGGCGCGTCCGCGCGCGCGCAAAACCCACACCGCAGGGTAGAGGAGAGCCGAGCAGCGAGGCTCTGAACTTCGGTGGATCTTGATTTTAAGTTCGGGCGAAGGAGGCGCATATTTCACCCCGCTAATGTCCCGCCAGATAAACTACAATATTAGCTGCCTTCGCCCGTGATTTAATTTAACTTTGCCCCGGCGCGACATCCGCCTCTAGCTTTCGGCTGCCTCAGCCTGGTTTAACCGGCGCTGCAACCACCCCCCCGACCGCCCACCGTTGTCGACATGTGTTTCTGGTTTACAGTTTTGAGGGTTGGATAAGCAGATCCAGCCCCGGCTACCCGAATTATTAGGTTATTGAGAGATAAGAGTCCCAGACGGCACACACCCCTTTTCTAAGTAACATTTAAAGCCCGAAGAATCTTCCCTTCGAAGCTGTTTGCCTTTGATCGCTTAACCACTCCGTTAAGCAAGCTTTTATTTAAGCATACACGAGTTCATTTTTAATGACAACAGCCTGGAAGCTGCACGAACTTTCTTGGCTACCTGATCTCGCTTCTCGCTGAAAATAAATTCTGTCTAGCAATCGTAAGTAAATCTTAAGGTAATGTAACTCGCGGGAACTTTATTAATTAAAACAAGAGCCATTAGATTCTATGTATTTCGGAGAACGGGAGACAAGTTTATCTATTCCGTCATCGTGAACGTCCAGAATCCTGGGCTGATGAATCCCGCGAGGCGCATCGGAAACAGAAAACATTGCAAAATTTTATCATTCTCATTCATTTCTTTAGTTATTCCCTTAGAAAAGGGAGATTTGCACTTTGGTTTAACAATTAACGTTTATTGATTTAGGTACAAATTCGTTGCCGGCAGAATTAACTTTGGGCAACTAGTTTTAACGGAACCAGTAGACTGTAGCGGTGGTACTTTGAAACGGACAATTGATTGTATTCTCGAACACGGCTGTTCAGATATGATTCTCGACTCGATGAGACGTCAATAAAAGCAACGATATTGCGAGAACGGTGATCTTAAATTGGACTGTTTGGACGATGCCACGAACAATCTTCGGACGAGACTACAGAAGGTCTTCCAGACGAGATCACGTATTATTCTTAGGACGAGACTACGAAAGTCCTCCAGATTCTGTTCGGACGAGATCGCGTATGATTCCGGGCGAGACTACGAAAAGCTTTACTCTGGACGAGACTAAGAAATGCTCTGACGATATTCAGGAGTATCAGGAAGTATTCTTGATACTCCCGTCAGGTCTTTATTGCGCGAATGCGAAATTACATACGTAACTCTCGTTATTGGGAGATTCACAGCCCTTTAGACCACTCGCGACAAACTACTTCCGGTAGTTGACGAAACGGGCTATCCACATTCATAGTTTTAGATATTCAGTAATTCTGATAGTTTTTGCACACGAGGTCCTCAAAAGTACACAATTATTGGTCGCGGCAAAACCTTATATGACAACGAGAACGAACGATAAAATGTTCATTCGGATTCACATCAAAACGTAACATACATAACATAGGTTCTGACGATAGTACGATGTGTCCTGACTCTCTGCTCCGGGGTCCGCTCGCTGGTCACCTCGTTGGCGCGAAAATCTTCGAGGGGATGGGCCCGATTATTCGGGAGAATCATCCCCATTCGCTGATTGACTCGAGGGACTTGAGGGAGGAGGATGTCCTACCTCATTGTCAGTCTTGGGAACATCGGGGAAAAATCGTATAGCGGGACCCCGGCGCAGTGCGACGAAAAAGGCCCAAATGGCCTGCACATAAAATAACTAATGAAACAGCGCATTTGGTCCGAACCGAATGGCCTAAGGAGGTGCGAATACGTACCTCGGACCCTCGCGGACCTTGTGGATGACAATGGCGTGAGCGCCAGGCGTGGTAGTTACAGTCATAAAGTCACTGAAACATTCGAACTTTCGAGACCCTTGCCGAAGCTAATTTAGAGATTACGGTACGAGTGGTAAAAATATAAAACGATTACCGTGCGGAGTGGCAGATGGCCCCTACACGGTCAATAATATTGTCAATATTCGCGTTAATGATGTTTTCGGCGCAACTGTGGGCAATGTTTTGAAAAATTGCAAGTTAAAAAAAAAAAATAGTTGCGCCGAAAACATCATTAAATTGAATGTTCAACATATACGATCGACAATCGGGATTATTTTATTCGCGTTAATATTGACGGAGGACCATATTGATGGAAATATTGATCGTATAGGAGCGTATTGAACCGTCCTATCAGTATTGACGGATATCGATGGAAAAATATAATTTCTGTCAGTATTGAAGAACCGTTTGAACGTCTATGAGGACGACGGCGAATTTCTCCGCTCCGTGAATCTACAATTGGGTGAAACAAACAAATTTTCTATGACAGCGTTGTTAGACTCGGGTAGCCCTGTTAGTTTTGTCAAAGAAGATTTTGTGCCGAAAGATATTCCTTGAATTTCACTATGGAATTAAATTATGATTCGAAATTTTGACAATATGCCCGGTGTATGCACGAAACTGACGCCTCAGTATAAAGGTAGTATGGGAACGCAAGGCATCTCAATGTTATAGAAACTCTTTGGTTTGCATATTTTTTGCTTTTCTCTGGATGTTGGGCCTAGCTAGCTCTAATGAAGTTTGAAAGCCTTCTTCGTCCATTCGAAGAGAATTTTTTTCGTGTGTAAAGCGACTTCTCAGCTTGTACCACTCTTTGGACCAGCGTCTATTTCTCTTTCTCTTTCATTTTTTTTGTTCGCACAGTGAAAGAGTCAATGCCAGAAAACCCAAATCCGAACTGGAAGACATTTCGAAATTTAGAACAAAAACACCACCGAAACAGCCCCGACCATTGCAGCACGAATATTTTCGCCAGAATGAGTATTGATGAAAATATTTATGCGTTTCTATTGAATCATATTGATTCGCGCTTCAATATAGAGTGTCGATATTAACGCGAATATTGACAATATTATCGATCGTGTAGGGGCCGCTTAACGTTCGATTTTTGGAAGTAACGCAATACAAAGACGCGATGAACAATCGATGCCGCGAAACCGAGCAAGCGCGTCGCGGGAAACAATCGCGGTCAGGTCAGAACGCCTCGGAGACCGTCGACAATCAATCGTAGAACAAGAGCCGGCCGTAAGAAAAGCGGAAGTGAAAATGGCGAGCCGCCGTAACAGCCCTGGGTCTGCTTAGCATAAAAATGGCCAATTATCCGGCTAACAAGCCGGCCGAGGCGACGAAAACCCCGGAGAAACCTGGGGGGGGGGGGTGCCGGCTGGTCCTAACTCCGTTACCGCCTCGCCTCCTGAAGAAGATTAGTTAGCGTAAATGCCGTCGGTTGTAGCATTTTTATTCCTGATTACCGTTTCTCGTCCTGCTAATCTCGTTACCTTGACATTTGAAAACTTGACTGCGACGTCTCACCGGCGCGCTCTCGTTCCGCCACTTTTCTCCGACGATGAAGAACGAGAACCCGGAGGAAAAGAGGCTGCAGAGACGGACGGGGAGAGGAACGAGGACGACCAAGGGAGAAAAGCATCACTCTCCCGCGTTCGAAGGATACACGACAATGCCGCCATGATTTCCGCCGGACTGAATGCCAGCCTAATTCTTCTGGGAATAATCGCGAGTGCAAGTTTGTTTGCCTCGACGCGTTTACCTCTGTTGCCGTTCCTCAACGCGCCGGCGACGTCTTCAACTTCGATCGGATAATGGCGGACGAAGACAGAGGGTTTAACCCTCGTATGGTAGAACACAGGTCCATTTGCTATTTTATTCGAATGATTTAAAATTCATTCTTTCAATCGACGTTATAATCGTTTATAATTATTTCAGCGGCCTCGCTAACCTATTCCTTAGGCTTTGAACTGTACATATTTTAATTCCCATTTTCTTCGTTTCCTTCCTCTGTACATCGCGGTTCGTACAAGATAAGGCAGTAACGGTGGTCGGTGCCACGGTAAGGCGATTACCGAATCACGGGAATGCATTTCTCTGGTCAAAGCGTGAGGCTGCCTTTGTGGCGGAAGCCTTATAGAAGAAAAGGACCTGAGCGAGCACCTTCCTGCTCCACAAAAATCTGCTGAAAAAATTCCCTGTTAGCTTGACTGGTTGAATAGTTCTTTTTTCACTTCATTTTTGGGGAAAATGCAATTTTATTAGGACTGCTGAAAGATAAATTTTGTTTTTCCGGTTTTGGTTACAGTGACTAAATTATTTTGGTTTTTCCAACTTTCTGTGAACACTGTGACTCGTCAACGCGTTAATTGACGGCGGCTTCCTTCGAGAACGTTATTTCTCCGCGCTATTCCCGAGTGTCGAAATTAGAAACACAACCAGCGGGAAAATTGAAAATGGTTGCAGAGCGGCGAATCACATCCGCGGCTTCTGATGCGAAACAATTTCGCGACGGTGGCTGCAATTCGATCGTGGGGATTACGCGGCTCGAGGCGTGGGAGTGGGCTGTCGGTTGGGCCCCGGTTGCAAAAATACAGGATGAGAATGCAGAACAAGGAGGCAAAATCTATCTGGCGATTTCACAGGCAATTATGCCATGGCTGCTCGTTCGCCGGGTTACTCTTATTTAACGCCAATGTGCGCCGGGATCACGCCTCAACGCCCTTGCACCGCGATCCCATTTGCGCGAAATTGTCAATGATAGAATGGCAGATTGAAAACTTGACATTCAGCGCCTCCCCGGCATTCTGCTTGTACCTTTTTCTCCGGACCGCCCACTCTTCCACGCGACGTTCTCGATTCTTTCGTTGCCAGCTTGAATTATTTTACAAGACGGATCGACATTGCTTTCATTCGTACCCTTTTTTTATTTACAAACTGGACACCTTTCTTCGAACTGTTGTTCTTCGTTCGATCTGTCGGATCGAGTGATTTTTTCCAACGGAAAAAGACGGGTGCGGGCAAATACAAACGAAATGTTGCCACAAAGATGGACCGCCTTCTCTATCACAGAAGTGGAATCGAGCAGTCTAAAGTCTTGCTTGGAGACCAAACGTTCTCCGCAAACATAGGAGATTCCGGACACAGGGTGAGTGGCCGATGTTCCCCGCGAGTTTCTCTAATAAATTGCACTCGAAATAGTCGATCTCTCGGAAGTGTCAGGCGATAGCTACCGCTGTCGGTTGAATCGAATGAAAAGAAAGCACCGATAACTCGATTATCAGCCGCCCAGATAAATAGACGGCGGCCACCAATACGACGCGGCCGAGAATGAGTGCTTTCGCCGACCGATCAAGTCGAAGGTCCCGGAACCTGCGCTACAGAAGTATCTTTCGACTGTTGTTTCTATTGTCACGATCGTTCCGCCGCATTGTAACTTCGCTCCCCGGTGGAATTGCACTCCGGTCTCTTGATGGCCATCTGTGGCCTTTAGACCGGATCTCTCTCTCTTTCTGCGAAATAAAAATCACCTCTCATCCCTGTCCTATTTAAAATATAAACCCAGAGATTACAAATGGGGTGGCATCTTCGAAGATATTTTAATCAGGTACAGCACCTCCCTTCCCACAATTTCTGTCGGACGAAATTATCGGAATGATCCAAACAAATCAGCCGTGCGATCGGCCACGCTGTCCGAAGGGATGATGGGTGTCCTCCAGCACCCCGG
This sequence comes from Lasioglossum malachurum, assembly GCA_028455605.1. Taxonomy (NCBI): domain Eukaryota; kingdom Metazoa; phylum Arthropoda; class Insecta; order Hymenoptera; family Halictidae; genus Lasioglossum; species Lasioglossum malachurum. Next base: position 15,477,618 of record CM052318.1, on the reverse strand, counting down.
AACCACCGGGCGTAAAGTTCGCGATGTAGACGTCGCACGGTGGTTGCCACCCTTGCATCGGCCGAGCAGTCGCCCCCGGGAGGCCAGCCGATTCGGAGGATCCTTTGACAAGGACAGGGGATGGACGGGGGTGAGCGGTTTCGGCGGTGCTATCCCTCTCTCTCTCTCACTCTCTGGCTTTCTCACCCTACCTCTCTCTTGGTCGCGATATTTACGGGGCGTCGAGGCGTGGGTAACGCTGTTTGCCGCAATTTCTTGTTTCCATTAGGTTGGCCGGCCTGCGGGGTAAATTCCACCCTCTCGCTGGCCCACCTACCCTTCCTGCGGGCTGGGTTGCGTAACTTCGATGGCGACGCAGGGGGGGTGCGGGCGGTCGAAACGTCGAGGAAAGGGGGCACGGGGGTGGATCGGGCGACAAGCCTGGCAGGAGGGAAATGGTGCACACACAGGCCTCGGCTTCCACTGTGCGCGATCAAATGACGCGCGCCAGCGCCCACAATAACTGCCTCTTCACGCTCCGGTCCTATCCTATTCCGGCCTCGAACCCCTTCGCAAGTGTTCGACGATCGAGGATCGAGGATCGGACGTCGCGTCGAGCTTCGGCGTCGGGGATCGTTCCGCCTGCACCGACTCACTTGTACCTCTTCGCTGGGACCACCGATGGGGACCGCTGCCATTTTACGACAAAGGGATGGAACACCTTCATCATCCCCAGAAATCGAGACGTGCCCCAAACTGCTTTTCCAACATGCTTTTCTCGAAACGAATCGATATCTGCAAGGATGTTATACCCGTCCCTCGAAATTAAAAAAAAAAAAAAAAAATGAAATATGAAGAGAAAGAGGGAGGATATCGTCCGCGTAACTAATACGTCGGGCATAATTTCTGTTTTTAAATCTCGCTCCTCGCTTACCGCAAGTAATTGAATTCTCGTCCGAGATTACTTTAGCTCTCGCCATTTACTTCCGGCAGAGCATCTTGCAGCTCGAGCCCCGGCTCGATGAAGGCTCGTTCAGCGTCCGCTTGAACCCCCTGCGGGTTATTTAAGATAGATTATTATTCTCTCCTAGAGGGTAGAGGAGGCACGGCAGATAGGCGGCGAAAATGAAAACGCTATCATTTACAGGGTAGATTAATTGCCGCGAATCACTTTATCCGTGCGGCTCCTACCTTCCCGCCCCGCCCCACACCCCGGTCCCTTTCTCCGCTTTTCTCGCTCGAACGTTTTAATGGGAGCCCCGTTGTTGCTCGACGTTGCTGTTGTTTGGATTATACGCCCGTTCAGCTGAATGCGATATTCCCCGGCGCCGCTGTTCACCGGATTGTTACGATCCGAACGAGTACCATCCCCTTTTGTATCGTTGTCACCGATACAATATTAATTATACACGTATCGGCCCGGGAAAAAGCGATCGCGCGACCCGCTCCTCCGTGAAAGAAATTGTTACGGACATTTGTTATGGAAAATTGCGATTTCAACGGCGAAATGCCGACACAATGTTCCACGCCTGGCGAATTCGCTGTTCAACAATTTTATCGTTTCAACTTTTATGCGAATCTCCCGCGGGAATTCCGGTTTTGTCACGCCGAATTTGATTCTCTGCTATCCGGAGTTCTCCTCGGTCTTTATTAATTGCGCCACGACGAAATATTATTTCTCCGCTCGCAGCAACATCGCCGAATATCTGGTAGAAAATCAAATCTACGCTGTTTCCGGCAACAGATTTTCCTCCAATGGTGTAAGAGAATTACAGCGAGTACCAGTTCGGACTAAAAATTGTAAAGACTCAGCGGCGTTTGCAGGAGAAAAAATATCGGTGCGAAAGGTATTGTGTAATGTGCAATCGGTCAAATATGGGAGACACGTGTGAACGTGCTAGCATAAATATGCCCGCGAGCAAGAATAGCATTACACCAATCGACGAGCCGAACGCATACGCTTTCGTAATGGGCTAAAAGCTTTACAAAGCGTACGAATAGGCAGGTGAAGGGTGTGGGAGGGTAAGGTTTTGTCGCGGCGGCGGAGCCTCGCTTCGCGACAAATCCCTCCTTTGTTGGCCCCCGCTCGCGAAATAGAAGAGCGGAGAGAAGAGGAGCGAACGTTGCATTATATTTTACCTCGGATGCATATCCATTGGTGCATAGATTCCTGAGCTTGTATCGGGGACGGTTGTCGCGTGAAAAATAATTTGCACTCGCGACGCGTCGCCTCTCATCGCAAGACGTACCCTTATTCTGCACCTCCTCCACGAATTCTCTAAATACGGAAATTCTTCAACTTATAAGTGGTTTGTGCACGTTTTTCTGCAAATATTAATTACATCGCGGTTTATTTGATAGAGATGCAACGTAGTACACAAAATTCGGTGATTACCCAACGTCAAGAATTTGCAAATAAAAGTGAAAGGTCCCAATAATGCGAAATAGAAATCGCGTAGGGATGCGAGGGTTAAATTATAAGCAATAAGATGCCAGTTCATAAGCAGTTAAGTTTTACGAGGGCCTCCGTGGCTCGCCACAGATTCATATAAAAATATCCATCGTTTCGAGAAAATTGTCAGTGATAGACTCCGTGAGATTTCGTTGGCATTCGCGACCGTTTGCATATTTATAGCCGTGTTACCAAAAGTGGATCGTCAGAGGAACGATAATGATCACGAGTCTGCCCTCGGTTTATATATTTGTCAATCGATTTACTTTCGACTATTAGCACTTTCCAACCGATGCGCGACGTTAGGTTACTCTCGGAATCGATCCGAGCGCTGTCTGGAACGTTCGCAGAGCTCAATCTACAACCGCAACGGACCCCGATCTACAATCGCAGAAATGATCCTGGTGACCAAAAATCAAATACGGCAGAAATAGCGGGGCGACTCGGATCGGATCGGGAAGCAAAATGGAATCGGGCGTGCTCGCAGGGGTTTATCCGCGGGGGCCAAGAGGAACCGGAAGTGTCGTGCAGAACAGTGGCCCGATTTTTCGGTCGGTCGGAGGGCGGAATTGTGGTTTGCGGGGGCCGAGGTGTCTCGATAAGCCGAGTCTGCTGAGAATCGCCGAAAGGAAATAAAATCAATTCGGTCGCTCGGCCACGGTTCTCGAAGAAGAAGAGGAAGAGGCCGGAATAGGAGGGAGGACTGGAATTTCGCGGAGAGAAAAGGGAAGAAAAGAGAAAGAGGGTTGTCGCGGTTAGAGGGCGGAGGGTATATCTGACGTCGTGGAACCGGAAAGCGTGGGCGGAGGGTGGTAAATAGGGGATGGACCGAGGGAAACGGGGGAGGGGGGATGGGGGTTGCGAAAACCCGGTCGAGAAAGAATGTGTGTACGGCGGCTGCATCGGTGGCACTTTCGAAATATCAATTTGAAACAGCCGCGGGTATAGGTATGCGTCATACTTTCCACCGGCCATTATGGCCGGCTTTCCATTTTTATTTATATTTACTGGCTGCCAGCCCCTACCAGTCGCGATTATATATCCGTCGCTCTCGGGTCACCGGGTACAACCGGTGGGAACGAGAGGGAAACGACTCGAAAACCTGCGAGAGAAGAGGGCGGCCGGGTACAGGCTGATTGCTATGGCAGAAAAGAACGGCCGTTCTTTTTCTCTCTCTCTCTCTCTCTCGCTCTTTCGCTTCTAGCCCCCGATATTTTACGACATTTTGTTTCCAATCCGCGGGAGAAAGTGTCGGGGCATCACCCGACGCCCCGGGCCTTATTCGACTTTTATGGCGTTAAATCGTGATGAAGTGTCCCCGGAATGGCTCTTCCTGCACACCTTCTTTTTCCTCTTTCCGCGGACCGGCTGCCAAACCTAACCGCGATTCTTCTTCGTGTCTGGAACATCGCGGGCTTACTAGGATCGGTTTTGCTTGGTCGGTCTGTTTTCGATGTCGGCACGAGTCTATGAGTTCGATACTAGTTAATTGCATAATCTTACGGATCGCCACGACAAGCGGATAAAAATGAAAAGCCGCTCCGTAGCGCTGTTTTACGTTTCACGGAGGCTGCGCTTGGCAATGAACGTGGTAATGGAGTGTACAGTTTTCATCCGAACCCCTATCAATCCACCGATTTCGATCGGACAAGCAGAGAGACAGCCCCGAGGACGCCGCTCATCTCGACCGGAAGTTGGCTGGGGTGCGGCGACCGCTGACCGCTTTCGGTTTTTCAATTTCGCATAATGTCTGGGCATGGTCTATCGGCTCCTTGGAAAAGCGTAGCCGTGATAAGATAGCCGCGGCCAATACCAGGGAATTTACGCTCGGCATAAGTTTGCCTTATATATGAGCGTCCACGGGAAATGCGACGATCGTATCGGTCGCGGTCGGGTCATGGAGATCCGTCCGTGAAATGTTGCCCCGCCTAGTATTTTACTAGTTCCCGGGTTCCTGACGTACCCGAAAAGCGGTCGCCGTTGGTCCGCAAAACTGCCGGGAACGAATGGAGATAAACTGCCCGGCCGCGTCCTGAAGGAGACTCTTTTAAAACGTAATTTGTTACCAGCAACGTCGCTGGCGTTTTTGCCACTTCGTCCCCCTCGGCCCACCTTTATTTAGCTTTCTACTTTTCATTTCAAAAGTTCACGCTTCCCCGAATTTGACAGTCGCGTAATTTTCACCTTTTCGCGACGCAAGGCCAAATGACCTTGTGCGTCCCTCTGATTTTCCACCGGCAGGCGGAATTTATAGCGTTTTCGGCAGAAAGTAACGCGATTGCCAGCTACCTCGAAGTCGGCATACCTCCGCATTAAACTGCGAGTCGGGTGGGATCATGAAAACCCTTGGATTGCCTGCGCCGCGGCCTGAAACAACAATAACCCCATTCAACGCGGTGGCATTTGACAGTGGGGTCGGAAACAATGAAACAATCAACCCGCGCCGACTAGCGCCCGGTTCGGAGGCGGTGAGAAGAGGCCGGAAGTCAACAGTACCGGACAATGCCCGGGCGGCGTCTGACTGCCGTTCCTAATTAACCAAGTTCACCAACTTCAGCCGGACTTGACGACCCTTAATGCATAATTATACCCGGCATTCGAGCCACGCGGGTTCATAGCTATGGTCCACGGCCTCGTTTCCGCCGTTCTCGACCAATGATCGCCCTTGTTACCCAGTTTCCAGACGAATACTTGCGCCGACCCACTTTTCCCAAATTGATTCGCCGAACACCGTGTAATCCGGAAGAGCATCCGGCGGCTAATTAGAATCACCTCTCGGTGGACAACCCGACGTTTATTTTCCTCAAACGAATCGCTGGGTTTTGTGTCACGACAAGATAAAATAACGAAACGCAGACGGAGGAAATGCATGTACATTTCCAAAATTTTAACGACTTTAAAATAAACACCCTCGTGCACCCTCTGAAAGCACAAAATTCGTGGTTTATTTGTCAGCTTTCAAATAAATGTGCGAACCACGCTAAACTTCGCTATGATATATTTTTCGATGAACGTCGTCGAAAGACATCGAGGTCCAACCTCCATCGTTTGGTGGCCGTCCATTTAAAGATGGTTTCGCGGAAGAAAGGCGACCAAGCGTAACGAGCGTTAAAAACGAAGAATACGACAGCCGATCACGCGACACTATTAACAAACTTCTCGCCCAGCCCTCTTTCGTCCTTCTCCGATGCAACCCCCGTTTCACTGCATTTTATTATTTGCATAATCGGATCTGGGACGGCGATAGCGCCGGTGATTTCGGGTTTGTCTACGGTAACGCAGTTGTCGGCCTGACAATGCCACCCCTGAATGCCTCATTGTCTGCACAGGACCGACGCCCACTCAAAACTTCCACTCGCGCCATCGTCGCCCGTCATTTTCCGCAATCAAACGATTCGTGCGACGCGCTCGGCCCTCTCCCGGCTACAAAAGCGCTTATATAATTACGCACCGACGCAATTAACATGTCTAGCTACGCGCCGCCTTCTTTTCGAACCACCCCGCGCCACCTCGCTCTTCAATCTCCGAGTGTCCTAGGGGAGGACAATGGATATCGTTGCTGAGGTACGACGAGGTCCTCCTGGTTGCCTTAAAAAATTTGGCGTGCATAATATCCGAGCTACTGTTGCTTTATTATTATTATTATTTATTTAATGCTTTAAACCGAGTACGGCTTATGTAGCATAAACAATACATGAACACATTGACACTTGTATTACACATTAATTCTCCTACTATATACAGGGTGTTCCACATAAATATCTTTCGTATTTACAGTCCTATCAGATAACTTCAGACGACAAAGTGACACTATTGCAGGGGGCAAATATATATATAATTGTAAAGAAAAATATTTTCTATGTCGTGTTTTTTTAAATAGGAATAGTATATTTTTTTAAGGTAGTATGATAGACAATAAAAAACTGAATTAGACTGTAATTGTTATTGTAATTAATTAAATAACAATTAAATAATTAAATAATTAAATAACAATAGACTGAAATAGACCTGAATAGGACTGTAAATACGAAAGATATTTAGGTGTTCCCATTTACGTGGGACACCCTGTATAATAGGCCTTTAATATCTGGACCACATAAGAAGCATTTTATACAAGTCGGGAAGCAGTACTTGCAACGGAGAAGAGCTGATAGGAGTGTATCGCGTTCATCTTCATATTTTGGACATTGTCAAATGACGTGATCTGGATCTTGAGATTCAGCACCACACTCACAAGTACTGTCTACAATTTTCACTCTGGCTAACGAAGCGTTCAAGTTATAATGGTTAGAACGGCATCATTGACAAAAATGACAAAGTTCCTAGGTTAACTACACCCATGAAACCATGATTTCCCATCATCTTTATGAAAAAGTTTAACGTACTCTTTACTGTTGCTTTATTACCACTTTTTTATTAGCTCGCTTTCTTGTTTGTTTGTCTATTGAAAATAACTTTTCCTAGTCCCATACAGGTTCCTAACCCCATACAGATTGTGAATTTTTAATAGCTATGGGAAAATACTTGTTAACTGTTAACTTGTTAATACTTAAACTGTTGTGTGAGTTTTCTCAACGGCAGCTACTCTCTACACTCCTCTCTATGCTATTATCTTGTGCCCCATTTTTTTCGTTTTAAATCATACAAGTATTTTCTCTCTCTCTCTCTCTCTCTCTCTCTCTCTGATAGCTATTAAAAATTCACAATATGCATGGGGGTTAGGAACCTGTACGGGGCTAGGAAAAATTATTTTATACTTTTTAGTCCGTTTTTAAAAACGTGGTATTTCTTAAAAATTTATTTTTATTTAAATAATATTTTTAAACTATTCAGTAGATGTTGTCAATGTGTTCTGGAACTGTATTTGTAATTGTGCCCATCATCATGAAGCAGGCCTACGTGAAAATTAAAAAAATATGAAATCATCAGTTATTTCACATAATATTATTTAAAACTAAATTAATTCGATGTAATTTTTATGATATTGATATTATCCGTAGAGAAAAACGGGAGATCCTTTCTCCGTAAGCGTCACGCTCAGCCCCATTTGCAAGATGAGCCCCGCCGTTTTCCCGCGTTCCCCCCGAACGGTCGCGGTCGAGTTTTGACGGGAAAGGGTCCTCGCGTCCCTCGGAAAAATCCATCGGGTTATAGTGATTCTGTCCTAGAAAGGACGCGTCTTCGTGGTGCGAGAAGTTTTCCACGGGGCGCGCACAAAGGGCGGTAGAAGGGCGGAATCGGGGGTTGGCGTCGACTACTGGCTGGCCAAAAGGAGTCTAGGCGCCTCTCCATTAGTATGCGCGGAAGTGCTGCTCGCTCGATTGTGGCAGGTATTGTCGGGGAAGAATGTCCTCGTTGCTGAGCTCTGTACCAGCGGAGACTGCCTTTGGTAAGGAGGCACGAATCCAAGTCAAATGTAATCACTTTCGAATCGGAACACCCACCGCGAGGAACGCGTCTACCACGGTTCTTCGTCGCTTCCGGTCGTTCCCCGGGCTCCTCAAGATTTTAAACGCTGAGGATGCGTATCGGCGTTAGACCGCCTCGTCCCGTCCGAAATTTAACAGCGATCTCTCACCGTTCTTTTTTTGAAAGTCGAGGAAAATCTGGAATGCAGACGCTTAATTGCCACGTAAGTTTTCAAACCAAGTATATTTTCAGAAGTTCCACTTTCTCCGTCGATATTTCTGTTAGATCAAGAGGAGTAGCGATGAAAAATGCTTCGACCGAGTTGAAAGGATCGCGGCGGGTTCGCGGCGGTCGAGAAGAATTATAGAATCGCCGTGAAATTCGCTCGTGTGCACGGAGACGTTTCTGGCTCTCCATTCTGCTGTTATCTCGCCACGAAGAAAGCGTGATTGCCTTTATGGGGGAAGAAAGGGTCCTTCGCGGTGGCGATAATGTCCTCGCCGTGGCGACGGAGGCGTCGCTATCAGAAATAAAACACGACGCAACGGAGGGATGGTTCGAGGGTCGAAGGGGAGGGTTTTCTCCCCTCCACGTTTCCCGAGATTTTCCTCTCGAAGACGATTTCTCCACATACCGATTAGTCCTGCGAACTTATAGGTGTCTCGAAACCTCCCTCGATCGACTTCTTTTAGGGTTGCGTGTCAAATACCCGGTCCAGAGAAACCGTGGAACGCGCCGCGAATTGATTCGCAAGTCATGAATAATTCAGGATGTTTTAGCGGTTATGCTAGAACATTGCGTTGTGCTCAATTCTGGGCATTCATCATAACGTATAGCTACCATAGGTTTGCACGACGCGATGATCAATATTGTTTTCATTCAATTATGGACTGGCGAATTCTGGAGAAAATAAAGTACCTCATTGTTGGACAAAATACAAATCTTCTGAATCGATTGTATAGGAAACAAAAATTAGAAGGCAACTTAAAGAAGAATATTCAGTTTGCTTTTATTTTTAACGTTCAAAAGGGTTTCGCAGGAAATGAAGACGGTGGGTTCGGTTAAGTTTCAATTTATTTACAAACGTCGCGTTATATTACAGCAATAATTAACAATAATTACGTGCGTGACGTCTCAGCGGTGGGGGTGTTTTCGGAACGCAGAGCGGCGTTTCCAGGTAAAATGTGAAACTCGACGGATTATACGGTCTCTACTTCGTTTTCGTTCACGGCAACGCGAATGGCCGAGGAACTTTACGTGAATAACTGTAAAGATATGTTTTCCTATCCTTTATAGAGATACGCTTTACATTATATTTAACGCGTTGGCGTTCCCGTTGGCATGATCGCGCAACGTGTCACGGGACGCTCGCCGATTTCCTACGATCGTTACGATTTAGTATACATTTTTCTTCTCGCTTTCACACGCACACACACACACTCACTCACTCACTCTCTCTCTCTCTCTCTTTCTCTATGGGCGAAAGTGTCCGCGGGAAATTAGTCTCCATTCTGGTCTGCTGACAGCACGCGTCGGTCTTTGTATTGTCGGTGTCGAAATTTCGGTGAAAATACGGTGGAACGGTCCGCTCGCGAAACATTTTCGCAAAACGCGGACAGGTGTGTGCGGGTCGATCGCGGAAAAATCGACTCCGATAAAACTGCGACAATGCCCGGCCGGCTCATAACGAATTCAACAATTCGCTGGTAGAATGCAAACAATTTGCGCGAGATTGAACGGTTTTATTCCTATTGGCCGATTATTCGACGACACGCCAAGCCGAAGCCGTATCCCGAGTCCTGCCTCGGCCGTGATTATAGACTGTCGCTTTAATTGCAAACTTTTCGATTAATTATGGTACATATTCGCCTGGAGATTCGCAAACGAGAAGCAGCTTTGCAAGCCTTGTCCCGTTACTTTCATTCGCTTTAACGAAAAAGAAAAGCGAAAATAGCTTCTGTCGTTTGTTGGGGGTGGAATTAAACAAATATTGTGTTGTTGTAGAAATCCACCCCGAGCCACGACAACCAGTAACAACTTAACACCGAACGATTCACATTTCTAAAATGAGAAAACAATTAATAACGAGATTACACAACATCGAGATATCACAAGAGCGTTCCTCCACAATTTCAACGGATTCGAACAAGAGATAACGTTCGCGCAGGCAATTACAAGCGGAGGAAGACGAGAGCGTGCGAAGAGAAAGGGAGAAACACCGTCGACTTTCGCGTGGGCTTGGCCAAAGAAACAGGAAAATATTGGATGGTTGCAGTATCGATGCGCAACGCCGCGCCGGCCGCCGGCAATGAAATCATCTCGCGAGAGGGATGGCGACGCGGGGGTGGCGGTTTTGGAACGCGTACACAGGTCCGCTGTCGCATCTACGTTAGCATTCAGAATGTTTGGCTTATTTCGCATGGCCGGCTCCCAAAGAAGAGATTTGCCTCCGCTCTCTCTCCCGAAGAGATTTTTTTTTCTCCTGCCCGCGTTACGAGAGCCCGCTCTTTCTATCCCCGTGTATGTATGCACGTATGCATGTATGTACTTGTATGTGCGAGAGAACCGTCCTCTCTCTCTCTCTCTCTCCACGCTTTGGCTCGCGTGTGCGGTAATATGTGCCACGAGAGGGTTGGTTATCTCATCAAAATTGGACTCTTCTGGCATCGTGCGCCGCCTCTGTGTACACGCTTTACCAGAAAAGACCCTTTCGCCTCTCTTTGTGGGATTTCGGCCGTGGCGAGTTATCGATTCGGCTTTGCTATCCCACCGGCAGGCTCGCATAACGAATTCTTTGCGAATGCACACGGACCCCCTCTTCTACCCCACGGACCCCTTCCCTGGAACCCTCTTTTCCTCGGTCTGCGAAAGGGGTAGCACGACTCTCCCGAAAATCGTGACTTTCTGCAAGCTTCAGCATCTTCGTATTCGGTAGACAACTGTAGAAAAGATGGCGCCCGGCGTTCGAATTATCACACAACGGAACATGTTTTCTCCTGGAAGGTTCTTAGAAGATTCTCCCGCATATCTACTTCTTACTCTGTCTCCCTAACGCTGGACCTTCCGGTGGCTTCATCCGAGCCTCCATTGTTGCTCCCGGCGTCCCGAGACACCTTCGAGTCCAAAGCACGGCAGAGATGATGGTCACCACGCAATCACAAAACACATTCTCTCAGGTCTCTCCAGGATTTACGTTGCCCGCATCCATTGCACAGTCTTCATCCCCTCTGTCCGTGTCCCTAGCTTCTTCGATTCATCGGGAATCACTGTACATTGGCAATGTGGATGCTCCTCGACCTGGCCATGACGGAGTTTCTCTGCTGGTCCTCCTGGAACTGAACCTCGTCCTCTTTCGGCGCGGTGAGGTTGGTGACGGTAGCTTGGGGTATGGGTGATAGCATAGGCGGGACCCTCCACCAATCCGTGGTCGGCCATCCAGGTGGTACCAGGTTCCCCCGGAAGTTGAAGTCCGGGAGAACCGGAAGCGGCCTTCATATGACGTGTCCTCTGTGTGCGCCCAAGTTTGAACTTGAAGAAGTCAGGTTCTGAACGGAAAAAGCGTTCTCCACCTTGGCAGACGTTGACAGGGTTGTTGGCGGGGCAGTGTGGCCGATCTTCTCGGTTTGTTCTGTTGGCGATGACGATGACGAAGAGGAGAAACGATCCTGGGACCTGTCTTCCTGATGCCTGTCGACCGATGGCGAGAAACTGTCCTCTTCCAGCTTCCTGTAGCGGGACTCCTCCCTGCTGGAGTCTCTGTCCGAAGGAAAACCATCGTCGTCGGGTTTCCCTGGGCTAGGGAAAGATCTCTCCTCAAGTTTGGTAGGCAGGTACGTCCTCTTTGGATCCTTCGGGGGACTTGGACAGCCGCAGTTAGGCTGCAGGCACGCTGCCGTCGATAGACTAGGCCAGGACATCGTCTGATGACTCGAGTAGAACGTGCTACCCCCGTATAAAGCCTGGAACGCTAAATCCGCCGCTAATTTGCCACCGTTGAATTCCTCGCCCAGCTTGTGTTGAATCGGGTACAGGGGATACGGAAAGGGCGGGAAAAACCGAGGGATCTTCAAGTCCTCGTGGCTCATCAGCGTGTGATGCGAAGGGGGTGCTAGCGGTGGCAATAAACCCCTCGATATGTTGCCCAGGGTTTCACCTGAGGACATCAACGGCGATATCGAGAACCCAAACTTGTTCTCCTTCTTCACGAGAGACTTCGGCTTCCGGCGGGGACGGTACTTGTAGTCGGGGTGCTCCTTCATGTGGAGTGCTCTGAAATCAAAACGTTGGTACTGTTGGTCACAATCGAATTTTTCGGGTTTGGTCTTGTCGGTGGCTTTTAAAATTATTTCAGTCGAACGATCGCGTATTCCTTTTCCGTTTAAGACGATGTGAACTCATCAGAAAAGTTGGAACTGTTCGAAGAAATGTTATTCGAATTTTTCCACGGACAATTTCATCCCCCGCCGCCGCAAATCGGCCGTAGAATCTGCAATCGTCAGGTCGTGGGGTTAGTTCGCTCTCAAACGTTCCAGAGGCGGGTTAATCGAATAGTTTCACGATGGGGAACGGCAATAGTTTTCCGAGGGGTTGCGAGCATAATCCAAGCACCGTTTAATCGCCGACAATGTACTGCACTATGTATAATTCACGAAGTGCATTCTAAACAACTATTAATTTCCGATTATTCTCGTTCCGCGTGAACAGGTGAAATTCTAGCGAGATCCCGACGACGAGAACGAAACGGTGGTCCCTCGGGAGTCTTCTTTTTTGGTTAGACAATGCATGCAATGGTATCTACCTCTGATAATCCGGGGGCGAGCGTTATCACGGGAAGAATCGCGCGACGAGACACTTCAGAATTCAGTAAACTTTGCTCTCGACACCGTTATCCGTACAAAGGGACGTATTATCATGGTGCTAGAACACGATACGGGGCCACCCTGGGTATTTGTAGTAAATATCTTGTACACACACCCCGGGCTCGGGGCTTCGCAGGGCTGCTGAAAGAGTGGGACCGTGGCGAGGGAAGAGTCAGAGCCGCGTGGTATCTCCGTCGCATAATACTCCATTATGTATCCAAGAGGCGCACAAACGCAGTCCTTATTTATGCCTCGCCTCGTGTAGATAAAAGAAAGCGAGAGAGACGGCGCGACCGGGGGAACTCTTCTTTTCCCTGCGCGAGACTCGCCTCGCGGCGAATCCTCCCGGTAACGACTGCACAATGGGCCACACTCGAATTATTTCGAGCACTCTCGCGAAGGGATTTCGATTTGATGCAGTTCGATGGCCGATATTGGACATGTGTTTACACGTTGTCCAAATCTGTACGCTATAATGATTCCTCCCACCGCAAGAATATTCTATAAAATGCGTGTGCGCGTCTACATTTCGAGTTAAATGTAAAAAGAAAAAAAAAAAAAAGAAAAACCAAGAATAAATACCTTACAATGAACGGATTAAATAAATATCAGGAATTCCCCCGAGGTATCGATAGAAGAATCAATCGAATCCGACGGACGCTCGCGATCAGTGTGGTTTCGCTAGATCAAAATGCGAACGGTGCGAAGGCGGAAGAGGTGAACGCAGGCAGAGGGGGTGGAGTCAAAATTTTCCGACTCGCGAACGAAATCCGAAATTTTGGTTCCTCGCGGCGAGAGTGACGCAGCGGAATAATAATTCCGGGACAATGTGTCCCGGCAGATAGCACAAAGCGTAAATCAGCATAAACATCGGTAAAGTCCCGCCGACAATAATTCAGCATAAATGCATAAACATCGGGCGTAATCTTTACAATTCGCTGGGAGCCCCCCGACTCTCTTCCTCTCTCTCTCTCTCTCTCTCGCAGCCACCCCGTCACCACCAACGGCAGCAACCACCGTTCCCAGCATCCACCACTTCCAACCGCGCGATAAACAACGCGTTATATCATATCGGTGGACATAAGCCGCGCGGTAGCTGCGCTCGCGGCCCCCGCAACAAGAAACAATAACAATTAGTCACGATTGTCCGCCGGTGCTCCGCGAATGTCATTAGTGTAACGATTCGTCATAAATGTCATTGTGCCGCAACGACCGGCGGACTTTCGCGATCCCACCGCACGGTGAACTTTCGCGCATTCGACTAACTCCGGACCACACGGCAACGAGACGTTCCGCGGACACCATTATGGCGTCGACATGTCCAAATCTGCGATAGAATTGCCCATTGTGCAAAAATAATTCTGTTTGATACGCGTTAACGTTAACGTAGTCGAGGTGCGCCTGTTTCATGATTTCAGTCTTGGTTTGTGCCATTCACGCTTTTCTTTATCAATCTTTAGCAATTTCATTACGGATTTTTCAACCGATTCTCGTTCGAGATGTCTTTCCAGACATCCAACAAATTTTAGCACTTATTGTCGGGGGCGCGAGACACATCAACCCCCTCGCAGTTCCCCCATTTCCGCGACACCGTTTTAATTCTCCCTGTTCGCCTTCTCGCTTGCCAGCGGGTTCTCCACGAACGAAAACGAGAATGAGAACGAGAACGAGAGACAACGGCGTAGAATCTGGCGAAAAGAGGGTCGGAGGAGGGAATCATCGGACAGGCAGCAGCAGTGGCATCGGCACAGCCAACGAGCAGCCGTGAGGGTGAAAACGAGAGGGTGCGAGGGGGGTGGGGTGGTTCCAAGGGGTAGGGGCCAGCAGAGGAGCGCGCAAATCCTTTTAAATCCACACAATTGCGACAATGGGGCTTTATTTGTTATCTCGGGGGCCACATTGTGAGTCGCCGTGAACGAACGGACAGATTACGTCGGGCCAGTGACGGCTCGGCTCCAGGGGAACCCGTTCCTACCGGGGACAAGGCTCCGAGGGAACGACTTTTATCGGGGCCCCTCTCCTCTCTTTATTTTACGACCGTCCACCCCTCCGATTCTCAACCGGCTTCCAACGCTTTTCCCGCCGTTACCAAAGTCGTCACCGGCGTCGCCATCCGCCAGAAAAGCGGATTCGCTGTTACACATCTCTCTCTACGCCCGAAATTTTCCTCCTGCTGCTGATATTGCTCCTCTCTCCCTTTTCAGCCTCTCGCAGAGCCCCGTTGCAACCACCCCTGCGACGATTCTCCTGAGAAACGTCATTCGTGGTTGAAATATTTCGAAATCTCTGAGCGATTTCCTCGACTGAAGAGCAGCTGGTTTTTATTTTGATTCTCGACCGGGTGGTGGAGGAAATGGGGGAGGTCTTTGAGCGATTACGATTTGATGGTGCCTGAAGATGTAATTCGTCTGCCGTGTTTGGAAGGTGGGTAGTTCTCTTTGTTCGTTTTATGGCAGCGATTTCTTATTATCTCGTCTTTCGGGAGTAGGTTTACGTACAACAAGAATTAATTTTGGTAATCGAAGAACCGTTTCCACTAAAGGGTTGGTCTTGCAAATGGTTATATCGAAAGCATTTATTTCGCGCGCTTCGATTTCCCCGTAACAATGCTGTCCAGTCAACAACAGCGAAGAAGTTATGGTTCAAAGGTGCGCAAGGATTTAGGCACAGAATGTGGATCGTCGGAAACTGAAAAAAGGAAGAGAGAATAGTGGATCGGCACATAGCGCAACACTATCGACAGGCAATTTTCTTTTCTTTTTTTGTTTTACAGATCGTTCACGGTCATCGAGGGAAAAGCGGATTCGACGTTACACCGAACCGATAGAAACCGGCACAGCCAAATCGATTCATTTTCTTTTTTTTTCACTTTTCGATGTGTGTGGAAGTGGGTGAAAAAAAAACCGGATCCGCCCCCGGTGAAACGCGCACTTGGCAATTGAAAGCGAATCGACGGTGACGCGTTTCCGAAGAAACGACTTTATTATTCCATTATTTATTTTACGAGCGGCCATCGTCGCGGCGGCTGATTCCGCGAGAGTTTATATCCGACCACGGCTGCTTCCTATCAATTGCCTATAACCGGCAGTTTTTTGCTTTGGGAAACTGTGATAAAGCTCGACTCGGTCATTCCCGCGACGTACTTTTCAATTAAAGCTTATTCCCCTTCTATCGCCCTCTCCCTTCTCCATTTTGCCAGTCGTTTTTGACGAGTCTCTAATTTGAGGCGTTTCGCTTTTCGTTCGTTCCTTAATCCATAATTGCACGTTGCATTAGTGTATTCGAGACAACATACATGGGCGGCCATCATTTATACATTCGCCATATTAATTTCGAGAACGTTTGTCGGGCAACTAACAAGAAAGACACGACTCATTTATCGATTATACAAATACATATTTTTTTGGATTAACGTGTTGTCATGAATAATATTTATCCAAAACCGGCGCAAATAGATGTGAACAGATTCGTTTGAATTTAAAAATGCAAGTTGGTCATCGTGAAACAAATCGTGATTTTGGCAAACATTATAACTGAAAGGAAATTCAGAAATCCTTTATAAATTACACGAGGGGAATAAATACTCGATGGATTAACACACTCGATCATAAATAATACTTATCCGGTACAAATTGAATCGATAAAAAATAAAAACCGATTGGTCCTCGGCCCCGAATTCTTTCTGATAACATTAACAATTCCAACATCTATTCTTTTTATGCAATTTAGACAAAAATGATCTTAATAAATGTAACGGATAATTTGGTGGGCAAGGTGCAATTCTCGCCGTGAAAATTCGCTCGGATTTTAATCTCGCCGAACGAGCCCGGTAATTAAACCGGAGCAGACGATAAAAATATTGAAATCTCTTGAACCTGTTCTCCGTTCGCCGGACTAAATAAACTCATAACAATGATTAAATATTCAGGGCCGTAATAAAGAGCTTGTCCCCTCTACCCTCCATAAATACCACTTACTTCACCCCTATTCCACCCCTTAGCTTAGTGCAGCACGGCCCTTAGCTTTAGTAACAATGTACCGTATTATGAACTACGGGGGCCCCCTCCTTTTCTCGTTTCGGATTCACCCCCATCATCGGTTATTGCAGATACGCCTCGATGCGATAATTCCGTCGCGACTAAAGAGCAATTAGCGTGCAAACGAAAAATCGCCGAGTCGATTGCAAACGATACGGACCGCTGTGACGAATGAATTCAGGGCCCGTGAAGATTACAATCGATGAATGCGCCGATAATTGGAACTTACGATCAATATTCTTTTCCCTAAACTTCAATCTCCCGTCACGCCATCCCCCTCATCTTCTCTTACACATACAATCTCTCTCACACGTTTATACCGAATTTAAAATAATTAATAAGTCGAATAAATGAAGACTTTATCATGCTAATTGTTCGATTGGACTGAATATTTTATTCGTACCTTCTGAGAAAGAGGATATGATCACTCGTGGCCGGTCCGCTTTCATTCATTTTCAACAATCGTCAAGAAAGGGTTAATTATAATTGTACATGATCGATTCTCACCGTAAGCGTTTCGCCTCGTCGATGAAAGGTCGCTTCTCGCTCTCGCTGAGCAGCTTCCACTCAGCTCCTAGTCTCTTCGAGATCTCCGAATTATGCATCTTCGGGTTCTCCTGTGCCATTTTCCGTCGCTGTCCGCGAGACCACACCATGAACGCGTTCATCGGCCTCTTGATGTGCTCGTTGTGCAGCGTTTTCGACGACATGTCTGCTGTGTGCCTTCAACCCGCGTCAAAAGACTTCCTTATCGTACGATCTATATTTCTCAATTGTTCCCTCCCACAAGTCTTCTAGCTTCGTACCGGTTCACTGGCAGAGGTGCTCTTGTCCTCTCGCCGACCTCGTGCATCATTGTCCGGGTACTCAGCTGTTTGCAGGGGTTCAAAAGTCGAAACACAGCACCTCGTGGTGGGTGCAATCACGTGGCCGTCGAAACCGCCAAATCCCAGCACCACACGATCCAAATACTCAACTACTGCAACCACCGATCCAGAAAACTTAACTTCTACGGACCATCCAAGCTCTTCATAGACTCTTCGGAATCCTCCAAATCAGTTCACTCCTCACGTTCTTGAGAATTTTCCTATTCGTCCCTCCGCGAACTCTATCCGCTCACAGGATCCTTCTCCAGGGTCATTCGTGAGGTATCCCCTAAGTGTCCTGCAGCATCCTGTCGGGTGACGATGCTCGCAATACCGAGCTCCGGTTAGTCGTGGGTTAGCTGTTGGTCCCACGTGTCGAAGAACGGGAAACACCAGAGAGTAGAGGAGTTGCGTGATTGATGCTGTGTCGAGGACTGGCAAGGATCCAGCCAGGACCTCTCCGGTGTCGAGTCTGGGATGAGCCAGGGAGGAATCGAGACCCGTCCGTGTAGTAGCTGGAGCCCCGTGGGACGCGGTGGAAACAAGGATCGGCCAACCAGGAATGTTCCTCCTCTCCCACTATGGTCTGCGGCTGACGGGCATCCACGATTGGCTCCTCCGCAGACATGGCGGACCGAGGACACAGCCGCGTTCAACAGGTGGAGATGCCTCCTCTCTGTTTCTCCCGTTTCTCTCTTTCCTGCTACGCTGTGCTCTTCACCGGCGCGACAAGCAGCCACGAGTATGTTTCTCTGTTACGCAGATTATCGTATACCACCCCACTTTTTCTGACCTTTTTGCGCGAGGCCGATGGTCAGCCCGTTTCCGGGACATTGATGGCTCGAGACAATGACACTCTCGGCCAGAGACCCCGCGGATTTAAGTGGAATAGGTCTGCTAGCGGACGGACCTGATCTACCTGCGAGACCTGTTTTTCGACATTCGATACTTGCGGATTTGGCTGGGGCCAGTCCTTCAAGAGGTTCCTCAGGGGCTGAATCAAATTATTTTCCAAAAATCCATGTAGTATTAGTACATATATATTAAATCCTACCATAGGATAACAAACATCGCTTTCTATAAGGAATATAAATATGATTAAATATATTTGAGATAGTAAAATTTTGGCACCTTCGATCAATTTTTTTTTACGAACCACCGTGTTCTTCTTGTCCACATGGAACGCAGGCATTTTTTCTCCCACTTCGTTCGTCCAGTGAACGAGAAGAACGTGCTACGCCACTTCTCGAAATAAATGTTATCAGTCCTGGCAATGTCTTGCTGGAAGAAGAAGCCGGGGAAAGGGGGTGTAAAGGGAGACGAGGGGCTGAAGACGTCTCCAGTGATAAGACGATAAAGCGAGGAGGTGTAAAACGCGCGCGCGAGACAAGAGGGCTGTGTGTGTTAGTGGCAACATCTCAACGAATTCCAGCCTTCGTAAACCAGCGGCTGTATAGTCCTGCGATTGAATTTCCGGACGGTTTCGGGATATCCATTTGTCGAACAATGAACGAAAAATATGGTTTTCAAACTTTTCGTCAAAGCTGTCCATTTTTACGATTAATACGTTTGTTTGGAATCTTTTGAATACTTGAAGAATCCGTGGACGACGAAGAATGACGAGTAAAGATTTTTAAAAATGAAGTTTGATAAGATATAATATTAAAAACGATCGTGTGCGGCAAGCATTTTAAAAAGAAATTTTTCTATTCTTCATTTTTAGATAACGATCATGTACATTTTGTCGTGACTAAATAATAAACGAGGCTTAAATGTCGTTCATCCTACAATGATTGGACAAAAACAGTTTTATGCTGTATACCAAACTGTCGGCAACGAACGAAGCATTTGTTTCGCCGCATTTTCGTCAGTAAGATGAGCCAGAGATTAGAAAGGGGCGGCAGCGGGGAAAATTGACCGTGCGACAGACGGAAGCGAATCAATGGCAGAAAGAAAGAAGGGTAGGCACGAGGGGTTCGTCGCTCGGAGATTATCGAAGGCAATCAGCTATTTGTTCTGTTATTAACTCAATCATAAATTCGGTGCACGACGACGGTGCACGAGTAGCTGCGGTTCGACTGTCATTCTGCCGGCGTGCCTTTATCACCCCCTCGTTACACAGTCCCCGTTATTCATGGGGCGTGAACACGATTTTTATCAGTCATCGGCGAGAAGAAAAGGGGACTCGCGTCTCTTTTCAAGGTCTGGGTTAGGTCGGCCAGCCGGGACCCTTATCTGTACGCCGATACTTTCAATTAGTCAATATCAGCTGCAAACATCGCGCGCCCTCTTCCGCGAAATGTTCCTCCATCGAATTATCGCTGTGCGAACTTCGTCGACACTGCGTTTCATTCGGTTGAATTTTCAATTTACGCGCGGCACATCTTCTGTGGAGTTAGGTCTTTTCACAGATCTTGCATATAATTTTTTGAAAAAATGAATTCTATTCGAAGAATGTTTCCGCCACAAAAAGGGACCAAGACATAGCGCCAGCCTGGTGTTCAAAATCCTGCAGACAGCACCTTGGAAAACGGGGAGCAGTGAGAAACTAAAGAAGAAACGCAAAGGATGATCCGTTAAGTGACTTTTCCACGTTCGCGTTTCTGGCGATAGCAATGGCACGACCGGGTGGGGAATTTCTCTATCGGCTGGCCGTCTCTCTTCATCGTTGCTCACCTTCCGTTATCGTCTTGGTCTCTCTTCAGGGCGGTGGGGTGCCACGCGACCGCTGATTATACCATTCATCGCGCAGCGTGGCCCAAAAGAGGGTTGCAAGCGGACTCGTAAACGTCGTAGCATCCCCTCGAACCTCTCTGTGCCCCATCGCAGTGTACCCACTTTGGTCTTGGTGCCTACTAGTGGCCTTGAATGCTCCCTCATCAATGAAACAATTCGGCTTTCCGGCGGCTCATCGCCGACGGCTCCTTAATTTCAGCGGCGCGGATGCTGCTTTCCCGGGTCCTTCTTCTTCGATCAATTACCTCTGTTTGTATTTGTTTGCCGATTGATCTCGCACGGGTTCGACGCCGGTCAAGGTTCTGGCTGGCTTGAACATTGGGAAATAGGGAACAAGGAAATGTCTAATTTGAACAGCACGATCCGAGGCAATTCATTAGCAAGATTATTTAATATACAAATCAATAAGGAGTCGGCAAGTGAAAAGTTAAAAAATTAAGTCACGAAATTTTAAAAATTAGGAAATATAAATATAGAATATTTTGGTCGCGGATTTGATTTACGTGTTCTCTACATTAGAAGAAGCTAGTAAGTACCATTTTTATTCCACAATACAAGTCCTTAAATATCAAAACTAGTCTGCATCCAAATTTGAATGCGTGTCCGGCGACTCATGGACGGGAGCGTAAATTAATAACGCAACGCAAAGACAACGGGGTGGGTGCGAATCGCAGGGGTGGTTTCAGCAGATCAAATTTTCACGGCCTCCGACCGGGTCCTCAAGAATATCAAAGAACACTTTAAGGGATCGTCGGTGGTCAAATGGCAAGATAAGTGTACGTGCGTGGCGCGGCAGCAGGGGGTTGAAAAGGGTGGTTCGAGGGGGTGGTTCACCGTGTAGCCGGGTTTATGATACATTCAAGTCACATACGACGGTCCCCGAGCCCCTCTGCCGTTCGATGTATTCATCGTATGTAACCCGAACGGGACTCCATAAAATACTACCCTTCCACGCGATTTTGTTCGGCCGAATAAGTTATTGTAGCGTGCTCTATTTTGATACGGCGACGCCTGGCCGACCGGCCGCACGCTGAATACCGAATACGCGGTATATACATGTATATACATATAATACATACATAGATCTATATGTATACATAGTATATATACACATATATATCTGTATATATATATATATATATATATATATATATATATTCGGCCAAACAAAGTGGAATTCGATTTTTCCGGGCCTCGAGGAACGCGTTCGTTCGCGCGATACGGACAATCGAGTCTCGTTTACGGGGAACGCCCTCACGCCGGGTCCTCTTCTTTTATCTTTCGACTCGCGACACCCCCGGTCACCTGTGCCGAGCTCGCTCTCCTCTGGATTAGGGGTGCGAATGATAGCCTCCTTTGTGGCCACCGTACAAAGTGCTCCCGTGTCTTTCTCCTGGAATTTGTTAACCATTTGCGGTGGAAGCGGTTATTTCGAATCGTTCACATTTTCTGCCTATTTTCGCCCCACCATTTCCTGCCATGAATATCATTTTAGTATACTGATCGCTTCGACACCCCGGTATTAACGTATGCCACACTGAACTGTTGCTAATTATTTAGAAAGAGGCACTCCTCTCCGATTTTAATGAAATTTAAATATGTTATGCAGCTACATATCTTCGCATTGTAGCTGTCATCCAGAATTTGAACTAGTAATGGAAAAATCATGCGAATAGAATGAGTTGTGGTTAGGTGGTGGAGGAGGCCACACTTACGAAAATCCAAGAGTAGTCTGTCAAAATTGGATGCTCACATTGTACTGTACGATTTGAACTTTTTTGGGAAGCTAGAGCAATTAGTTTACTACAGGATGTGAAAATAAATTTTGTCAAAAATTGCAGTTGATCGGAATTGTAGAAAAAATACTAAAAGTTGTATTTTACAACTTTTTATATGTGGTCTTACATTGAAAATTAAAAATTAAAGTTTTGTAGATCTGTGTCAATTAAACATATTCTCTATATATGTATAAAAAGGAAAAAGTTGTTCAAAGTGTCGAAATCTATAACATATTTAGCACTAGAACTACCGAGCACTAAACGCAATTAGCATACATTGCCTCATATTAATTAATTTCGTTCGAGTTTTGTTGAAATATGTGCTTCAGTAAAGAAGTTCACTGAAAAAATTTCTCAGAAAATCATATTTATAATTTTAATATTTCTAAAAGAACAAATCGGGAACCAGTCATTTTGACCCATTCGGTAGTTCTAGTGTTAAATTTCATCAAGATCGGGGAGAGGAGTGCCTCTTTCTAAATAATTGCCGAACTGTTTATAAAGGTTGTTCGAACGCCTCGTTATTTTAACGTGAACATTAATAACGTAAGATCGAGTCACCGGGAACCACGAAGAGATTGATCCCTGAAACACACACACCCGTTTGAGGACCGGTGTTCCATTTACCTGTCCCTAGTAAATTGTCCTCCAGGCCCAGCTGCGCATCGGCGGAAACAATGTCGCGAGGCATCATCGTCGCGATTGCTGAAGCGACAACAACGGTGGCCCGCGATGCCGAATGGTAAGAGGGACGCGCCAAGGGGGTGGGAATGGGTGCGTCGAAAAGCTCGCTGATTACTCCATTGTCGGGCCGGTTGTTTCAGTTAATCGCAACGCCCCGTCGCGTTTTGTTGTCCTTTTATCGCGCCGTTCTGCCGACCGGTCTCTGCCGACTGCATCCACCCCGATGCTGGCTAGGGTGCATCCTGAAATTCAAGGTAACGACGACCTCGGGTGTCCAGGAATTCTTCAATCACGGACACTTCGCATCGATGACTAATAGCAGACTCCCCCCCACAACGCGATCAAAAGTTACAGTGATTCCCACTAATATTCGGACCAGTGGCGCATCCAGGGGGGGAGCCAGGGGGCCAAGTTTCCTCCCAAGAAAAAATATTTAGCTGCCAAAATTAAAATCGCGAAATAGCCCTAGGCACCGTCGACAGATAATTCTGGCTAAAAATTAGGGGTCCCCCCCCCAAGAATATATCCTGGGTGCGCCACTGATTCGGACACTTTTAAAAAGACGATAAATTTTTTTAATATTGGACTATACGATTTGAACATTTTTGAGAAGTTAGAGCAATTGGTTTGCTGCACAACGTGATAGTAAACGACATTAAATAAATTCAATCGGTAGTAACGTGTTTAACGTTCTTTCGAAAAATTCATTAAGGATTTGCAAGCCATTAATAAATAGAATGTACGACAGTGCGGTCCGACAAACGTTTATTAGAATCGTCATTTCTCATTGAACAAACAATGCTCACTGACGCAACAACTTTTACGTTCCCGTAACGCTATTACGTCAAAGACCCGGATCGATCCTCGGAAGACGTTATTCGCCTTATCATCGAGCAACCGTATCCCATACGATTCCGAGTGGCACAGAGGATTCTATAGAAAACGCGAGGCCGGTTCAATGACTAACATTCTGCTGACAACGTTCCACGGTGATAGATAACCGGGGGAGAGGCGCGGTATCGCGCCGCCGTCGCGTCGGATTATCAATCATAATCGGAAAATAATTATCCACGGCCGACGAGTTCCGTGGAGGACGGTCGAGAACGGGGTATAGGCCGGCTCTCTCGTCTCGACGGTAAAACGGCACCTGAATCGCCGCTAATTGTGAGGAATGGTCCCGCGTCGATCGCTGATTCGACAGACGATATATGCTCCGGACTGCCCTCGCTCGATATTAGACTCCGTGAAGATGTGTGCTATCGAAACTGTTCGACGTCGCATAAAAACGCTTCCAGGTGCAAGACGACCGACAAGACGTCCGCGGGGAAACTCTTCGTTCGGAAAGCTGATCCTTTAATTATACTATTCCATTCCCCGACTAATAGAAAGCACGTAGAACCGTCCAAAAAGAATACAAAATTTTATAGTTCAGGACTGAAGAATATATGTGGCCACGATTGTGAGAAGCGGTCCAAGTCAGAATCTAATAAAAATGAGAATTTTTATTTAATTTTTATATTTCTTGTTTTCTCAACATTATAAGGAATTCATTTAGTGTTCATATCCTTTCCTTTTTTAATCGACTTCGAAATGGAGGAGGTTACTCAATTCGATCTGTATGTGCCTTTCCCCCCCTTTTTTTTCTATGTATGTTCACCGATTACGCCAAGATGGATGGACCAATCGGAACGAAACCTTTTGCATCATGCAGAATATGTCCCCGCGGTGATCCCGTGAAAAAATGTTGCACTTTTTTATTCATTACGATTTTATTGGCGAAAAATGAATTATTTCACGTGTGTTCACTGTTCACCGATTACTCCGAGATGGATGGACCAATCGGAACGAAACCTTCTACATTTTTTAGGGTACGTCACCCGATTGGTCCCTTGAAAAAAAATTTTGCATTTTTCCATTCTTCGCGGTTGTTATTACAAATAACCAACAAGACCGAAAAATCATCCCACCATCACACGAAAAAGTGTGAAATAAAAGAAATTTATAAAAAAAATTAAACCGACTTCGAAAAAACGAACTAAAGAAATGCACTAAAAAGTATGAAGTAATTTCCATTTAATTTATGTGAATACACACGAGCTTCTCGGAGGCGGCGCAAAATTGAAAATTTTCGACACTCGAAATTATGAAAATCCTTAAATTCTTCTACATGCTTTCACATACTAAAATATCTTCTCTTCCCACCTACTGATTTCAAAGTCCAGCATATTCCAATGAAATCATAATCAGCAACATCCGTCATTTGGAAAATTTTCAATTTTGCGCCGCCACGAAAAGTTCGTGTGTATTCATATAAATTAAATGGAAATTATTTCATACTTTTTTTAGTGCGTTCTTCCGAAGTCGGTTTAATTTTTTCATATCTCGAAACAAGAAATATATGACTTACACCGCATTCATAATTATGGGCGCGCATACTCGCATCAGAAGAAAGAGGATTAAAGCACAAGAGTATGACACCCCTATGTAAAGGGACAGTAAAGTAAATCAAAGAAGTATTTTATGCGCGCGAACAAACATAGCGAACAACCATCCCCGCAACTCTACTATAATCACCGAGAGTAATCGAACAGTTTATACTGAAGGGAGAGATCCCCGGATCATCAGGGACATCACGAATTACAATGACATCTCGTTACCGTCGCTCGGTGTCCGAGGAATCCCAAAAGACCGCGATTCCTTCTTGGTGGATCGTCTCGGAGGTGTCCGGGGCTGCGATAGCCGGCGGCGGCTACGGGGTCTATGGGGTTTCACGGGGGTGAGGGCGGCGACCATTGTAATTTTGACGGTGCGCGACACAACAACGGGGTCCGGCTTGGAAAATAAACGACACGTGAGGAAGAACGGGCCGTGGCGAACGATTAAACGTCCGTCCGATGTCCATCAATATCGACTCTTAAGACGTTCTCCCGAAGGACGAGATTGCCGAAGGTTTTGCACGCGACCGGCAAAGATATCCAATAGCGGACAATGCTGGACTGTCGGCATTATGGGGGACATTGTCGCCGGGATGATATGAGCCCTGTTGCCTCGGGTATACAAGCAGCAATATCGTGGTCCACCTCCTTCGCCCTTTGTGGCCTCTTTTCGACGGATAGATGGACCTCTCGGCTGGATGAAGTGGACGGTTTGTCTTTGTTGTAGCTGCGAGAGAGTTTGAAAATCGGATGCTGATAGACGAATAACGATATGGAAGCAATCTTTATTTTGTTTACCCCGATCCTCCATCCGACGTTTTGTGAATCTCAATTTTTATTTTTTACTCATTAACTTTAACTTACAAGTGTATGATTACAAGTATGATATAAAATGGCATGAATAAAAATGGCACATTAACTTTAACTTACAAGTATGATTACAAGCATGACATGTTAGAATAAATATGTTCTGCTTAAAAATAGCTCATTAACTTTAACTCACAACTATGATTACAACTATTACAAGTATGATTACAAGTATGATATGATAGAACAAATATGTTTTGCTTAAAAATGGCACATTAAAAGTATGATTACAAGTATGATTTGTTAGAATAAATATGTTCTGCTTAAAAATGGCTCATTAACTTTAACTTACAAGTATGATTACAAGTATGATTTGTTAGAATAAATATGTTCAACTTAAAAATGGCACATTGAATGTAACTTGCAAGTATGATTTGTTAGAATAAATATGTTCAACTTAAAAATGGCACATTAAATGTAACTTGCAAGTATGATTACAAGCATGATATGTTCAAATAAATATGTTCTTCTTAAAAATGGCACATTAACTTTGACTTTATTTTAACACATCATACTTGTACGATGAAAATCTTTCGACAAGGGTGCGAATAAGCCTTTTATCGGAGCGACCCTGTACACTTTAAACGTACACCGTAAGCGAGTGCCTGTGGCTGGTTTGTCGTGACAACGGCCCTCTTTTTCAATTATCGATTCGATCGGCCCTTTCCGCCGCCGAGCATAAAAAAAGGATTCACAATGGATGAAAACATACATTACAGTGTAATCTACATTCACACGTAGCTCTCCAGCAGCGTTCCTCCCGCCGCGCGACAATAAAATCGAAATTAAATTCGCGGTGTACGTCATCGTTTATTGGGAAAAATCGCGAATGCGTTTTCTGCGATCGGAGGATTCAATGGAGCCGCGGTTGAATGGCCAATTAAAATAGATATAGAACGAGCTACATACATTATACTAGAAAATCTCTGAATGGCCGGAACGGAAACAATGCACTTTGTTGGTCATTTATGATTTCAGCATTCACGGTTTTTTCATCGAATTAGCCGGCAGATTTGAATTCCCGCCGAGAGGATGCATCAGTTATTTTTATTTCTCGGAAACGTGTCGCGAATGCTTACGCTCCTTCGACGTGTGAAGGTTTGTTAGCGTGTAAATTGTTTTCTCATTCGAATTAAAATACTCCTTTTACGATTTAAATATCTTTCCGTGATATTGTTGTGATGTGATATTTCCAATGCATGCCAAGGGAATTTCTTAGAAGTCTTCCGTCCGTGTATTCTGTCTCGTAATCGTCAACCCCGGGATCGCCCTTCTTCCTTCCACCTTCGTCTGGTCTTGTGTAATCGATTTGCGGAAGTGCCGATAAGTAAAGCGTTATCGTGAGTCCTTCTGTGGGAAAGATAAACGGCCGAGCAGCTTGTCTTTCTTTCTTACAAAAAGAAGAACCGTAGCAAAAGACGATTACTGTGAATCGAACCGTTATTTCCATGTCCACACATTCCTTTTCTGTCATATCAGCTGCCGCGCATCTCCAAAAAGAATACGTAGGGCCTAGAAAACAATTGCGTATCAGTTAGAATACAATTTTAAAAACTTTTCTGCTAAATATATTTTATAAATCCTTTTCTCGCGCTCGTAGTCATTGCATTGTCATTGTACTTTATACTCGCTCGGTTTATCGATTACGCGATTCAATCACTGCCACCCTCGATTATTATAGTTTCATTAAATCAGACGCGAGCATTCCGTTCATTAGCGCTAACAGTTTCAAATGGTCCGTAAAGGGCCGCGTTTTTTGATTCGTCAGCCTGAGGTATTGTCGAATGGGGTTGGATCCTGAATGCACGCAAACGAGGTCGATCTTTAATATTAGTTAGCAGAAACGGAAGGTAAACAATCGATCTAACAACCGTGGTCCGACTGCCAATCACGCGATCGAGTTACACTGTATCGGGCGAAGGTGAATAAGCACCGGCGATTTTGCTTTTCATTCATTTGAACAAATATCTAAGAAATTGTAGAAATTATATCGATTCTATTTTCCATATAATTTGCAGCAATTGTAGAAAGTGTTCCTGTTCCGAAGAAACGGTCAATTGGACAATTTTCGACCAGAATGAAAATCTCCGGTGAAGATAAGATAATTCGGGGCATAAAAGGGTGAAGTCTCTCTGATTCGTTAGATAGTTTTTTCCCCGGTATTTTTCCTTTCTCTTCGTTCCCCATCGATTCGTGGCCGCGTCTCCGGTTTTCCACGTCAATTCGGCAAATCTTTCGGCAAATCTTCTTACTCGATTCTCATTGGAACCCGTGCCGTTCATTCTTCCCCGGGGGAATAACGCGTTCCTTCGTCGCGCTGCAGTAAGCCGCCGGCGTTATCCCGGCCGAGTTCCTTTTTCCAGGATACTGGAAGACAATTTTATATTATTGCATTATATTCCGCGGACGGGAAGACGGCGGAGCCTCGTGAAAATTGGCTCTTCCGAAGATTATCGTATTATCTGCCGTACAAGCGACTGTACTGAATGAAACTACTAAAGTTCATTTACAGGATCGCGTTTTCGTTGGAACAGCGGGCCGACCTTCTTTAACCTGCTCGCCCTATCATCGACAGTGTCATTATTCAACTGCGGATCTTTATATGCAAAATAAAAATTATATTTATATCTTCCATTAGTTATTTTACAATTTTTAAAATTTTGTATATCTCATCTAGAATCTTACAGATCCGCAATCTAGTAATTATTCTTTTAATTTGCAACTTCTAATTCTGCGATGTAAACGATTGGTTCCAGAAAACGAAAATTGAAGATTGTCTGGAAAAATGGTGATGTACCACCGAGACAGAAATGTATTCATGAGCTCAGGAAATCGTTCAACAATCTGCGGAATAAGACGGTCCGCAATTAAACTCGAGGAACGCGCGAAAGCGAACGTCTACGACAGTTCCATTTCCGTTATCCTCGTGAGACCTTAACTTACGATAATGCCGTACGAGCTTAAATATAAGAATCAGTCTTATTACAATCTATGGTGGGAATAATTGCACTCGAAATTTCCTGGGGCTCCATTAAAAAAAGATCCATTATCATATTCTCCCAGAGTCGTGAGTCGCAATATGCAATTAAATCTACTGCTGGATTATTCTCCTTAATTCAACAATATTATATACACTCCCGGACAAAAAGATAGCACGTCGTCTATTTTTTCTCATTTGGTAGAATAAACTGAAGAAAATGAGTATTTTAATATTTCAACATATTCTGACATGCTTCTATGTATAATGTACCGAATATCATCAACGATATTTACTTCAACAGAATTCTAGAAATGAAAACGTAAATATATTGTGGTTCGCAAGTGGGACAAAATGATAGCACGTGTAGTAAATCTACGCTTCCCAGTTACACTGAAGCTCGCGAATTGCGAACATCAACCTCGGAACATAGTTAATAATCTCGTGTTGTATATTTGTTTAAAAAAGGCAAAATATGGTAGTGTGATGATTTGGTGCGGCATCGGTACTATGGTAATATGGAAATCAAATTTATAACAGGAAAACTGAATAGCAAAACGTATATGGAAATGATTAAGGAACAAATAAACACGTACGCGACCAGAATTGCTGGAGAGAAGTATACTTTTCAGCAGGATAATGCCGCAGTACACACTGCAAAAGTACATATGATAAAATATATACATAAAAGTACTATGTACGAGCTGTACATAGAAATGGCAGACAATTTGGAAATATTGCCGAATTATAAAAATGTATTCAAAATGAGTGGGAGCAATTAGAGCAAAAAACCATTAAGAAACTCTATAAATCTTTGCTAAAGAGAACGATGGCTGTTATTAAACGAAAAGGAGGAGCCACAAAATATCAAGCATTAATTATCATTCGTTGATTTACTGTTATACATAATTTTAAGTTAAATGTGCTATCATTTTGTCACACCATATTTCCTTGAAAATTCTTCTTTTTAAATAAAATTGTATAGACTGGCGAAATTCAATTCAATTTCATTTGTGTCTGTTTATAGAGATATTTTGCAAGACTGTGTAAAAATAAAACCTTGGTTGTAATGTTAAATAAATAAATATTACGTTAATTTTAAAGTGTGCTATCTTTTTGTCCCGGAGTGTATCACATTCTGGACATCCCTACATTACTCTTATAATTTGTGCAATCCTTATACGTAAACTAGATCGTCGATATATGCAGATGATAAATGGTACGACCAGTGTCAATAAGTTGAAATTCTATTTTCCACGACGAGAATGAAAGATACGCCCGGGCAGATAATCATTGGGAGAAGAACGGAACCGCTTCTCCTTTTCCATATCTTGTTTTGCTGAATTACCGGGGTTGGTAGCAGCGGAGAAAAAAAGGGAGGAAGGCGAGAAGAAAAGAGACGAGGGTTGCTGGCACCGTAGCAGATAAAGTCGGCACATCGAACAGGAGAAACTGGCTGCGCATAAATGCCTCGGTAGAACGTGCGACGACGGTGACTGCGGAAATGAAGCAAATCGGTAGATACCATGCAGGAACATTAGAGTCACTATCATGCTGGCAGGCGTTTAGAAATTACCAGACAGTCATTTACGGCTGGCAGCCTTCCTCCGAGGAGCGGCTGCTGCTTTAAAACATTACCATTATTTTTGCTGCGAATTTTTTCGGCTGTATTAAAACTTTGGAAACTTCGAATCCAAGATCAAGACTTTGGAAACAGTAAAGAGGATAAAGAAAATTCGATACTTTAATGTCACGAAGCCCGTAGAATTTCTGCCGAGGATAAGGAATAACAATAGGAAAAGCGATAAAAGGAAGTCGATTCAAGAAGGGATGATAAGATGATAAAATGGCTGATCTCTTCCACCATTGTGGTAATACGATCCAGTTTACCTTTTCTGAGCTGAATACAATATCCTCTCCAGATCCTTAAATCCTGTTTGCATGTATTGTCCAGCCAATGGTCAACTCGACGACCATTCGAGAAGGGCTGAACAACCCCCTTTTCAATCTTCAACCCTTCGAACTTGTCTGCGCTAGTCAGTGCAGGTTCCTGTCAGGGATTTGCGTTATCTGTTGGGAGCTCTAATATCCACTAGCACAGACGAGGTATCGAATGCATTATATCGCGAAACGTATTTTCGTGTGAGGGTCGATGGAGTGGTTTGCAACCCCTATATACCATTTCGGTGTCGTGCTCGACGTTACCGATCGATATTAAAATGATTTTGTACTTCATTGCCAATCGTTGTAAATTTCTCGAGATAATCGAAGCTTTATTTTAGTAGTGATTAATTTTTGGGATGTTTAAATTTAAATATGATTTGGAAATCACATGATACGCCATCTATGGCAAAGGATCTCTGGCCTTAATTGATGACTACACTTTCTTACCGTTTCATGGCACTACTAAGTTGGCAGTTCGCAGTAATTCTCGTCGGTGGATACACCACCGGCCGTTGGTGATATTAGTTCCGACCGATACAGTAGGATTTGACACGGAAATGGTTAGGGCTCTACCCCTATACCTCGTCTGTGCTTTCATTATCATTTTTAGATCACATACCTACTGTGTCCATAACTGGTATCATTCGAATATAGTTACCCATAAGGTTTTTGGTTTATTTACAAACCTCGTTCGTTTAAAGATTTTTGAAATACGTAAAACTCAAAATGTAAGAATACGTATAAG
Source organism: Lasioglossum malachurum (assembly GCA_028455605.1). Classification (NCBI taxonomy): domain Eukaryota; kingdom Metazoa; phylum Arthropoda; class Insecta; order Hymenoptera; family Halictidae; genus Lasioglossum; species Lasioglossum malachurum. Next base: position 15,445,850 of record CM052318.1, on the reverse strand, counting down.
CCTGTACGAATCGCATATTTGTATGTATATTTTATTGATACGACTTTGGCAGTATCCTACAGGAAACGTCTTTATTAACTGACACCCAACTTTATGAAGAAGTTAATTGTAACAACAATAGATAACGATTTAAAAAATAAATACGTACGTCAGTGCACGCGTAAATTTGTTGAGTACAAAAATGGTAAAATTGAAAAGCTATCCTGACAAAAGTGATACACCCCACGTAAAAATGGTAGAATAATTTGAAAACTGTATTTTTCATCCTGGTGGTCCCAAAATATATAATTTATAATAAACGGCAACTCGCTGGTTACCACGGTAGAGAGTTATAGAATCTTCCGCTTTTCATTTTCCATCGCGTCGACAAAAATGGTTTATCATTCGCGGCGAATCGTCGGCGTTAATTGTAATACCACAATCGAGTTAACGCGGGCTATAACGAGTTCGATTGCGTTTACAAATCGCGAGGTTGCAAATGACGTGCGCCGCCCTCCGCCTTCGCGTCGCGCCGATGAAAATCGAATCAACGTTTTTGTCCTTCTATTTTTCATTTTGAAAAACGGACCGGACCACCGTGTCAGTGTGTCGACGCGCTTAATTGGCTCGTTATATTAATTGAATTTCATTACACGCCGGCGGACAATGGCGGCTCGTCCGCCGCGCGGAATTAAACGAACGGATAGAGGCGCGCTCGAACGGCGAGAAATGTTTCACAGCCGGTTGTCGACGCAGCGGCTCAAAAAACGCAGATAATTCAACCGGCACAAAATTCCGGCCGCTTCGAAAATATTTTTACGCGGAACGTTCCCGGAATTCTCGACCAGCTCTCTCGCGCCGCCATTCGATCGCTAATTAATAAAAAAACAACAATCTGATAATCATTGTCCTCGCGAAATTTTCATTCTTCGCATTGATACTTTCGCTTTCCAGGCGTTTTTCAAACGAGCCTGCTCCTGGGAACCTTTGCACGCGATGATTACTCTTCTGTCAGCAATCAACTGATACAAAAACGTGTGGAAAACACATCTTAGTGTTTCCGAAATAATCTCCTCCATTTTCCAGCCATGAAATTGCGGTTAAAACCAAAGCGACTGGACTCGCGCAGAAACTGGAGACTGTCTGCGAATGAGAACGCGTCTAACGTATTCTCGAAGAAGACGGGGAAGAAATCCGAGAATCGGGAACACGTATCCGCATAAAACGGGGCTTCCTGCGTTCCCCGATTAAACGTCTTTCCCGTAGAAAAGCGCAGTCGATTCTCGGCGAAATGCACAAACGGTATACGCGTCGCAAGCGCGTCGAAGTGTGAACCGTATTTTTCCCGGGTTTTCCAGCCGGTGTGTGTCGACACAGGGGTTGGCTAGGTGTGTCGGGGGATGAAGGGGGGTTGTACATGGTGGGAAAACGTGGAGAGGGGGGAGAGTGCGACAGGATCGACAGGCGAAGGGTGTCGGAGCTTGCACGTGAACTGCGAAAACCGCGGTCGGGTCGGCGTTCTCAATGCGACGTGCCACCTTCGAGCGTTTTCTCGAAATTGATTTATGCCCCCCTGACAGCCAGCGCGGCCATTGTGCCCGCCGGTCTGTCATTGTCCATTCAAACAAATTGACCACCGGCCGGTCCGGCCGCGCATTGTCGCTCCATTGAACAATCTGCGGAGAGAAAAGAGAGAAAAATGGCGATGCGCGCCGGACAGATGCTGGGGAAAAACTCGCTACGTTCGACACGCACAATGTCGACCCACCGGCATGCTACTATGTATACCCGGAGTATAGCCTCTGTCTTACACGTTGACTTCGCTGTCCAACGAGATCTCGATAAATCTACGTCTGGGATCGCGTGTCCGGTATCTGGCTCGCTTCTCTCACACTCCGGTGGCTGAGAAATTACTTCGATGCGAATCGCGCGTCGAAGCGCTCGCAGTCATCGTCCATATCAAACAATCTGATGTCTCTTTAACTGCGCTGTTCGGGAAATTCGACATTTATCATCTCAGAATTGAATCGGTGCATAATTGACGCTAGATACATTCTAGAAGAAATCTAGTTCTTTACTGCTTACACGAAAAGTCGGAATTGCCTCGATCGCCAGTTTATACGAGAGCAACGAAAATACCACTTCGAAAAAATTTAATGAACCTTTTTTGCTAACACTCCTCGTCAGCGAAAAAGTAAGTTTTTCTTACTTCTCTGGACAATGGCCAACTTCATGCCACAAGGAACATTGTACAGACGTGGCAGAAGAACTGGAAGAAGTCGAAATAATTAAGATAAAGTCGATTTAGTTATTCGAAGCAGCGGATGATTTATTAACCGGGGATATTAAGTCACTCCGTCGCTCCATCGGCCACAAAGGCCAAGTTCTCGACCCAGTTAATGGCAGAGGAACGATCCGAAACAAGAATCGAACGCGTCCCATTCAGGCTGACCCGTAAAGTTGCAAGAAACGTGTCCAATTGTTGGTCTTAATTAGCAGAATTAAAACCGACGTGACGTGGCAGCATGCTCCCTCTTTTTTCCTCCTTCTCTTTCTTTCTCTCTCTCTCTCTTTCTCTCTTCATCTTCGGGATTGGTTCCGGGACCGGTGTCCACCATTCTGTTCCAAACGAGCGCCTCTGGAAGGGCAGTTTTTGTCTCTCGGTCGAGAGGAACGCGATTCAAGGGGCCAGTTTCACTCGAGCCTCCGATTGGACGGCGGAGTTGCCGGAAACAAAAAGAAAAGTAGCTGGTACCGACCGCCCAGCGTGGCCAAAGAACTCACGGCAAGTGATTCTCCTTGTACGGTGCCCGGCGACCGCCATATTGGTGTTACAATGCCAACAACAATGAGCGGAAGGCAGACTCGCTCGACCATGAAACCACGGATCATACATGTCGCAATGTCTCTCCTATTTTCGCCATTTACCCATCAAAATGACGCTATTGTCGAATTAACATTCTTTCCCACCGTGAAACCCAAGTTCCTATTTTTGGACACCTTTTTGTGACTTACAAAACGTCGAATGGGCGGAACACTTTGGCGGACCTTGAAGTAGCGTTCTAGGTCTTGCAGCTTGCGACACTGTACAAGAGACAATCAATCTTGTGGTAGATGTCTGACTAAGGAGGAAGCTATCGTAAAATAATGCACAGCTAATTTGAAGATTGTACAGAGCCTCTAATGCTCCTTTCTTCCCAGGATCCCGAAACTCCCTGGCCCCCTAGACGCGAGAGCTGTCCCCATTTCTCCCGGTTGGTCCCCCGTTTCTAATTTCGACTCCTCGTTCCTGCCTCGGTGCTCGCTTCTTGAACTTTTCCTCTCGTCTCTTCTTCGCTCGGTAGTTCCTCTGTGCCCGGTTTTCCACTCCACTCGTTTCTCTTTCTGCCTGGTGGTATACATCCACCTTCGAATCGGCCCGCCCCCGTCCACCCCCCCGCGACTTCCACCCTTTTCCCAGTCGCGAAGCCGCCGTCTTTTTCTTCCCTGGGGCTGCTTTAGAAGTCGACAAAAGAACATCGCGGCGGAGTCAAGATGGCGGAGGGATCTCGAGGTAGCAGAGAACCACCGCGCGCCTCTGTCCCCTTTTATCCCCTCTTGTCCCCCCTAACCCTCCCACCGTTTGCTTCTCCACCTCTTGCACCCCCTCATCCACATCATCTCCTACACCCCACGTCTCCTCGTCCTTCCCGCCCTCCCACGCCGTCCCTTCCCCTCTTTTCCAGTAACCTTCACCTCCTCCGCCCAGGCCCGAGCATTGTTGCCACGAGCAGGAGAGACAAAATGAACTCGATTGTTAGTCCGGGAGGCATCATAATGAACGCCCATTCACCAGGAGACACCAAATGAGCTCCCGCGTCTTGTCCCGCGGCTTTGTCCACGATACTTTTAATTCTCTGCTCTCCCTTTGTCTTCTTTCTGGAGGCTCCTGCGCTCGACCTGCTATTTTCTTTCCTGCTTCAGCCCGGCAAGGCGTCCCTGTTGATATATCCATCTCCGCGCGAGAGACTTTCTTCTACTCTCCTTCTTCTTTTCTGTTTCTCTCTCTCTCTCTCTCTCTCTCTCTCCCTCTCTTCCCGTTTTTCCATCTGGGATTGAGTTCCGACTGCCCGGACCAATACGCCGCGGCGTTGTTCCGCCGTTCTTCCACCTCGCATCGACGATGGAACACCAGAATGCCTCGGTTTATTGCTCCTTCCGACGGGACTTTGATTCCAGCTTCGATTTCTGCTCATTTGTTCCTTTGAATATTCATCATCGACCCGGTACGCTCGCTTTCTCCGCTCGCTTCCGCGGAACATCGATCCGCACCAACCCCCGGCCACCCCCCATTCACCCCGTTCGTTCTTTTAAACGCTCGTTGTGGAACGATCGAAATATGACTTCATCTGTCACAGGAACTCCTTTAATTAGTCCATCGTTCGACGTCTTGCCTCGTGCTCAGCTTCCACCGCCACCTCGCCCCAGGTTGCCGAACGAATTTCGATTCCGAGTGACAGTGTTTTCTGTTTGATGTTTTCTGGAAATGTTAAGTCAAGTTTTCGCAAGTTGTTGCTCGGTAGAGGTTGATTCCGTCGTCAATAAATCCCATCAGCAGATGACGATTAAGTTGCTCTTTATTCGGGGATGATCCGCGGCGGTGTATTTTGGCGCGAAGATTACCGGCGGTTCCCGATCGCGAGGCGTTCGAAAGGACGTCCGTGCAAAACGCCGGCGAAAGAAGACAGGCGCTCGCCGGTTTCCGCGAGACAGGGCGCACGGTTACTAATCCGTTGCTTGTAACTCGAACATTATGGATATCGTTGTTTGTACAGCCGCCTGCTGGCTGTCACGGCAGGCGACAAGGAGGAGAGCGGAAGCCTCGATCGATGCATTTATGCATGACGCGCGCGCGGATCGACGCAATAATATTTTCATTCTCCTTTCGCCTTCCGCGGCCGCGCACACACTCGTGCCAAACCGCGCCGCGCCGTCAAGGAGCAGGAACCGCGGACACAATGGCCCGTGTACAAATAGAAAGTAAACCGAAGGGAAACTGGCTGTTTTTTGGGCTCCGCCCGGGATCCCAGACGCCGGTTTTTCGGGGATCGAGTGCGCTCGATCGCGCAAAATCCGCAAAATCATTCTCGTTCGTTTCGCACAAATCAATTTCAGCTTTTTATTGGCTAAATTCGTTAATAGACCGCGGATCTTTATGCGAAATGAAAAATCTTTCCATTGATCGCAGGACACAGGAGCAAATTGAAAATTGTATTCTTCTTTTAATTATCCTATTAAATTGAAACTAACACGTTGATGTCCTCAAATATTTTTTACGTATCAGCTGTTTTAAGTTGTACGTACCCATTTTTCTCAAATATCCATAAAATCCGCGGTCTATTCATTAATTACATAACAAATGTTTACGCTTAATACTTAACCTGTTACTGAATCTTGTTGATACATTACTAGACCAAAAATCTCGCGCATCGACAGCAAGAAACGGGAGTCGAGCTCTCTGAATGGAAAGTTAACGCCGCGACAGGCAAGCACAGGTAAACACGGAGCCCTCGATTACGCTTCATTCTTCCGTGTCCCCAAATTAGGTCCTATCTTCTATCCTAAAAAAAAAATGAAGAAAGGCCTTGGGGCACCCCTGAAGCATTTTTTTTTCCATCAGGCCCGTGTTGTGCCGCGATTGACGCGGGAAGCGAAAGGAAAGTGTCATGAATCCCAAAGTTTGATGGCACCGGTAAAAAGGGACAAAACCCCCGTTGCCGTCGTGCCTCGCCACGTTGATGCACGGCACCGTGTCTGATCGCATAAAATCGAGCCGAAAGTGATCGATACCGGGTCAATGCAGTCAGGAATGACCGTGAATTACCTTCTCACCCTCGAGGAGAGGCTTCCCTCATCTCTGTTCATCGTCGTTCCAGCACCGGTGGAACGACAGCCGCGTTTTGTGAAGAGGCAGGGACGGAGACAGTGGGACCTCAACAAATTGACATTGTTCCCACAATAGCTAATAAATTGTTTTTCACGGTGCGTCTTTTATAGGTTCGCGCGAGAGAGGTGTTCCGGGACCGTTCACGGATCACCGGCTTCCTTTTCCAGCCTTTCACCAGGCCACGACTATCAAAATTGTTGTCCAAAATACGCGAACATATTTCCCGGAACGCCCGTTTTGTTGGCTGACGGGGTCCGATAATGGTCCTTTACGGCGATCATTCTAATCGCCCTTCATTGTTGGTTTTTTAGCTAGAGATTTAACTGATTCAACCTGGGTAGCTATTCCCTGCACAATTTTATATGTTCTTGCCTACTTGCTCTTAAACCTACCATTGCCGGTCAAACGACCGGTCTTACATTTTTGATTAGATAATTATTGAAATTATGACGTTGCTTACATGGAAAATGATTCGATAAATTCCTTCATCCAAGCGCATATTTCAATAAAAATTGCACTAAAACATTTTAATCGCTTTCAGTGCTCGGTAGTTTTAGCATTAATGATTTTAATAGAGAAGAAATCATATATTGACGCCTACAATTTTCAAAACTTTTAAACAATTTCCAGCTTCATCTTCTCAATTTTCCTATAAATGCATGAAGATCGAGTGGAAGGAAGTTCGAGACGTGATCCGAAGTCTCTGCAACGTCAGAACGCGAAATAATTGGGAAGGGGTTGAAGAATTGGCGATCTCTGATCAAAGCACCGATCGCAGACCGCTGATGGATCCAAAGCGGCGACGAATCGAAAGGAGACAGTCGATCCTCTCTCTGGAAAGAGAAAAGGGGTGCGAGAGGGGGGTCGACCGGTGGTGTCTTGAGCCTTTGGACAACGGCAGCCGTAATAAGAATAGATGGCTTCCCTCGATTCCTGAATGGTTGACTATTAGCAACGAGCCGTACCGGCGACAATGAGCCCCGACAAACTGATAAATTATACCACGGGTGTATCCGCCGGTGCACCGGCCGCAGGTAAATAGAATTAATCACGCTATAGAAGACGCGACGCGGCCCACAAGGCCGTGCTCGCAACAGCTACCAGCCAATATAACAACGTGACTACACATTTTCGCGGACCGACTGTCTCGATCTTTTCTTGATCCCCTTCTCGCCCGTCCTGGCCACCTTTTCTCCCACGAACACCTAAACGAGGAACTTCAGAGTCCAATGGCTGTTGGGAGTTGCGTCATTTGGACATTGGACACTAGACATTTACCAATTTTAGTTTACTTCTCAGTTTAATGTCCTTTCTTTCAGATTTCTTAAAAGAAGCTAATTGACGTGTTTAGATCAGTTTAGAATAGTGGTAATGAGACTAGACAGCGGATCTTTATGCAAAGTAAAAATTCTCTGCCTGAATCGAAACGACCTGCAGCGAAGTGGAAGTTTATTTTCTTTCTTAATACAGGGTGCGCCATCTTTTATGTCGGTATGTGAATATTGAATAACTTAAAAAGAGAAGACAACCGATTTCCATAAATGAGGTATTTTCATTTAATTTGGTCCTTCACAATTTATTTTGACTAGTTTTTGAATACAACATCAATCAAGTATATTCATCAATCAAATAAATTCAAAAATATCGCCAAAAATTGGTGCGAAAGTGGTGTCTCTCCGCCTTTAATGATCGTTTAAACATGTTTAAACAATCATAATGTATTAATATTATATATCTCTGCATTCGGGAAAGTCTAAGGAATTTTTTGCTGTAAACAACAATTCAATATCTTTTATAATAACATCACAATATTTGTTCAAAGTTGAAAAATATGTCTTTTTTTTAAACTCCATTTTCTCAAAAACTGTACGTATAGGACAAAAATTAAGGACAGATTCGGAATCAGCGCGAAAAACTATATCATTAAAATACAAAAAAAAAGTTGAAATTTGTTGGACAGTGTAATCCATACACTATGAGGACATCTGTCATGTTAATTTGACTAAATTTCATTTTTACCTATTTCCCATAAATGTCCACTTATTTTTGTCCCCGACTGTACTTAATAGTCTCGTTTACTTAGCTTCGTTGACTGGAAATACCGTTGCAAATTTACGCTACGTAACTTTTGGTCTCGCGGAATATTTTGCCAATATCTGATCAATACCATCGTTACGCCGACTCGGGAGATCGCAAACGGCGATCGTAAGGGCCCGCAAGAGTGGCAAGCGGCGAACAAAACGGCACTTACAATTGGAAGCAATCACTATGAAAGCGTGATAATGCCGCGCGGCGATTCTGTCGCAATTTCCTAATTACGCGTGCTAATAAACGCGCATTATTCGCCCCCGCCGCGCCGTTAATCGGTTCGGCCGTGGCGGACGACGATGATTAGATCGATTCAGGGATAAATCGATTCAGTGATTCTTTGATCAGCACCTGCCTGCGCCGGGACCCCGCGTAATTCTTTATTAAGTCGGTTTCCCATCTCGTCATCGTCTCTTCATCCTCGTCCGAGCGAGATCGTTCCTGCAAGATCATCGTGCGCGTCCACGAAGCTCGCTTTCTGTGGCCGCCCGTACGGCCGAGTCACGTATTAAATCATATTCTTGTATCGGGCGACACGCTTCGTTGCCTCCGGTTATCGGATCTGTGAGAAAGAATGCCAGATTCGAGCGGCCCGGAATCCCCGAATACCGACTCCATTTCGTCGGAACTTAGCGAACCATGTGGGAAAACAGAAATGGGTGAAAACTATTCGAGTTTCCGGAAGCTGGTTCTAGTATTTCATACACACATTTCATTTATTTGAGAATGTGCTTGTTCGAACTCGTCGGCGAGGTATTTTTCCCGGCAGAAGAAAATTGGGACCGGCGTTCTCGCGCGTCTCTTCCATCGCCGAAACTCGGCGCAGTAATTCGCGGGGGATTCTTGCCGCCTGATTATTCCGGCGACACCGGTTTCGGTTCACGATTGGATGGCCTCTGACCTCGGGAATTCCCCGCGGATAGAAGCCGGAAAAAATCGCGGGAACGATTGAATGGCTGAGTCTCCTCCGCACCGAGAGGCTCAATGCATCCTGTCGGAGCCAGTACGTGAAAACGAGGCTGCGGGTCATAATGGAAAAGTAGCGGGATCGCATACTGGAAGCGACGAAGATGATGCGAGAAACAAAGACTGTTTCGTTCCGTATATATACATACATATATATACACATATCTGTGTATATACATATATTTCGCATTTTTTCTCCCCGGCTCAATACGGTGGATTCAAGCGGAAACACAATCGCGGCTATAGCATGATTGAAACTCGCGTTAATACGGAATCATTACGCGGAAAAGGCTTAATCTGGTCCCGGGTCTGTAAATAAACATTCTAGTCGTAGATACATAGAATCTGCAGTCTACTAATCACAATGATTATTGATTTTATAACAATATCTTTTAAGTAATTCCATAGATCACCATAGTCCTTAAAATGAAGTGCGTTTTACTTATTGAAAAACGTGCAGGAGTCAGTTTCAACCCTTCCGATGGCGTTGCGACCGGAAACGGGAAGCGGACGCGCGCAGCCTCGGGAGGGGACGATTTCAACTCCCATTCGCGGCACTTACCCCATAAACAGAAGCCCATAATCGATTAGGACGTGCGCGTATGACCATGGGAAGATTTAGTGGCTGAAACAGATGGGGAGTTTCGGACGATGTCACCCCTTGTCTCCGGTAGTCATTAGCCCGGACTATTGTTAATACCTGGCTAGACGCGGGGAGGGTTGATGGATATCGATACAAATCGATACTCATGGCTGATCGGCTCTTGCCTCGGTTTTAGGGGACACTTATCGCGCGATCGTTTTGTTCCCATAGGCGACACTGCGTATTCAAAATTTTATAAAAAAGAAATTAAACCGACTTTGAAACGCACTAACAAAATCCACTGAAAAGTATGAAATAATTTCCATTTTATTTATGTGAATACACGCGAACTTAAATACTTAAATTTTTCAAACGGGGCAGATGTTGCCGATTATGATTCCATTGGAATATGGTGGAATTTGGAAATCAGTAGGGTGGAAGAGAAGATACATTAATATGTGAAAGCATGTAGAAGAATTTAAGGATTTTCGTAATTTCCAGTGTCGGAAATTTTCAATTTTGCGCCGCCTCTGGAAAGATTGTATTGTATTTAAGTTCGTGTGTATTCTCACATAAATTAAATGGAAATTATTTCATACTATCTAGTGCAGTATTTTAGTGCGTTTTATCGAACTCGGCTTATTTTTTTTATAAAATTTGTTTGTTTCACCCTTTTTGGTGGAACGAGCAGAATTTTTAGAACACGGTAGGATGGTTTTTCGATCTTATTGGTTATTTGCCAATGTATTAATAAAAACCGCAAAGAATGAAAAATGATTAATGATGAAATGATTACGTCTCGGCGTAATCGGTGAACGTACATAGAAAAAAAAAGCGGGAAAAAAAGAAAGGCACATACAGATCAAATTGCGAAAAAAATATATGAAAAATGTGAATATTAAAGGCAACCTCCTCGAAGCGACTTTTCAATCCAGTGAACCGTCCGCGAGATAATCGAACTTTTTATACGAGGTTTCCCCGATCTGCATAAAATCAGCAATATGTGGGTCGTCCCAAAGCCAAGCATTGTCCGTGAAAAATTACCGAAACACGCGACACAGTCCATTCTTCTTCTCCGGAACCGCTATAACCGCGTACTTATAATGGAACCATTCTCCGCCCACCCCTCTCGTTTTCCCATCTTTTTCTCGGTGTTCCCAGTGTCTCCTCTCTCTCTCTCTCTCTTCTTCACATTCTCTATCTCTTTCAACCGAACTTGCGTCTTCGTTTCTCCGTTCAGTGTTCTGTCCCTCCAGCGCAGTAATTTATCACCGCTCATAACAAGGAGCCGCAAGTTTCTACATATTTCAGTCTCGCGTGCGCCCCCTACACCCCTATTCTGTCCAATCCCCCTCTCTCTCTCTCTCTCTCTCTTTCGCGTGCTCTATATCGTAGAGAGAAAGAGAGAAACGGGGGTGGAAATCTGGAACGAGGGATGCGAAGACGTTATTATTTATACGCGGCATTATATATCAGACGGAGTCGCTGGAATATTGTTCAAGACGTCCCGCGCATACATTACGAGCAGCAAGGGCGAACGAGACCATCCACCCTCGAGCTTTTATTACCGCGACCACTTATTTGTTAACATAATATACACATTACGGGGCGGCGGCTACGAGACAGCACGCGCCACCCCCGATCACGATATTTGCGCCGCGGGGGTGGCTTTTAGACACGGTGGACGATCTTCCACGGGGCCCTGTGGATCCGGTCGAGCAACCGCCCCTGTGGAGCTCGCTACAGTTGAAAATGGCATCGTGATGCATGACTGACACTTCGATTTCTACTTCGACTTCCGATTTTTCAACCCTTCGATGTTCCAAAGGTTGTGTATTAAAAAATTAGTTTCGTGTCGCTGAGTCTATGCATGTGTTTTCCTACAAACTGTTCGAAATTCTTGAGGCAAGGAGTAAGTGTTTCATCTATTCGTAGTGTTTGCTCAGCACGTGTAAGGTTAGCATTAATCCAGAATGAAGGGTAGCTCGGCGAGGTTCGAAATTATAAATTCTCATTAACTCGTTCCCAGAGAGCGTTCTCGCGATCGCCTTAAGCCAGCGAGCTTCTCAGCGACAATTGCGCCAATCACCCTCTCTTATATCACCACCTTCCCCCTATCCCTACCGAGAACATCGTTCTCCTCACCTCCTGTCGCCCCTCGAACAATATTTCTCTGGTAATCACATCCACGATTCACTCATCACCGCATTTACGTCCTCATGATCAGCCGTCAGACCAACCGCAGTCGAAGTCACCCTCTCCTCTCCCTCGCTGTCTCCATTCTCCATCGTATTCGTTCCTCAACTCGGTGACCCTTCCACTCGTTTTTTCCTTGCAGCTACAGTGAATTGAAAGCTTAGCCGAATACTTCCCGAGGGGTAAAAAAATTGCTGGCAAATGAAGTGTTAAGGAATATCAAAAATAGTTCTCGAGTATCTTAGAGCGCGTAACGTACATCGTGATCCTTCTGCTCGGCTGTGATCCATTTTATTCATTCCGGGAACGTAGTGGCCGCTGGATGGGACATTAGAAACATGCCGGCGAGACTCGCGTAACGAGATTATCGCCCGAAGTGGCTGTTTCTCGCACTGGCCAGCATTCATCCGTAATATTGCTCATAATATACTTCCACCCTCTTAAGCGGCCACGGTTAAGGCTACAAAGCGGCTTAACCCGCGGCTTTGCCTTTCAGCCTGGAGTCTCGAGAGCGCCTACATTCCGGGGATACGTGCACACCGGCGCGGCGCGGCGTTCCCCGAGCCTGAAAGGGTCCACTCGCGTGCTCGGGTCCACTCTTTTGGCGAGCACGGAACGCTAATCGAGAGGGACGCCTTTCAACTTGCTCGCATTACCGATACGCAACGACTTCGGGGGAGAAAAAGCCAGGGAAGATGCGTGATTCTGCGAACGGGAATCAGCCGATATAGAAATATCACAATACCTCCATAATATTAGCAGAAATCTGTGGGTTGCAAGGAAAAACGCGACACGTCAAACTTTCAAAAAATTTCAGTGTCAGTACAATTCAGTACAAATCAGTTCAGTACAAAAATTGTATAATTTTATTTGTTCCCCCTTCAGGGTTACAATTTTCTTACATCTTCTCCTTCCTCTGCTTTTGCTCCTCGCGCGGCACAGTGGCCGATCGCCGATCTAGCTGTTCAAAATTCAGAGAACCAGCGCGACCAAGACACTGTTTACGCGAAAGAACAAGTACGGGTTTTCACACCTCCCCCCACCCCATAACTTTATTTAACACTTTATCTACCGGAAGCCTATTAATAGGATTTTCAATAATTGTGCCATACTAAAAGAAAGCATAGAAATTGTCTTTTACATTGCAATCTTAAATAAAACTGTAAGATGACGTTATCGAGGGTGACTTGTTAGTTCACAACGGAAATTGCTGTTGCTATTGAAGGTTCCATTAAAAAGTGTTTAGCGATGTACCATGCGATTTTTCAAAATTATGCAATAATCGCCGGTCGGTAATGTGTTAAGTATGATAATCTTTATTATTATAAAAGAAAATATCATCGTAAAAAGAGAAAAACCTGATATTATGGTCATTACATGTTCTTTGATTGTTTTTTTTTTGATTCTTTGATTCTAAATTCCTTATTGTCAAATTATGGACGTATATGTATATGAAACTGGTAAAATCTAATAACGAAATAATCCACACAAAGGATAAGCAACCATGTTTTTGAGGTTAGGTTAGGTTTGAAGCAAGTTACACATTCCTAAAGTCTGAAAAGGACTGTAATTATCAAAGAAATTACTCCACTAAATAAAATAACGGATGGTAATACAGGGTGGGGCAATAATTATTAGCACCCCAGATATCTTCGAAACTATAAGTTTCACAGAAATATTTGTTGAAATAAAATCGCACAGTTATGCATTCACTTTCAATTACTCGCACATGTTTCGAGCGCATATAAAGCTGTCGACTACACTAGCAAATATTCATTTTGCATTAAAAAACGCTGGGGAAACAACGATGGGCGATAATTCCGGAGCAGATGCTCTCGCACCCCGGATTTCCGAGCACGCGCGCTCGTCTAACGCTTTAATGCGATGCAATAATATGGTAATAAAGCGTGTATACGATTCTCGTTAGATCCTCGAACCCCTTTTCCGCTCGTCGGATCCCGGCGACCTATATAAATCGGCCGTGACGTTCGGGGCGGTTCCGTCGGCAATAATCGAACCAGATCGAACCGGGTACACCATGAACGCCTCTCGGTGGGGCCAGAGCCCCGTATCGGTTATAAATTTCAGATCGTAAAGATGTCCGTAGTCTTGTAACCAGAAGGAAACGGGGTGAAAATGGGCTAGAAAGGCCCGAGACAACGCGGCCGGTGCAGCGACACGTTCGATCTCATTGTCTGTCCGCGATTTACGATCCTCCGGATTCGTTTCTCGGTGAGAAGAATCGGCCGACTGAGGTCTCTATTCGTCCCAGTCGTAAATATATAGCACGGCATTGTGGAGCGCCGGGGCAAAGTTCCGGCATAGATTTCGTAATAACGCGAAGGGAAAGAAATTTCTGCACGTTGCCCGCGTAGGTAAAGCGGTGAATTAATGTTTCCGTTTTTCGAAACCGGCCGGAACGTTGCTTGCTCGTTCCTTCCCGTTTCACTCAACGGGAACAGCTCGCGTTTTTTCCCCCTCCGCGAAAAATTCGGCGAGGGTAAACGATCTCATTAGCGAACCCACCCCCTTCGCCGAGGGGCGCTTGTTGTTTCCTTCTTAAATGGAAACGAAATGTGGTTCGCGTGCTGGTTTGGTCTCGGTTCTTTAATTCGCCATTCTAACGAACAGATTCGAGAAGAAAAAGACCAAATGATGTGGGCATAAGCTAAACAAAGACGAAAGCGAACATGCAACTCGATTTACCACTCTGCGAGACCCCTTCGAGTTTCAGTCTATCGATCGCCCAACATCAGGGCAAACAAGAAGAACAAGGAAAGGAAACGTGTGCATTTCTATTTAGCGATTTCTCATGGGAAGGATCGACCGGCTCGGATTCTTAAATCACGAGGTTCGCGGTTCGACAGAATCAACCCCGTAGGTGCACCCCATCCGACGGTGTCCCCGAATCTTCGCCGGCACAATGCGCGCCTCGTATGACGCCAGGGGACGACACTTTAAATTTAATTTGAAGGCGGTATTGTGCCACCAACACCGTCGGCCCTCCACGCAGCAGAAACGGGAGCAGAAACGCACTAGTTTCAGGCCCCCACCCCTCGCCCTTTTGTCGGTTTTCATAATACGCATCCCCTTGTCACCACTCCTCTCCTGCTTTTCCATGCTGCGAATGATTTTTACGATTTATGCGTGACACTTTTGCAAATATTGCAACGGCACAGACTTTGTTCTAAGATTTCTTGACTCGAAGTTGTTGCGTTGAGGCGGAAATGTTCCGGGAGCAGAAATGCACTCGTTTCAGTCCCCTCTCTCGCCCTTCAGTTGGTTTTCATAATACCCATCCCCGTGCCACCCGTTCTCTCCTGCTTTTTCACCCGGTGTCTCGCTTTTCCACCCCTGTATCTCTCTCGTCGCTTTCGGGTAGAATCAGAGAGGAGGCAGCCGACGCAAAATCCTTCGTTGTTTACTTTTCGAGAAGGAGAGGTTCCTCCGTCGCGGGGCGACATGATTCTGTTACATAAATATTGGCTCGATTTCGGAGTACACACCTTTCGCCGCGTCTCCTTCCGGTAGAATGGCGGCGGGAGACGACTGCGAATCGGGGCCGGTGTATCTCCGATCGGTTAAGAGCCGTTTAATGTCGTCGGAGTAATTCGAAATCGACCGGGGTTCGAGGGCTCGGCGGAAATTGATTTTTATTTTACCAGACCGCTCGAGAGAATCGACGCCACCCCCGGAGAACGTTCTAACACGGTGTCGCGATCATTGCTGAACCAACTTCTCGGTTTTATGGGAAGCGGGAACACCTCTTTAGCAGAAGTCTCTACTTTGAGGATTGTTGTCGGCCCTTCAATAAGGAAAAAGATGGTATGCCTCTACGTGATATTTTTGCACAATGAACGTGAAATTTGGCGCCGAGGAAAACGAGTATGCGCATCAGCACAGCCCCGTCAAAGCGGCCTGATGCGCGCGCGACGAAACAATGGCCATTGCATGGTGCACAACGGGACAATGCGCCCCCGGTCAATATGGCGAGTAATCTCGCGCAAGAAAGCGATCAAGAAAAAGGACTGGGGGCCTAAAAGGCGAGTCCTGAAGAACAGCGGAGAAAAGCGCTGGAAAGAAGCATCGGAAGAAGACGAAGAAGGAGAAGGATGGCGGAAACGGTTGGACGGAGAGCTCGGGAAGAGAAAGGGCGCGCAAGAAAAGCGCCCCACGAAGAAGAATCTCGGGGGGAGCGAGAGGAGACATTGAGTTCCGAGTTTTTTAACGACATTCTTACTTCTGCGAGTTTTCGCGACAAAGGCTCGCGTGAAAAGCGGGCACCGGAAGTGCACAGGGGCCTCCGGGTTTCCGGGTTCTGGAGACGGGGAAGCTGAACGCTCGTCGGAGTGAAACGTTACGAGATTAACGTCCGACGTCCTTTGATCTCGGCCGACGCGATTTCACAGAGCGTTTCTGTCAGTCTGTACCGTCGACGGAGTTTCCTCCGCGACAGAGGAAAGGGCGTGCGGATTGTTTCTCATCCATCCGACGCCCCACTCTCTCCCTCTCTTTCTATCTTTCAGCCGATGGCGCGAGAGACTCCAGAGAAAAAAAAAAAAAGGAAAAAGTGATTCAATTTGGCGTTATTGCTCGCGCACGGAAACTCTCCTCCGGCTCGTTCATTCGGCGCGCCGACTCTCATTTAATCTTCCGTTGTAAATTGAAGAACTTCGGGGAGATGCGTTTTAAAGAAATGGAAAACTGACGGGGGCGGGACGGGGCCCGGAGACGCATATTAATTCGTTCTCGGCGATTCTCCCCGGGAGCCGGATGCAATCGATGCAATCGCTATCGTAATGAGTAGACTGCGGATTTTTATGCAGAGCAGCGCGTTCTTCTTGAATCGGAGCAGCGAGACGGGAACCTCTTCGATTTTCACTAAACAGAATGGAGGCGAATGAGTCTATAATGAAACTGTGGTAAATACATGATTAGCAAGTGTTGATCCGAATATTTTCCCCTATTTTACCAACCACAATCCAGCCACAAAGTGATCCTTCCATGATACCATGTACAAGGACACAGGCGTCTCCCACACAAGGAAGCAAATGAAGACAGAACACCCTCGAGCCAGCAGGCTTGAATTCGCCTAAATTCGGCTTAACGTACTCGCTTCCATAGATGCCAGCGACACACTTCCCGCAATGTACGTCATGTTCGAGCCTCTCTAGAAGCGTTTCTGTAACTTGTAGAACACGGACGCGCTTGCGACGGGACCTCTAGACGCCGCGCGATCCTCTAAGAAGACTAGGAGACAGCCGACATCGCTGAAAGCCTCGGTAGACAGGAGCTTTGGGAGCAGAACAGCCGGGTGGGACTGGAAGAGGAGACTTTTTCGTGTTTGCAGTGCAAACCAGGAGACGTCGATCGTTGATCTAGCCGCGAGCTTCGAAGGAATCTCGATTCGGAAGCAATGGACCGTCCCTTGTTTCGCTAGACAGAAGACGTTGGTCTTCGCTCGATAGTCTTCAGCTCCCTTTGGCTCTCTTGTTCGAGGTATTATCCAAATTGTAAATTGTGTGATCTGTAGAGACAGTTAGGGTGACTTGTTTGCGTAGAACCTCGAGCCGGTGTGGCAGAGCAGGTCTTCAGGAAGATCTTCAGTCGAGGAACGGGAGAGTGGAGTCAAAACTCGGAGGTTGGAATAAAACGGACGACTTGTTCAAAGAGCCGAGGGTCCTCGAGTCCTTCAGTTGGTACACTGAGGCTAGGTACCGCGATTAAATATCAATTATCCGAGGAACAATCTCGACAACCGGGGGAGAAGATCGACCGGTCGAGAACGAGGCATCGCGAGCGCCGAAGAAAAGTCTCTCATGCAGGATGAAGCACTTTCGTGGCAGCAGCGTGCTCCACCGGAAGTCCTCCACTCCATCAGCGTTCCCTAAAAAGAGAAAGAGAAAGAAAGACAATCGGCACTCGCGTCTTTGCGATTATCGTATGACAGGGATGAACGGGGGTTCCGCGAATGCGGGCGCAGCATCGCGGAGAAACCGTTCTCCGTGGCTCGTTACATCGTTACCACGGTTCGGGGGACAAAGGGCGCAACGATATTTACACTCGAGCAACAACGTACGGGAGAGGAGCGAGAGAGGAGAGAGGACACACGTTGCCCTCTACCGTGATTCATTCTCTCCGTGCTCGCTCCTTTTCTTCTCCTCGCTCGGTGATATTTCGCATCGCCGGAGAGGAGAGTGCAACCGCGCTGCTGCTGCAAAGTGAACCGTTTCGTTGCATCGATGTCGGCTTGGAGGTCGGTGGAGAAGAGAGGGAGGGGCAGGCGATGAGGGGGACACACGCTTTCTGTTCAGTGAAATTAGAAGTGCGCCCGTCCTCATCTGAAAGCAAATAGCACTCGACCCACGCTCCTTTCCGCGGAACAATGGAAATGTTAAGCTAACAGCGACCGGCAATTGACACAAGTGCCGCCCGCGAGTCTCGCTCTCTTTATCCGGTGGAAAACTTTTTCCAGTGGCTGTTTTTTTTTTCCACCCACTCTTCCCATTTTTTCTCCCACCGCCTCCTCTCTCGCTCTCCTCCCCTCCTGTACCCCCGCCGCCCCCGTCATCGTCGTCGTCGTCGTCGTCGTCGTCGTCGTCGTCTACTCACCATTCTCGACTCACAGAGAGAGAGTCGGATCTTGCGTTTCGCCTCTCCTGTTCGTCCCGTGTTTCACTGCTGCCTGAATTCTTCTTGCCTTTTGTCCCCCCATTTTTTCTCCCTCTATTCACCCCTTTTGTCTGTCCGCCTTTCCAGCTCTGTTTCCAGCGACTGTACGCCTATTTCCTACCCCACCTCGCTCTTCGCCGTCCCTCACCCACCACCCGCCACTGCTTCACTGTTCTATGCGTTTCCCTTGTATTTGCCCCCCCCCCCCACTCTCCTCTCCTTTCTCCAGCAAATGCTTTTTTTCGTCTGCGCGCACGAGTTCGATGCACTTTGCGCGAACCACTCCTGCCGCGTTATTAGCGCAGGTGTGTACCCCCACGGTGAGCTCCTTTGCTACACGGTGCCACGAGCCTTTGCCTGGTCGACGGGTCTGTTATGCGAGTCTTTGACCCGTTCATGGTGGATCCGAGCTGTTTTTCTTGGCACAGGCTCCGTTCGGTGACTCGGCTGCTTCGGGAATGTGGTGCTGCGTTTGTTTCTCGCGTTGACGACGATGGTTGTCCGTGTTTTTCTTTTCTGCTACATTGCTATATTATTTTCCGCAGACGTCAATGGAATCTTTACAGTAACGGCGTGATTAGGTTGTCCCAAGTTTCTTTCGCGATGCGCGCATTTAATATTGTTACGTCGCACAAGTATTAGGTTAGGTCAGGGATGAGTAAGCTTTTTCTTTATAACGGGCCAGCTACAAATTTAAAGATGTTGTGCGGGCCGCATGTAAGAAATCTATGATAATCCAAACACTGAATGATGAAATCGAATTATCTCTTTATTAACGCAATAAATCTAGTATAAAAAATTACAGAAATAAAACACTCATTAATAGAAATACTATTTAAAAAACGGCGAAAGGTGTACAATGGGTGTACAAAATATTCGTACACATTTTGTAAGCAACTAGAAGCATTGGTTTACTGAATGATGCGCAAAAAAATTTTCCGAGAATTATAATTTACAAGGTTACATGCAAAAATAAAGAAGGGACTTTTTAAAACCTTTTTATTTGGGCCCTCAATGAAAATTTAAAATATATGTTTTGTAAATCTATGTTAGAGTTATACACCTGCTGGAAATCTCATAAAAATCGATTAACATACATACAAGCCGCAAGCGATTAAAAATGTTGAAAATCGTAGTTTTACACGACTTTCGATCAGTTTCTGCTTGAAATCCACAAAATCGTGCATCTCTCGATGCGTGTCGTTTTTTCCTGCGACAATCGATTTCGATGAAATTTTCTCTCAGCATGTGTATAACTAACATAGACCTACAAAACATATATTTTAAATTTTCATTGAGGGCCCAAATAAGAAAGTTTTAAAAAATCCCTTTTTTATTTTTGCATGTAACCTTGTAAATTATAATTTTTTAAAAATCTTTTTTGCATATCATTTCGTAAACCATTGCTTTTAATTGATTATAACAGAATCAGGTCGTTTGGTACAATCATAAACAAGTTATTAGTTTTTAAAAGGTGTACGAATACTTTGTACACCCACTGTATGTGTCTTTTGTAGAACAGCGGGACACTGTAGGAATTTTTAAAAGTCAAAATGCAAAATCTTTGAAGAGCCGCATTAACGGATTGCTCATCCCTGGGTTAGATTAACCCAGACAAAAGTTAATAAACAGATGATCACGTTGTGTGCATATACTTGCGTGATGTAACATTTTGAAATGTACGGCTTTGCGAAAGAAACTTTTGGGACAATCTAATACTTTCGTACCCCGCAGCACAAATACTCGAACCGCATCGGTCGTAATAGGGGCATTCCGTTTTGAAAAGGGAGAGAGTGCGGTAAGATGCTTGAAAAGTTTTTCGCGGGTCTTTTGTACGTCGCCCGGAGCCCCTTTAATTCGATTGATAATAAATGTTTACATTTTGCATGTACACGAGACCGTGCGCCGGATGCGTGGCATGTGGCAAGGCCAGTATTTGTTCAGGTACGAACGGCAAATAGTATATTCCGGCCACCCCCGGTTCTTGTCGTGCGTCTACCGCCATATTGTATTTCCCTACGTCGCCCGTCCGTGTCCCATAGATCCGCAAATGACGCAAAGAACGTCGCCTATTTCAAAAGGGACACACTAGAGGGGAACAACACCGTGGCATATTTCCGCTGCCTCGAGTGATGTTACCCAAAGACTATCGCCCGCGTTTCGAGTGGAGGGTGCGAAGGATACTTTGATTACGTTTATTTTTCGATGGGGTGAATCGCCGCGGCTCCACACAATGGCCCATCGATTTTTGGACGAGCACCCAGAATGCCTCGTGATTTCTCCAAAACGAATTTACAACTTCTCCGTAATCCTCCGAACGTGTTTCGGTTGGAAGCGCCGCACACTGGTCCACGCGCTCGATCTAGCTGTTCATTAATATTTTAGCACTATTTGAAAGTTTGAAGGTATAGTAATTTAGGTCGTTGGATTCGTTTTGATATCAGTTACAATATTATGAAGTCAAGAATACATATTGACTTTTAAAAATTCAATGTGACTTTAATTTCTTTTCTAATTTTTTAGATTGAAATTTATAGACTGCTGAATGTTGATTAAGTTTTGTTTGAAACATTTTCTTCTCAGATTATCGCGGAAGTGTCTGATAAATCAGGTTCAGGTTTTAAATAAACACAATAATCAATCATTTTTGAAGTAATGGATTTTATAAACATAATTCAAAATATTTTATTTAAAACTGTGCGAAAAACATAATATTAATTATAAAAAACGAAAATATAACTTTTATAAACAATAATAACAATTCACATTACATCATATTGACAAATCATTATTGTCATCACTTTCTTCTTCAACATCTTTCAATATTAATTGTTCGACTGCATCATCAAAATGCGTTTGCTTCTTAAAAACTTGTCTATTATTTAAACAATTTAAAGATATCGAAGAAATTGCAATGTCAGATGTATATAACAAAGTGTGGAAGAGATCTGTCATGGTTTCCCGCCTTGTAAATTTTCTTGTATGATATTCTCTGATATGTACTTCGAAAGTCGTTATTCCATGGCCCCCTCGGAAAACATTCCGATTGGTAGTGTAGCAGATTTTATTACGTCCGCTGCGTAAATT
Organism: Lasioglossum malachurum; assembly: GCA_028455605.1. NCBI lineage: Eukaryota > Metazoa > Arthropoda > Insecta > Hymenoptera > Halictidae > Lasioglossum > Lasioglossum malachurum. Next base: position 15,424,353 of record CM052318.1, on the reverse strand, counting down.
AATATTTTATGCATACTCGATGTGGCATGTTATACCATTTATAACACATTCGACACTCATATTTTAAAAGAATTGAATAAAATCTTAACGCGTGACGCGCCGCGCCAGAGGTTCGCGTTCGGCCGGAATTCAGGCGACACATACCCTTTAAACGATAATAACTTGTGTACCAGGACCGAACAGGATGTGATTCTTGCACGATTTCGTAGAGAAATGAACGCTGATAATAATGCCCTTTGATACAACGAGGGCCCATGGGGGACTCGAAAGATATCCTTCACCAAAGATTGAAAACTTTGAAGATTCTCTTTAGTTTATTGAGCATTGTTATTTCAATAAATTAGAAATATTAAATCTTAGTATAAGAGATATACTCTAAATACAGACAAATACTCTATTCATTTGCGACAAAAATGGACACATAATATAAAATAGATTCTCCAGGGTATCATTAAGAAAAGTGGTAATTTTTTCGGTGGCAAATGGGATTCATAAAATGTTGATTTTTAAATGCTTGTCCTAATGACAATTTTGAATAAATCTCATTAATTTTATCGTTTTCGAATGTCATGGACATTCTGGAAGCAATATATATTCAATAAACATCGATTTGAGCGCGTGGACCAGTGTGCTCAGGTTCGTTACAAAGCGTTTGACGATATGATCAGCGAAAAAATTCTCGGAAATGGAATTTTTAATAATTTTTATAATTTTTTCCTCCAAGTTTTCAGCGTTAAACTTGATATTAAATTGCGGGACGTCGGATATGAACGATTCCATCCGGCCATTTTTGGCGGAACAGACACAGGTTCGTTGACAAGTCGGATCATATTGTCGGTCCACCCTTCCGGTCCCCTATAGCCATCCATTAGGCCGCGTTGCAGGGCTCACCCTCGCCGCAAGAAGGTTAACAGCGATCGAACGTTTCACGGATGACGGCTCGTTGTCGTGCATACGCGGCTCATTGCAAGACGATTGCACTAATGGGGCCAGAAGTCACTCGTCGCCACGTGGCCGAGTAGTTTCGCCTTGATTTCATTATGAAAAGAAAAATGTCCCTTCGGGGGATTCGTGGTTTACTCGGCGAGCACGGCTTGTGTGATTTATCGAGACTGTGCATTCAGAACTGTAAAGGGTAATCGGCAGAATCTTGACTGAATCGCGCGCAGTTTCCTCCTCGATCGTATTCACATACGAACCAATACCAGTCACTGTAGCAAACCATTAGAAACCGTTCGAAACTCGGTTCAATTAAACGATGTTTGAAATCACGAGTGATGCTTGCAGATGTACTTCAGGATAAACCATTACAAACTATCATCAACTACTAGCCAGTCCAGTAATTTTTTTTAGAGATATGAAGTCTAACTCCAGTTGACTTCTTTTTGTGGGGACACTTAAAGTGTCTGTTGTTTATAAAACACAACCAGAAAGCGTCAACGATTCGCGTCGCAGAATTGTACAGGAATGTAGAGCTATTCCAACAGATACCTTAAAAAATGTTCGTTCAGAATTTGAGAATCGTCTGTATTATTGTTTAGAAAACGACGGAGAACATTTTGGAAATTTGTTAGAGTTATAAAGAAATTACAAACTTTCTCGCAGTATAAGTATGACTCGCTCTACTTCTCTTTAAATATCTCCGAAACTAATTTTTGGAACATCTTTTTTGCATATCATTTCATAAACCAATGCTTCTAATCGATTAGAAAAAATCAGGTCGTTTGGTGCAATTATAAAATAGTTATACTGTTTTAAAGGGCGTCAGTTGCATACTTTCGTTACCCACTGTATATGGAATTCATCATTTTCCTTTAAATATCTCGAAGCAGGGCATATGTGACTAAGACCACTTTCATAATTATGGGCATATATTCTGCGAAGATGGGCGACAAAAAAATAAAAGTAAGGGAAGTGGCAGAAGGTGAACAAGGGAACCGGCGAAGATTCTCCGAAAGGTATCGAGTTTCCGAGACGCATTTAGGAAGGCAATTTAAGTCGTGTTGAACCGGGCCAGAATCATCCGGCGCAATGAATAATCCAGATTGGGAATGATGAATCGCGCGGCCTGCCTCCCCGAAAGGGGAATAGAGTGGGGGCCTATAAAGATGTTGCATCCGCATTCTTCACGGTTGCTCTGTGTAATTCATATCGCGATTGTGCGACAGACAACGGCCAGATTTCTATTCGGTGCACCGGCCCCGGCGTGCACGTGTCTAATGTCCCTATTCCAGACCATATGTATAATGTCCGTATCCCGATTAGTGTGCACGTGTAATATGGGCGCAGCGTGTCGCTGCGTGGGTGTGGATTGTAATCACCTGAATACCTGTTCTATCGGAGGATCTCGGTTCGGTAGGCGCATCTGGATCACGATATACGTACCTGACCACCTCCATCCTTCCCACTCCGCCCTTTTCTTCCCTTAAGATGTCTCGAAAACGCGCGTTCCTCTTTTTCTGTTCCTCTTCGTACACAGTGTGCGATCGAGTAACACTGGAAGCGGCTAAGAAATAATATTTCTTCACGATCGTCCATTTCGGTGCTGTGTAAATATTGGCTTTATGAAAGTTCTTCGGCCCGTTCAATGGCCAACCGCCTCCTCAAACATTCAGAGAAACAGTAGCACCGTGTTACAGTCACTCCCGCTAATATTCGGACACTGTTAAAATGACGATCACTTTTTTAATATTCGACCATAAGATTTGAACTGTTTTCAGACAGAAAATTGCAAGTTGTCGGAATGGCAGAGAAAATATTAGGTCGTTGCAATTGTTTATTTTGATAAACGTTATTTTATTATTGTTAATAGTTTAGTTTTCCCACGGCAGATGGGGTTGATGTTGTACAATTTGAAAAGTACATATCTCGTACACGAATTTACGTGTACAAGATTATTGATATTGTGTAGTGTACACGATTCAAAATCGATTTTCGTTAACCATGGAAAAAAAGGAAATTCGTATAATTTATAACATAAGATGTTGGTTTGAAAAATTTCGTTCCGGAGATACAAATCTGGAAAATGAGCCTCGTGGTCATAAGCCAGCAGCTATTGAATTTAGATTTTGAAGTTGAAAGGGATTCACGTCCAACAGCCGGCATTAGTCAATAGACGTGGTGTAATATTGTTTCACGATAATGCTCGGCCACATGTTGCGAAAGAAAGAGTAAAAAAATTAGCAGAGTTGAAGTGTGAAGTTCTTCCTCACCCTCCTTATTCGTCTGACCTGTCACCTACTGATTACCATTTTTCCAAGCACCTAGATGGCTTTTTGAATGGAAAAATATTCAAAGAAGAACGCGCTGTAAAAACTGCAATTGATGAATTTATTGTGTCTCACGTTTATTAGATTTCTACTAGGCAGGCATTAAGGCACTTGTATCACGATGGAAGAAGTGCATTGACGTCGATGGAAGTTATTTCAATTAATGGAATATGAATAAAGCTTGTAAAATAAAAGTTTATGTTAAAGATTTAAAACGGCCACTTCATTTGCAACAACCTAATACTAAAACTTGTATTTCGCAACTTTTTGAAGTGAAACTTCTTTTGGCAAGGTGTAAGCCTAATTCGCGTCACGGAATTCGCGACAAAATTTTTCTATGATTTTTTTTGTATTAATTGTTCCTGATCTTGTTGTAGCTTCATTATATTTTTTTGTATTAGTAGTTCCTGATCTTGTCGCTTCATTAGGATTACTTACCATTTCCAATCTTAATTTACTTCTAAACATTACTACACTGCAAGAAGTTTCACTTATGCCGCGCGTGGTTTTCCACGCGTATAGTTTTTTTATGTGGGCTTATATGGAAAATTTAGAAAACTATTTTCTATGCCAAATTCCGACCAATTGCTGATGTAAAAAAAATTACTTTTCACAACGTGTGGTAAACTAATTGCTCTAACTTCTCAAGAAAGTTGAAATTGCGCAGTCCAAGCGTCGCGCAATGGTTTGACTAATTTATCAAGATCTTATCTCGCGGACGCGTCATTAAAATAATGTTCGATTCGGCTTTCTCGCAAGTGCAATTTCGAGCATACCGAAGGCATCGGCGCGTAAACGGCGATCTCTATGGTACAGACGGCATTAGCGTGTATATCTTGTTTCTTTTTCCGCGGAAACCACGCGAGATTAACAAACGTTAATCCCATGAAACCCGTGACAACGGCATTGTCGAGAAAGCCGATTCGTCGTTTACTGTATCGTTGTCGAAAAGGGGTTCTCTCGACGTGCACTTTTGTCGGCGATCAGTGAGCAGGAAACCGTGCTGTTACCTTGACGATGCCTCGGCGCGGCGAAAAGGAACGAGGGGAATACATATTCCCGGGCTCGAAAATCGCGTCGACTGCACGACCGGGAAATGGAAACGGAAGATTTAATGCAGTAACACACCGTACACTGCGCCGTGTCAATAACGATCATGCAGCGCCACTGTCTCCAACAATCGTTATTAATTGCCGCGCGAAAATCGATCATTGCTACCTGTCTACTGCACGAACAACTGGTTCACTATTTTCTGGAGACTGTACTCGAGGTTCTATCAACTCTGTGGACCACTGGGTCTACCAAATGTTACATTAACTTTTCACCGAGTTAAATTAATATATCGTTTTACTAAAGTTTTTCTGACACAAGATCTTGCAGTGGTTGAATGCAAGTGGCACACGGAACACAGTGGAAGCCTCTTGCCCTACGATTTACTTTACGGTTTCGGTGATTAGAACTTTCTTTGTAGTTCTTAATTTCCTAAAAAAGGAGAAAATTTATATCTGTTGTATGCCTACATGTTCTCCGATAGTTGTACATTAACGAAACCAAAATAGAATTCCATCTCGGTTTAAAAGAAATTAATAACATACATATCTATTAGACTCTGTGTTCAGAATCTTCATCACAAGAGAGTCTGACACGATATTGTATTTATTTATTTATTCATGGTGTTTATTTTAATGTGATCACATTAACAGCTAATGGAAAGAAAGAGGATGGACTTCGGACGAATATAAGGTAAAAGCACTCACTCTGTAACAGTAGAATAATGAAGTTTTATGTTGATGACTAAATGTTTAGCGACGACGCTTCCATTCGCACAAAACGAAATCAACAATCAACTGCGAAATAGACAGCGACAAAGGTCGAAGGAACTCGATAAAAAAACAAACGGAGTTCGCAAGCGTTTCCTTTTCGCCGATCGATTAAACAAACCTGATAAATTATGCGGAAGCTCTCCGGACAGCTTCGAACCCTCTCCTCGCTTCCTATCTCTCTTTGTGTACAGGATGATCCAAATGAAACGATCAAATTGAACCGGTATAATCCGCGAGTACCTACTTCCACTGAAATATATAATAACGAAAACATTAAATATCAATCTGTGTACTAAAAAGTAAAAATTACTTTTAAATCCTATACAGTGTTCCCGCGATTGATGTGACTTTCGGGTATGCGGATGATGTGACTTTTTATCCCCACTACTAACGGGGTTCCCCCTTGGGCGGTCGGTCGCGCTGCAAAGAAATTAAGGTATTAGGGTGTTTAAATTGGGCTTTTATGATACTTGTGATGTATCAATACAACAATTTCCCGTTTAGTACCGTTGCCTACCCAGGATCGTCGTTTACACTTGGAAAAGCTGTCCAAGAAATCTATGTTCGGCACACGTAAAAAAAAACGTAGTACCGTTAGTACCATTTCGTTTCTTGAGACTCGTTCTCACAACAATCGCGGGAACACTGTACTGTGTTTCTAAATCTTAGTACAATTTTTTTTCTCAGCTGTTGCAAGATTCGAAAGAAAGTTGTGGACGCGCTGGAAAATCATCAGATTGGTTATCGTTAAGGAATGGTTGCTCTGTTCGTTTCGTCCCTGTTTTTGTAGGAGCATTGCGCCGCCATAACTCGATCACACAACTTTGACACAGCCTGTACAGATATGCGATGGACGACAATCGACAAAAACTGACGGCGGAACGACCAGGCATTGTAGGTCGCGGAGTGGAGACAGTAAACAGCCATTGTACGTACTACAATGTGCTACTCCGTCGATTCGATTCCTTTTTGCACCAGAAAACCGTATACCTGTCGTTTCCCTTCGCAGAACCAACCCCCCGCGTCTTCCTGCTCCCTCGCCAGGCGATTTTGTCGTCGAACAAAACGATCCCTTTTGATAACGCGTTTGCCTCCTTCCCGAACGGTCCAGCGACAGAATTATTTCGGGAACCGGGAAGCTGTGCTAATGGAGTCCACTCAATCTCTTAGGTCGATGTAATTAGAGCGCCCAGGAATTTACCGGCTATTGTGGCGCCTTCGATTAATCGTGGGGAATGTGTGCGAGTATAATTAACGTGCGCACAAATTTCGTCGAACGTGCGTCCAAAAATGTTAGAAATAATTTCTGCCGATTAAAAAACATTTAATAAGATATTCAATCCTCGTGTTATTTAAATTCGCTTGGAATGTAAATAAAAATTAAATCACGTCGCGCGTCGCAACCTCCGCGCAGGATCCATGAAAATCGCGGGATCAAAACAGAAGGGGGGTCGAGAAGAACGTTGACAGTGACTCGCAAAGGATCACAGGCGCACCATTCGTTATCCTTGCACAATAACTTGGCACAATGGGGACTGGTTTTCGCGCACGCTTATGACGTATTACCGTCGAGAAGCGGAAACGTATGTATTTTACCCCAGTTTCCCCCGTTTAGTGGCATTTAGTTCGCTCCACTGGCTCGTATTTATTTTTTTCTTCCCCGCCGTCGACTCACCCTTGTCTCTGTCGTCCTTCGTCCCCCTGCCAACCCCCTTTCCACTGTGATTCCGTTCCTCGCCGCTGACATTTATCATTCGAGGCTACACCGGCACCGTCGTCGCGTCGTTGTCGCTCGATATTATGGCTGTTAACGTGGACGTAATGGCATTATCTGGTCATTGTTCGTCGCACGGCATAATGGCGGTGAAAGAGGGTGGCGCGGGGTGTGTATCAGGGGTGGGAAACGGGGGGGAGGGAGGGGCGCGGTGCTAATTTGCGAAAACCAGACCGCCGTCGATCGACGGGCTGGCTCCAGTTACTTTAGTAATGACTTTCCGCCGGGATTTTCGCGGGTTTTGTGCTACCCGTTGCGTAAAAATAATGGAACTGCTGCGGCCGGGCGTTCTCCCGTCGATCACATCGCGGCCCGTCCCGAATAATTATTCGAACCTTGTTAATTATCGGCCGGCTGCGGTTCTTTATGCATTCACGGGCGCTCCTCATTTGCAAAACATTGCCGACATACGCGTTTCGAAAGATTGATGGCTTTTTACCGGCATTTTTCGGCTCGGTGGGAATCGATCTCGTTGAAATAATTTCTTCTCTTCCGCGTTACGCTTCGGTTCAGATTTTTCAAACATTTCCGTGCACGACAGCGTTGCTGTAAAAAGTATATAGAAGAATTTCTCCGACTAATTCTTTGAAACGTTACACATCGGTGTGCCGTGGGCAAATATTTGAAGAGATACGATTGATTGAAACGGAAACAGTTACTTGCGAAATTTCCGATTGAAGGGAAATACGATGACAAAAGTCCGAGATGAATAAAATACGGACTCTTATGAACGCTCGTATTTGTATTCGCCGGAAGAGAGTCGTGAAAATTTCCCAGCGACTATTTAACGATCGGTTTTCAATAAAAACACCGAAATATAGACAAAGGAAGCGGATATAGGAGGGTGGAAAAATTCAGGCGAGCTCGAAACCTTTAAAACTGTAGAAGAAAGGGTCCGTTGAAAATACTTTCTCACCTCGATCATACGTTCCACGACAAAGCTTATGTACAAAAAAAGATCTCTGTGCGCGCAGAGATAAACTTTATCGTTCTACCACTTGAAATGCGGTTTCCTGACAGAAGTATATTTTCGCACTATCATTTTATTAGAACACTTTTATGGAGAAATAATTTCTATCGACGTTTCGCGGGTAATAATAGTATACATATTTTGCCATTTACCGATCAATTAAATGTTACCATTGCCACGTGCGGTGGTTCAGTCATCGATAATGATTGATATAATCAATCATGTATAATAATGTTGTACGAGAAATTAAATATTAAATACTATATAGTTGATAATTAATATTGTGAACTGTCGCATATTATACCATATTGCGAGCGGCAGAACCAACAGAATCAAGGAAAATCTGTAAGATATATCACGCAGGGAATCGTTAACTCATGTGATTTATTTTAAACTTAAAGTTGACTTGAATTTGGAATATCATTGAATGAATTAAGAACACAGCGAAATATATTTTATTAAATAAAAAGCGATGGTTTGAAATATAAATTGCGAGTAGATATCCGTTGAAAACGGTTCGTCGCTGAAAAATGTGAAGACAGACACTTCGAAAAAGAAATGAACAAAAGATTGATAAATAATAAGCCGGTGACTAATTGCCTGGCAGGATGTGTAGGGCAACATGATACGAACACAAGCATATTTATTTTTATATTAAATTACTAATTAAACTACATCTAATGCATCAAATATTAATGCGAGTGTTGTTGTTGTTTATTGGCACAAAATTTTTCGACTATTGACCTGGTTCGATATTCGGTTTTCGTTACAGCCAGTGCCGAAAAGCCCGCCATCGCATAAATAAGACGTTACAAACGGTAGAAACACCTGCATTGCTTTGCGATACAAAGATTCATACTCTCCACTAAGATTCACTCAAAATTGAATTATGGTTTCATTTTGAAACTTTTCTTTCAGTGAGCTGTCGCATGATAATTCTATCAATTTTTCTTTTTCGATGGTTGTTAGCTCGAATTCGTCATCTTCATTGTCGCTAAATGGATTCTGCATACACAAAATCTTTGAGAAATCAAGGTCTTAAAAATAATTTGTGAAAAGTGCAGCACTAAACCGTCCAAGTGTTCATTAAAACGATGTTTGCTTGCTTCAATATTGGCTGTGTCCCAGAAATCTTTTAAAAGTGAAAACATATCCATCTTATTCTTTTGTAAATTTGATTTCCATAACTCTAGCTTTTATAGATATATATATAAAAAATTTTAGCGCCTCCCCTGGCAATAGTACGTGCCTCCCTGGGGGACGCTGATCTACAATATTATTCCGTTAGTTCAGACACGGCGTTTTCGAGACCGCACGATGTCTGTTTTTGATTGTTCGACCGCGCGAATGCGTGTGAACGAATATATAGACGCTAACGTAAATAAGGCCCGCGCGGATTCCGCCGTGTCTGAACGGATCCTTCACCACCAAAAGTGTTAAAATTCAACAAAAGGCGGCTCCGAAACTAAAAGAGGAGGGCGGCCGCCAAATTCCCAATTATCTCGCGAAGAAGCAAAAGCTCGGCAGCTCGCGTTTCTCATTTAGCCGTGGCAGACACGGTGTTTAGAAAACCTCATCAATTTTTCACGGGACGGCCTGTACAAACGAATCACGAAGAGAACAACGCCCGACGGAGCAACGTTCTCCATAACAAAAGAAAAGTATCCCCGTTCGATAAGCTCGGATGGTGGGGGGTCACGAAAGAAGGGGGAGTAGGAGGAGGAGGTTCTCGGGCCGCTTTTCTATAAAGAAAGGATGAAGACGATGGGATAGAGAAAAGACAAAGACGGCTTGTTACGCGAGCCAGGACCTTTGTGGATCCGCTTTGTCTTCGCGCTTTATCGTGCGACAATGTCGCGACAATGCCCAGACAATGCCGGCATTACGACGGCTACCAGCGACGGCAGAGAGAATGGCTGCTGCTTCTCTCTCTCTCTCTCCCGTTTGCTCTGGCTGGCAGGAAGGAAGCTTGGCGAAAAAATGGGCGTAACAATGGATTTATAATTAGTGGCTTGTACCGCCGCGCTCGTTGCCATTGTTCCGCGCCGTCTTTTCTGGCCGGTCTGCGGAAGCCTCGACGTCGAAGTTCGCTGAAAACCAGCCCCCGAAACTCTTTCGCGCTGCGCGTTTCGTCGCCGCTGCGTTAATTGACACCGGTCGAAGTCTCCTCCCGTTATTGTCCGACGGTTATTAGATTGTAACTAGACGTACCGAGCTTCCGACCGGCAAATTTTCATCGTTCCGCGCGGTTTTTCCTAGGTATTGCGCGCTGCCAGCCCATTTCTGCACATTTCTTCGTTACATGCTTGTTAGAGTCGGCTTCAAACAATAGACATACGGTGATGTTAACAGCCTGAAGCTAGCAATTTCGATCCGCGGGTCCGTCATCGCCTGCTAATTTACTTGCGAAACAAATTCTTGTCCCGCGACAGGACAAACTGGTCCCGTTGTGTCTGGTAGCCAGCAATCGATCACTCCGATAGAGAAGATAAGTTTACGGGACAGGCTGCTGCTGGAACGAGGAGTATCGGTAATGGTAGACGTCGGCAGGCTGAAGAGAGAAGGAGAGAGATCAAGAGAGATGAAGGGAGGGATTGGAAGAGCGAGAGAGCGCAACTCCGCCTCCCTATCAGCCCGATAACGAGTTAGCGTTCGCAGTGTTGTATGGTTGGCTTCAATGTGCCACGACAATGTAGCCAACGTTCAGGCATTCAGCGGTAGACAATGCCGGGAACATAATGTCATAATGGAGCGGGGCGCCCGGCAGGACCCACCAAGAACAGAGGAGAGAAAAGGAACGAGAGAGTGGCGAGAGAGAGGGAGAGAGAGAGAAAGGGGGACGTCGAAAGGAGACGGCGGGGGTGGTGGACGTCGCAGAGGGTTCGTTCAAGCAGGAATAACTGAAATAGAGAAAAAGGGTTGCTGGGAGAAAGGATGGGGAGGGAGAAGTCCTTCGGGGCTGGAAAAATTGAGTTTCGTTAACTATCCATGATCGAAAACTCTCATCCTCGCCTCGGGTCTCGGCGAGGGAGGAACTTCCAGCGATGACGAAGAACGACCCTTCTGGTCGCCAGATTCTCTGCTCCCCGGCTTTCTTCGACCACGAAGTGGCTCTGTTTCTTCCCCGTTCATTTTTCTTTGCTCTTGCCTCGCTTTATTTACTGTTCGCATTCTTCGAAATTCTATGGATTCGGCAAAACGTTGCGGCATAAGACAGTTTTATGAGCGACAGTTAGTTAAGAGTTCCCTTCGGCGACTATTCAATCAGAGGGTTCGTTAAAGGCATTTCGAAAGAGAAAGGTTAAGGAAAAAATGTTTCGCAATTGTCGCTGTCGCAATGAGAAAGAAAGAACGCGTGACATAATTCTCCAACATCTCCGCTTGGAATGATTGGCCGCAAGGAGCCACTGTCCGCATTAGCCCGACATTAGAGTCCCTCGGGTCCCCCCTAATTGTCATTGTCAGCCGTTAGGTAAACCGCCCCCTGTCGAAGCCCGATAAGAGGGGTGCCGTTCGACGGGTATCGGCCATTAACGATCGTTGGCCGATCGCCGACGGAATCGGGGCAACTAAAGCGGCTGGAATCGCGACGTCGGCGTCGACGACGACGCTGTGTCTGCGGATCGGTTTTGTAGCTGGGGATTCAGGGGTGGTTGCCGCACAGTCCGCGTGTTACGGGTTTAAAATGGGGGATGATTAAAATAACGAGGCTGTGCGAGGAGAGAGTGTCCTCCAGAGATCTCCTGCTAGTCAGGGGGCTGGCGACTGGCTAGAGGGGCGACGGGGGTTGGTTGCGTTGCGAATCGTGGCGGCGATGGGTAAGGGTGGTTTGGGGGCGGGGGGTTTGATATTGTGCTGAAACAATGTGGCGCCCGACGCCCCTGTCGGTGGTACCTCGTACTGGCGAGCACATCAATTGACGCCCTTGCACCGACTCTAAACCTTCAACCCTCCTACTCTGCCAGATAGACTCGGGTTTCCTCTCGCTTGCTCAGCTGGAGCGTCTGGATAAGGAGGATGACGGTGCGTCAATGGCCACCTTAGAGAAGACCTGCAACAGATGAACGTGGACCTGGAGGTGGTTCCAGGGTGCCAAATGGATTGGCATCGTGATCTAAGAAATTCTCGGGTGGTTAGAGTCTCTGTTTTTCGAAAGGCGATAGCTGAAGTCGAGAAGGAACTGATTGTGTTACTTTAATCTGTAGCCAAACTGGATTTGCTCGAATTCCACGCGACAGGAATTAATTTATAAAACTAAAGTATCGACGTGGCAGTAGAAGTATTTCATCCTTTTTTTTTTTTGTTGTCGAGCGCATTTTTGGCAGATTTTTTTAGTACATTTCTCGTTAACAATCGCGGAATTGTGATTGTACGGCTGGCAGGTGTCATATAGCTACCCGTCGGGACAGAAATATATTGTCGTTACAAAAATATGAAAGTAACACAGAATATGTAATACAATGGGTATTCAAGCTCTGTTGGAGAATGGTTAATTGGGGTGCACGAGTTGATCCCCATTTCTGTGGGTTTAGATCGTTACAATGTATCTGTTATTCATTAAAATCTGCAATCAGGTGTTGTTTTGTGAGTTTCAATGGAGGCTCGCCTGAAAGCGTTTCGTTTTAATAATACAACTTTATTGCAACGGGATTGTATGGAAAGCATTAAGAGAATCAAACGAACCGTCGACACGCTTGTCGGAGCTCCCGCCGGTAACAAGAATTACGTTATAACAAATAATAAGAATTGTTTTATCGAATGAGAAAGAAAAGATTTGCATGAAAAGTTTGCGGGCTGTGTTCCCTGGAAGTAAAGTTTCGGAATCACTGGATGAGCGCTGTCAAGAGTTTCAGCTTGTATCGCACGAAGAATAGTTTTGTCTGTAATTAATGTAATCTTCTTAACAAGCCAACCTGCTTTCCAGGATTATACTTCGAAAATTCAGATTGTCGAATTTAATCTATTTACGGCCTTCCGGTTAGATGGTTCTCGCAGTCATAACGAGATTCATCCATCTCACCGAACGTAATGAGACTTTCCACGAGAGAAATGGCTCGGGAATACCTACTCGGCGTGTACACTCGAGGGGACGACGAAAATACAGGATCGTACCTAGAGATTCGTTAGCGAAACTTGTGGAAATCTTTAATTACGCCGTTACAACGCGAAACTTTCGAATTGTTCACCGAGAATTCTCTCTGTGCTCCATTCTGTCAAACGCGAGTGGCCATTTCGCGTTGGAATTTTAAAAAACATATTTCCAGCACTACCAAGTGCTCTAGAGCAGTGCTCTCCAATCTTTTTATCGCCGCGGACCGGTCAACGTTTGATAATTTAACCGCGGGGGGCGTTGATTGTTTATATACTTTAGATTGTTCTGATTTAATAATTTTAATTTAATTGTATTTAAATTGGGCGGCCCGGTGCCATTTGATCGACGGACCGGTACCGGTTCGTGGCCCGGGGTTGGGGGCCACTGCTCTAGAGTGTAATTGACCCTGGAATTAATTAAACCTGTCACAAGTTATACCTTAAAATAACCTACTAGCCTATACAGTTAAATATTAAAACGTCCGGAGCATCATACAACCTCGCCGTAGAAAAATCAACCGGCAGTCATCTCCAAAGGGTTAATCGTTTCGAATAGGCCATGCTAGCCGAGTCGGATCTTCGCGAATCTGTTTATCCTCCGAAACCACGGAGAGCAAGCCACAGGGGCAGGTCCGGTTGGATGTTTTGAAAGCGTCCCGGCGCGGTGCGGCGCGGCGTCGGTCTCGCGTCAAGCATCCGGGGTGGCATTCCTCTCCGGGGAACGTCTCATTACGGGCGTCGAGACGAATGGATCTCGTTACGATTACGGGGGCGAAATCGTCGTCGGTCGCCGCGCCGCCAACAGAATGGACGACGAGCGACGTAACCGACGTTATTTTTTTGCCTCCTCTGGATAGGAGGCTGCCGGGGTTTCAGCGGGGAAGCAGAAGAGATCGGCTCCGGGTGGAGGGAGCTGGTGCGCCTGGGCAGGGGATGAGGTGGAAAAAGCGTGAGAGATAGAAAGAGTGAAAGAGAGAGAGAGGGAGAGAAAAAGAGAGAGGGGTAGGAGGAGAAATAATTTAAAAGCTGAATTGAATTTTTCGTCCTCGGAGTCTTTCGTTCGGGCATTGGGAGGCGGACAATGGCTCAATGGCGATGTATCAAGGAAAGTCGACTCGCGGGAGAGGCCAGCATTGTATCGGCCTTTCCTCGTGCCTCCCTCTGCCTCTATCCGACCGGCACACATTCACCCAAACATCGACGCTTTCACTCACACCGAGCCGTTATTCCTTCGTTCCTCGATGCAGGTCCACTGCACGTGTCCCCTCCTCCCTCCTTCCTCATCCTGGGTCCTCATCCTCCGCGTCCTCCTCCGCCTCCGACATCCCTCACCTTGATCCCGTGGCGGCTGTGCTACATCCAGATATATCCTGTCGTGATATTCGAACGTGGTACACCGGGAGGGTTTGTGTGCCGGTGATCCGGGCTGGTACAGGCGATTCCGTTGTACCGGTGACTGTATAATATCCAGATAACGACGGCCATTGGTTTGATTTCCTCCAGGCTCTCCGGCTAGCCGAACGCGTTTCCACCGTGCACGGATTGTACGCTGGTGCCCTGCCTGACAGGGGCCCCCTCTCTCCCCGTCCTCCCCCTCTCTTCCTTGTGCATGTCCGACGGAGCTGGAGGACGTCGAACGGACTGGTATTTTGATTATGCATTAGGGCCGGTTTTCCGGGACACGGTAAGATTGTTTCGTTGGTAAATAGAGAGCCGGGAAAGTCACGTCGGACGAGGTCGCCGCTGCTGATCACCGGGTCGGCCCGCTCTTGTGAATCCTACGTTCTGAGCGGTCAGCGGATTATCCTGCACAATTCTGTGCTCGCCAGGAAGAACGCCGCATGTCACGTAATTTCACTTTCCAGATATCAGAGTTGGGCATTAATCGATTAAAATTTTAATATCATGATCGATTGATTAATGTGTACGATTAAAAGAAGAAATCTTCGAAAAATCGGCGATTGGTTTAATCGTCAATCGTCGTAGCTTTCCAGGAATAATAACTTCAGACATAAAAACACGTAAACAGAGTTTGTATTATAGACCAAACGACAATACACCTAAACTCAGTTTACATTTTTTTCAGTATCCATACAGTTTTGATTACGTGTTTCATTTCTCGAAATTTCAGCAGTTAATCATTAATCAATTATCCGATTGACGATTAATAAGTATATTTAATCGTTAACCGCAATTATAACGACTAAACTAGGAGATTAATTGTTAATTGCGATTATAACGATTGAAGTAGAAATTTAGTCGTCAATCGTTGATTAATTTTTTGCCCAACTCTGCCAGATATTGCTGTTTAGGATATATCGGTTAAATTGCATTGTTCTTCTCAGTCTTGCGCATTTATTTTCATGACTTTTCTGGTAAATACGTATGTAAATGCTATCAGTGCCGGAACTAGCGCGTGGCGAAGGTGGTAAATTTTTTATTTATATGCAGTGCAAAAGCGCGAATTTTTATCAGCAAGACGGGGCGCCGAAAGCATTGTAACGGACCGATTTCGCGATGCCTTCTGGCTTATTAAATTCGAAACTTATTAAATCATATCTGCGCTCCTCTTCGGGTCAAAAACATTTGGCGAATGTGTCTATTTTGTCAACTGAGAAAGAAATAGCAACCCGCCTCAATTACGATGAAATAATCAACCTATTTGCGGAAGCAAAGTCTAGGAACGTTTTAATATGAATAATCTATTACCAAAAATTTTGTAAAGGCTTATACGTTTATACGTATGTTTCATTCATTTGTAGTAATTATACGATATGGAAAAATATTTGAGTTCAATATATTTTCCCATTATAAAGGGTTTTTCAATAGGGACATAACAATTTTGTTTTATAATACGGAACATAACCTAAAACTACTACATGGTAGGGGCGCATGCCAGGTTGTTGCCACAGGCGCCGAGGCGGCTAGTTCCGGCTCTGATTCTATGCTATGTAGCACAATTAATGCATGAACTCAAATTTTTTGACATTGTGACACGCGGGACGTTTTTCCTGACAACCACAGAATTTTCTTCGTCGTTTGCATAAAACAGAAGTCGAATACGAATATCTACCTTGCTTTAGAAACGTTAGTAAGTCGAAAATAATACAATCGTCGCGAATGTAGAGGATGTTTTTAGACGAACCACCCGAAAAATAAAATCACGTCTCTAGCAATCTAATTATTCGTTCGCCGATCGACCACAGTAGACAACGACGCGCAGCAAGCAAAAAAGTTTGGAAGCCCGACCCCCTAAGCGGAACCAGGGAAGAGATAGCTAGCGTCGGAGCCCCGGCGAGCGACGTTAAAATTCAGTCCTCGACGCGATTCAAGGATCCGAATAAATACTGCCAGTACATCCTGCGATTCTTCTTCGGACTGGCTGACGGAACTCGGGGTTTCTCCGGATAGGTATAGTAAGCACAGTAGCATTCCGTGGCATGAAGCTAGAGCCCCTGGGTTCCGCCCTTTGGAGCAACGGGGTTGGGGGAGGAACAGGCGGAGACCCGGCTATTCGTCTTCGTAGAACAAAGTGCGGCGATCTACTTTCCTGACCGAATGTGAATCCAATGCAAATCCTACGGCGGATCTCGACAATAGGCGACCTAGCGATATGGTAATGTCCTCCTACGTCGATTCCAAAGATCGGCCGTGTATGTGCGCTCACATTTCTCTCTCTCTCTCTCTCTCTCTCTCTCTCTCTTCTCTCTCTCTCTCTCTCTCTCTCTCTGTATGTCTGTGTGTGTATATGTATATATAAGCACGAGAGTCGAATGTATCAACTCGACGCACACTGAGCCCTTCTTGTTACGTATTCGCCCCGCTCGTGAGAAGGGTTTGTGGAAGAGATTGCGAACGCGATACTGGTGGGCGTACGTGGATATTGCGTTGCATTGATAATGCACCGCTCCTGTACGGCTATGCAGATACCCCCGAGTCGAAGATTGCCGATGCGTTCGACCGTTTCGTGGCATCGGTGTATAAGGGGATATTGACAGAGAGCGAACTACTGATTTGTTTGAGTAGCTATTATCGCGTCTTGAACACCGGCAGTCCCATTCATTTTTGGTCCAGCAGATCGAACGGTTAAATCGATGCACGGATCCTCATCGTTTTATTGTACTCCCTTGACCACGATTGTACAATCTAATCCCCACTTTCATCGGAAAATTCGACAAATTTATTACCAGAATGCGAATTTCCAGTCTGCATTGATTGCTCTTAACACATTGTTGACCGGTCACGAGTTAACTCGTGTTTTCATGTACAAACGTTGTTTACCGATCGCGAGTTAATTCGTGTTTGCATATTTGCATTATATTATATTAAAAGTTATTCATTTATTAATGCAGTGAGGAGCACAACAGTGAAGACACATACAATATTTTTACAAAAACGTACTTTTATTTAGCGTTTGCATATGAAGTAGAATTAAAATAAAATACATAGCATTAAGCACAAAGTTTTAGATTTGATCGTGATATTATTATTGTTTTGGTAAATTCAAACTTCTTCCGTGCAGTCGGTTTTGCTGGACAAAGTATTAAATGCATAAAAATATGAAATGTTTATTTGAAAATGAATTTTCTGGGGCAAAGCAGATTGCACGAAAACAATTTGTATTTATCAAAATAATAATAATATCATCATTGTTCAAATTTTTTGTGGAAACAGGTGAAATATTGTACTTAATACAGTGTATTTTGCTTTTGTTTACTTTATATGTAAACATTAAATAAAAATACATTTTTGTGAAAATATCACTTGTGTGTTCACTTTTGCTCTTCACTGTGTATACATATATCAAATATTAAAAGCTATATAAGATATATATTCAAAGTTTCATCTCAATCCATTATGTATAAACAGAGTTTATTAAAGTTTATTTAGATTGTTTCACTTCCACATTCAATTACGACATAATAGCCGGTGACATGAGGTAGTAAAATCGCCGGTTAACAATGTATTAACAATTCAATTATTTCTCACATTTGATGTATGATGTATGAACGTCTGTGAATGCGCTCGCTAATAAGCGCGAGACGGACTTTTGAGAGCAAATAGAAAAAGCGATTCTAATTCTTCGGGATTGAAAGGCGGGACCGAATGGAAAGCCACAATGGGAGCAAGGAGTACGAAAAAATTCGAGCAATTCAATTAACAGTTTCTGGGGAGTAATGCCGTCCCGAGACTCGCGCGTGAACAAAAGGTCGGAAGAATTACAGGAGCATAACTTTTCATTCGATTTCTCACCCTCCTCGCTCTCACCCTTCCGTCCCGTTTATCACTTTCTCTCCCTCTCCGTCGCTCTTTCTCTCTCGATCTCTCTGTTCTGTCGTGGTCGTCTCGCGCCCGCGCGAAGAGGCGAGAGATCCGGCCGCCGAAAGGTACAAAGGGTGGAGACAAAGGGAAGCGCCGCCCTCGAGATACTAGGACAATGGAGGCCGAACAATGGGCCGATGCTGGAAATTTAACTGGTGATCGAAATTGTCCCCTTGAACCAACTATTTTCCATCGAGCCTGTCCCCGGGCTCGATAATGCTCTTTCTTAGGGGCAACCCTTGCGTCGCCCTCTCTTTTTTTTTCCACCCCTCGAATTAATTAGTCCACGGGGCTAACAAGGCCTGCGGACGGGGCTGGTTTGCGCACGGCCATTCGAAAGGACGAATCGAAGGTGGTCTGGTAATTATTCGGAAAGTGGGTGTTAGTTAAATCCGCCGAGTAATACCATTCAAATCATTATCGTCTGCCAAGTTTTATTCTCACGTTCAGTTTTCATCACGTAGTTCCGCCACTTTCGCGGAGAAACAGAAGAATCAACAGAGAGTCGAGGCGGATATTACGATACTCGAGTATCGGTAGTCGGACACTCCCTTGAAACCAGTCGGTTTAATGGAGATCAAGTGTTTATGAGAGGGCTCGCGCGAGAGGGTCCAGAGAGAGTGAGAGAGAGAGAGAGAGCAAGGGAAAAGATGAAGGAAGGAGGATACGCGTGGCAAAGTTGCTCGGCGAACCGGAACTCGAGAGCACACGCCGTTGCTCGTGTTACAGGCTGGTCCGAGCCAGTCCGATAAAAACTGTCAAACCACTATGAACTTCACGAAACACATACACAGCCGCGCGAACGGCCATCCTGTAGCTCCACACTTTATCATTCTTTTTACGACGACTTTTTATGATGTTCGGTTCAGTTTAACGGTGGCTCCTCTTCTTACGCTCGCCTCGATCTTCGTATAAATTAGTACTTAACTGCTCGCTAATTGGCAGATCCTATTAGTGTTTTAAAAACCGGGGATTAGCAGTTTTTATTTGCGCGGTAAAGAATTTTGATGTATTCAGTGGAATATAACAAGCGATAAGTAGAATGAGTCAGCCGTGGACAGACAGCCCTGCGCAGTTTCAGTCACATTATCAAAATCTGATTTTCTAGAACTCTTCGGGGTAGCGACGCCAGTTGTATATGTCCTGAAAACATGTCGAGCCTAATCACTGCGCTACCCACAAAAGGTAAGGGCGCAAGCAGCTTCGAGTATCCTCAGAACTGTCGCTCCAGTGGAAAAATCACGGAACACCTAATCCAGCCAACTTTCACCCCAAGTCGGCTCGCGAAACTTCGCCATTATGATTTCCCGCGTCGGAACAGGCCGCGTTAAAATGATCAGTCCCGGGCCATCAAACGAACATAAGCTGGAACCCCTTCGGCGGAGGTTGCCAGGTCTGGGAGCGGTAACAGGGATCCCGGGGGAGTCGTGCGGAAGAAAAGCGGCTCCGAAATCAACCGCGGTCTCGTTACTGTGAACACGGCGGGTTCTGTAGGTGTGGTAGACGGCGGTGTAGACCCTGAGGAGGCGAGAGGGGGTGTCGCCCCTCGCGATTCCTAATCAGAGATCAGTCCAGGGCGTCTAGCGTCGACTCGTCGACGTCGACAAGGTTCGCGACAAAAGCGGCGACAATGCGGTCGGAGAGGCGACCAACGACGCTTCGCCGTTTCGCAGCGAGGCTGCATTCGTCGTCGAAGACGAGGAAGCAGAAGAAGCAGAAGAAGCAGAAGGAGAAGAAGAAGGAAGAGAAAAAGGAGACGACCGGGCCACCGCGTGACATTGCACAAAGCGGTCGGTGTGTTCGTTGTATGGGCGCGTTTGTACAAATGCAAAGGCGAGCAGGCGAACACGTGAAATCGATTTCAAGCAAATAATCGGATACTCGGTTCAGGGGCGGCTACGACACTGCTTGTCCCCCTGGTGTATACGTGTGCTGGTGCACGCGAAGGAGGTGGAGAGAGTGTGGCGTGGGTAGGCTTGCGGAGAAGGTTGGAGGAAGAAGAGGAGTCGCTTGGAGGGAGAGAAACGACGGCGGAGGAGGAGGAAGAAGAAGAAGAAGTAGGAGGAGGAGGAGGAGCGTAGTCGCATAATTCAGAATCGACAAAGCGGCAGATTATGGAAATAGAGTCCCTGAGTCGGAGCCAGAGTTCTACCTTTCTCTCTCTCCCTCTCCCCCCCTCTCTCTCTCTCTCCCACCACGCGCGACGTTCTCTTCTCTGTCTCTTTCCTGCTTCTTCACCTACACCTACGGACACCTTTTCTCTTTCTCTCCGCGCGCTCGTCTCTCTGTTCCTCTTTCTAGCCCGCGTTTCGAAACCGTACGGTGTTGCCATGACGACCATTGTGCCACTCTCTCTTCCACCTCCACCTTCACTCCTCCTTCTTGCCCCCCTCCCCCGCCCGCTACCTCCACCCACTCGGTCGGGCTCCCGCAGCGCCTCCACCGAAGAACCCTCCTCCTCCTCCTCCTCCCCCCCCCCCCCGCCCACCAACTACAGCGCACCGCCCTCCCCGCCCTCCCCCTCTCAGCCGCCCAACAACCGATGCAGCAACCCCACCGAGTGTACCTCATCTCTCTAACGACTTGTTGTTAATGTTGTATCAACTCACCCTGCAAACAGACCCTCCTTTTCTCTTTCTCCGTCCCGCTCGCTCCACCCTCTTTCTCTCTCTCCTCTTCCTTCGATCGTTGCGTCTCTCGCTGGTAAACGGTGTCTTCCCTTCCTCCGTCCTCCTCCATACCAACCACCCAGCCACCCCCGAATCATGTCTGCAGCCCCCGATGTGCTGCTGCACGGTTGTACGCCCGTTTCCACCGTGTTACAACACAGAACGCGGGGGCGGAGGGTGGCCCCTGGCCCCGCGTTCTTTCGAAGGCGTAACTGGTGTTCGAATTTTTCAGGCGTCAGCCTCCCCCACGATTTTCGGCGCACCGGCTAGCTCTTTGTTCCTCGGATATTAGCAGGATTATTAAGTAATCGCCGGTAGTTAAACTATTCATTGCTAGAGTGAGTTATTTCGTTTTCCGTAATTACGATTTGGCCGTAGGGATGAATTGCGAGAGTGTGCATCTGTGGAAATACGAGGGCCAGCGAAGGGATGTTAGACGGTACAATGAGCCGCGTAGTTATCGATAGGATATTGTCCCGTCCTTTCGACAGGGTCTAAATATTGGGGAAGATTGGAAAGACTTGTCATCGTCGCTTACGTCATTCAGTCCACCATAATTTGTCAAGTCGTTGAGGAGATAGGAAGCATCGTGTCGGAATGAATCTGCGGGGAGAGAAAAAAGGTTCACGGCATGTCAATATAATTAATGACCAATCCGGTTGTTTCAAGCCCCACCAGAGGAAAACGGCTCTTCGGTTCCCGCAACCGGTCCTCCGGAAAAGCATCGTTTACCGGCGTGACGTGGCCAAAGAAATTTCGACTGGTGATCCCGCACGTGCTCGTTGACAATCAAGTTTAGGGTAGCGGCTGACATTTTTGAACCGATAGAAATTATGAGACACGAATGAAGCTCTCAATGCTGTGCAATTTCCTACGTAATGGATGTTACTATCAGTGCTTGGATTGCCGCAGATTTTTAAATGTTTAGTTTAAAAATGATGTTAATATCTAGAAGTTAGTACGCATTTTCCCAAGTATCGAAGATTCGGATAGCGAAGAGCATGAGCTGCGTCTCGATACAAAGAAATCAAAGCCGCGGAGATCACCCCTAAATGACCACAGACAAGACTACAAATGGCGGAGGTAGACTATACACATAGACGCCGATCGGCTCGCCGATCGCCACCCCCGCCGTGTGCCGGAAATCGAAACAAAAGGTCTCGAAAACGGAGTCAGCCCGGTGTATATTTGTTACAAAAGGGGGAAGAAAGAAACGAGGAAAGAAAGAGGCGAAAGAAAAGGGGAAAAGAAGGTTGGCGGTGGGAGGTGGAGCGGGGACCAGGGAAGGAAACAAACTCAGAGAGCTATTCAGTCCCGGTTTATTCTCGTTCGTCTCGGCGGGCGGCATAATGCTCCGTGTTCCGCGTTTTCTTGCGAGGCGCGGCCATTATGAGCTGACGAAACAAAGAAAGAGCATATCTATTATGCTGGCCGAGCTGCCGCCGCGACGCCGCGGCTAGGATTAATCCGTTCTCTGTCGTTGTAGAATGCGAAACGCGACGGCGACGCCCGCCGCGGCATCGCGCGTCCCGACGTGCACCTACCATCCTGATGCACCTCGCACGCTAACTGTGCACGTTGTCGCCGGATACTACCGCGATTACGTTCATCCGGACGCGACTCGACTCGCCAACAAGCTTCTCCGGGGCGAAGAATCTCGGACGAATTGTATAGTTTTGATCGGTTTATTAATATACGACGAAAAAGATTATCCGGTCCCGCAGGAACCATAAATCCGGAAAATTGAGCAATGCGAACGCGTCTCGCGAACCCACCCCCGCGAAGTCTTGCCGCGAAACCCTCGTCTGGCCCGAATGCGCCGCACTTTTCCACAGTTCTCCGAGCGTGGTTTCGAGGCTCCTATAGCGAGCGGCCGGTCAGTCGGAAAATTCGTTGAATAGAATTATTCTCTATCCAGCACGCGACAAACTTCGTCCCTTGCACGCGACGCTCGCATGAGTGCGTCGGAGCAAAAGGACAGAAACCCGCCGCGTTATGCGAATCGGCCTCGGTATTGCCGGCATCCGAGGGAGACGTGGTTTTGGCATGCAGATTCGATCCGGGGTCTGTCTATCGCCCTTGCTGTCTCTTTTCCGTTCGACAGTTTCACCCCATCGCCACGGGCGCAAGGTGTTCCATCGAATTTTAAGGGACAACGACTGATTTCGCGTTTGTGCGCCCCATTCGTCCGCACCAGGCCCGCATAGAGCGGACAATGCGATTCTGGTTCGCGTTAATGGCTCGGTTTCCACTGTTCCGATCCGCTGATAGAATGATTCAATGACTGTGCCGTTCGAACCTTCGACAAGTGTCGCGCTTGTTTCCGCGGAAAGCGTGACACTTTATAAACATTTCTCGCTTTGTCTGGAAAATAATGCGCTGTGCAAAAATTTGTTGTGCAATTTTTCTCTAAACGAAAGAAAATGTTATTCTACCACTCAACAAATGTTTCAAACGGATACGTTCATTAAACGCCGCGTAGAATTAAAACGTGATTAAACGGTACACGAAGTCGCCCCAAAAATGGCAAGCATCCCTCGACGACTCTCCCTTATCCAAAAACGAAGAAACTAAGATCAACTTGTCGGACAATACGATTCTGATTTGCGATAATGGCTCGGTTTCCACTGTTCCGATCCGCTGATAGAATGATTCAATGACTGTGCCGTTCGAACCTTCGACAAGTGTCGCGCTTGTTTCTCATTTTGTCCGGAAAATAATACGTTGTGCAAAAATTTGTTGTGCAATTTTTCTCTAAATGAAAGAAAATGTTATGCTACCACTCAACAAATGTTTCAAACGGATACGTTCATTAAACGCCGCGTAGAATTAAAACGTGATTAAACGGTACACGAAGTCGCCCCAAAAATGGCAAGCATCCCTCGACGACTCTCCCTTATCCAAAAACGAAGAAACTAAGATCAACTTGTCGGAACGATCTCGCCCCTTTCACCGGCGCCGCCACGCAGCGAACAATCTCCCGGTGGAGAAAAAAATTGAGGAAACAGACTAAAATAGAACAGCGAACGGATAATTAGGGGCCGCCGAAATTCTCGGGAGAACTATATTCACGGGACAAAGAGCGTGTCACGATGGAAACGCGGGAGGGCTGGTGTGGGCGGTCGAAAAGGCGTCGGACGAGCTTAGAGGCAGAGATTTCCCTCCTAGGAACAAGTGCCAGGAACGATGGTCGTGGAGGCCAGGATAATGGGTAATTACACGTCTCCCTGGTTGCTCCTGCGGGTCGGAAACGAGGAAAAGGGTCTCTCTCTTTCTCCCTCTCTGTCTCCCTTTCTCGCTGCACGTGCCAGTTTTCGTCGGTGCCGACGGCGGCGCCATTTAAATCCAGAAAATATGTAAATCCGTCGTTTATTAAGCCGTGCCCGAATCTCTCGCCGTTCGCTGCCGTGGAAAAAGGGACCGAGGGCGCAGGACAACCTGGAGCTACGTATATTTTTCTAGAGGGTGTACAGGTGAGTTCAAAAGCACGGTCGCAATTTTCGATCGTGTTACGAGCCGAGGTTCAGGCATCTATGCGGGAGCCGAGGGAAGTTTGAATTAAGAGATTTTTGGGTTTAGGTAGGAAGTGTACACGTAGGACTAGCCAATGTCTATTTCACCACTGGGTCGCCACTTACAGGGTCGCGGTTCCACGGTCTCGTAACTTATCAATCGAATAGATACACCTTGAGCGGCAAAGGTGTATCGTCGTAGAATACTAGCGACTGGGAAATCGAAAAGGAGTACGACTAATGGAAGTTAACTCTGAATGGATTAATACAGATAATACAGAGCAATGCGGGGGCGATTTACTACAGAGTGCTCGAAGAGGACTTTAACACCCGATCTTGCTCGAAATGACTTTCGTCATGGAGCGATACGTGCTGCGCGTGTTCACTTGAATCAACCCAACTAATAGGAAGGATCCATGCCCTTATATAGTACCAAAAATCGGACCCAAGCGATGGTGGGGGCCACGCGCTACTTCCGATTAGAATTGAATTCTTAGAAATTATATAAATCGCCGCATCGCTTGCAAGAGCCCCACTATGATCCGATTTTGAGTAAGCCCTTTGTTCTGAAATAGGCCCTCTGTTTCGACACATATCTGCGGAAGGGTCGAGAGTCACCAACGGTGGCGTCTGCATACGTAACAATCGCAAGAGGCAAAACGAGGGATGTTCGAAAATTTTTAGAATGTTCGACTTGTTTTACGTGCTTCCTGGGATTTAGACTATTCCCTAATTGTTGTGTTTTACAGCGACTGCCTGTGGCTCGGGGAAAAGGCGGTAAGCGTAATTCTTGTCGCGAGACGATTGTTCCGCGATTCATGTTGGCGAGTGTGCGCCTCGTACCGTTTCGTTGTTCGTCGAAACGGGTTCGTTTGCGTAAACGTCGGTCCCTGACAGCGCGATTGTCGTTCCTCCGATTCCGTCGGCGTTAAATGGATCTTAGGGGCGCGG
Source organism: Lasioglossum malachurum (assembly GCA_028455605.1). Classification (NCBI taxonomy): domain Eukaryota; kingdom Metazoa; phylum Arthropoda; class Insecta; order Hymenoptera; family Halictidae; genus Lasioglossum; species Lasioglossum malachurum. The sequence goes on along the minus strand of CM052318.1, from coordinate 15,398,972 downwards.
ATGCATGAGCGCAGCAAGACGGAAGGGTAGTTTTGCTCGCCTAACAGCGGCCGCGCACCGGTGAATATGGTTGCGTGTCGCGACAAACGCGTCATAATGGGGACAATAGCCATTTTGTTGAGGGAATTGTTCGTTCGATGCGAGCGACATACATTTTATGTTATTTTGCACAATCGCACTGCACGTCGACAGGGGGGTTGAAGAAGGGGCAGCAGCGTGGGAGGGGGACGAAACAATGTGTCACCGCGGGACAATGCCATTGAAATAATAAGAATGCGAAACGCGATTCTGTTACACTGAAAAATTACATTGCCTGAATATACATATACGCGCAGGTTGTACGACTCGTGTTCGTTATGCTCGCGCATACACGGAGCGTTTTGTGAAAACTGCGCGCTTTATTTTCTTCTTTCTTTTGATCGCGGGCGCGTGCTCGCTCGCTCGCTCGCTCGCTCGCTCGCGCCAGCGTCGCTTATGTTCGCGCAACAATGTCTTCGTGTTACATTGTCGCGGAGAAACGCCGGAATCATTCGCGGGGAAACTACCATTTACGTTCTCAATGCGTTCGATCCGAGCTCCCTTGCCTCCAAGAAATTGTAACGGGCGGAAAGAAAATGTTTGCGCTGTTTCTGATGTGACATTTGTACGATCACGCGGGGGAAAAGGTGAATATGCGAGAACTCTGGTTCAATACGGGAAAGTCGGATTAATTTTATACGCGTCGTTAATTGACTCGGTTGTTCTGTTTTCTGCGAAATTGTTTTACGACGTACCGGAATACGACATTTTATTCCGGCGCTTGCGAAATATGTGAGCGTGCAGAATGCGAACGGGGTATATCGGCAACCATAAATTACATTTATTCCGCGTTTCAAGTACTGTTTCTTGCTTGTTGGCGGAAGTAGGCTAGTCCACAATGCGATCTGCCGAAACTGTTTCGCCGGTTCCTCCACTTTCTCATTATTTCACCACGGTTCGACGAATGTTCTTCGCGGCGACCGGAAAGTAGGAAAAGTTTCCGTGCGGCCGAGTGTCGTAACAATCGGGGATTGCGGTTTGGCGGGCCAGGAAGCAGGTATTTCGAGTACACTTCCAGCCCCCGAATCCAGCCCGTAGTCACTCGATTAGCCTGTTTACGAGGCATTCGAAGCCAAGGAGAGGAGGCCGCGGCCCCCGACCCGTCCCGCCGCGACTACCGATTTTTGTTGCAGAAAACGTTTCCGTTTCGCTCGAGAAAACGGAAAGTTCGGACGGTTCTTTCCGCGTAACGACCGGGCAGAAGCAGCCCGTGTGCACCAGCCAGCTACTCTCCGATCTTCCGGATCATTTCCGTGAGTTAACAGCGAGAACGGGGCTCTCTACCCCTCGGCTTCGTTCCCCGGTTCCAAGTTGGCTCGCTTTCAGCCTTCTGCATACCTTTCAGCCGGACAAACGGGCTGAAACTATTTCTTCGACTTATACGCGCATCCTCGCCCGGCGAACTTCCCGAAAAATTCGGTGGCCCCATTGTGCCGCGGAAGTTCTCCACGGTGCTCTTTTGTCGTTCGAGTGTCGGGATAACGGGCCGGTGCACAGTGGGCCAGAAATCGATCTTTTTGTACAAAAATCTGCCGGCAACTCAGTTTTTCATCGGTTCAATTGGAATGTTTTTTTAAATGCTCGTGAAGGACTATACTTCGATGACGTGCTGCGCGAAAATCGTTAACTATCAAGAATCCTTATCCGCAAAGCCCAATAACTCCGATACTTCAGCTGCACTGACTTGCCGACACTTCTTAACGCTAAAGCGCAAAATTTTAAACTGTCCATCTGGCCCTGAGAATTACCAATTGAACAGAATTACATTCGGCACTTATGAGACTTGCCATTATTGATCCAACAGCATCGTTTTCTCTTCTTGAGAATGCCATCATTTATTCTTAGAGAGGCTATAAGTGGATCGGATGATAACACCAAATACCGTATAATATCTATATTTGTCTTTTTGCGGCAACACATTCGGTAGTTTTCAGCTCGTGATTTCTTAAAGACTTTATTATTTGCCTCTTGTGGATGTTCTGAATACGAACCAATTGGCAGTTCACTTCCATGTTGCAGTACCTTATGAACTGATGGAGGTAGTTCATACCATGGATAAATTTTAATGCACAATTTAGCCGTCTCCGAACAATATTCTTTGAATTTCACGGAATCAGCTTTCCTGTCACAAGAGGCAAATAATAAAGTCTTCAAAAAATCACGAGCTGAAAACTCCCGAATGTGTTGCCGCAAAAAGACAAATATAGATATTATACGGTACAGTAAAAGCTCCTTCGTTGTCCAAAGGCCGGGGGTTTGAGCGGACAACGACCGTGCCCGGACACTATTTTTGACTTATGACTGCGTCTTTAGTGAAACGGCTAGTTAAAATGACAAAGAAAAGCATTCGCAGTAAAAAGCTGCCAACTGTCTGGCTTTAGAAAACTCCTTTTTTCCTTGTCATATTCCTTTCCTATTGTTCTCCGTTCTGCGCGGGTCTGGACAGGCCTGGGACACATCTGGCGACCAGATCCACGCAGGCCCAATCCTCTCGTTGACAGGCAGTGGAGTGGGTAGGCACTGGACAACGATCGTGCCCACGATTCAGAACAACGAAGGAGCGATTACTGTACATGTTATTATCGTCCGATCCACTTATAACCTCTCTAAGAATAAAGGATGGCAAGCACAAGGAAGTTCTTTCTCAAGAAGCGAAAACGCTGCTGTTGGATCAATAAATTAATGGTAAGTCTCATAAGTGCTGAATGTAATTCTATTCAATTGTGTGTGGTAATTCTCAGGGCCAGATGTACAGTTTAAAATTTTGCGGTTTAGGGTTTAGGGTTAAGAAGTGTCGGCAAGTCAGCTGGGACATGCAAATTTATGGTATGGGCGGATGAAGTATCGGAGTTATTGGGCTTTGCAAATAAGGATTCTTGATACTTAAGGATTTTCGCGCAGCACGTCATCGAGGTATAGTCCCCTTCACGAACATTTAAAAAAAGATTCCAATTGAATCGACGAAAAACTGAGTTGTCGGCAGATTTTTGTCCAAAAAGATCGGTTTCTGGCCCACTGTGCTGCGCGGCAGCTCGGTGATTCGGTTTGCCGGTGACTCGTCCGAATAAAATCGGTCAAGAGGTTTTGTTGTCGAATTATTCGACGCTCTTCGTCCTCTTTCTTCCGCGTTTCAGCCGGTTTTTTGGCCCACTCGATCGGGAGGAGCGTGCGCGTTGACCTATTCGCTTGGTCATTCGGCTTCTTCGAGTAATACGTGCTTTTTATCTTTTTTACCGGTATCCTAGGGGGTTAGAGACGCAATGAGAGAGCATAAAATGAAATTCCCGAGCTTCTGCAGGAGGTGAGGACACCAATTACCGTCTTTATTAATCGATATCTGCAAACTCTCATTGCGAAGTTCGCCAACACGATATCAGAATGCGATTCCGTGGTCGCGAAGGTCCTGGCGAGCGAGTCGACACGCTCGACGATTTATGTCGTCCGTCGAGGGTACCGCGCAGGAGCGAGCATAAAAGTCCACCCGCAGGACTCGTACTCTCTCTCTTTCTCTTTCTCTTGACAGAGGCCCGGGGTCTGCCACACGTATCCAACCACGGCGAGGATTAGGAGGCCCGTGAATGGGAGAAAATGCGAATTGATA
>CM052318.1:15139863-15395193 GCA_028455605.1 Lasioglossum malachurum | reverse complement strand
CAACAGACGGCAAGGCATCCGAGATTCACTTTCATAAAAAATCCACAGCTTATAAAAATCTTATTTTTTATGTTTTTCTATAGGATGGTCAAAGCTACTGGTATCTTTACCTTATTCATTTTTAAATCGTTCACGGAGGAATATTACGGCGGCAATAGGAGCGATATCGTCCAGTATCCAGAGGGCAAAGACGCAGGGCCATTTGGAGGTCGAAATTTTCCCCGCAGAAAGGAAACACAGGGAACAAGAGGAGCATCCATGGCGGGGCAAGGCCGACACCTCCCGGCAAAGAAAGCGAACCCAGGGGCTTATTAACTCTAAAAGTCGCGATCCACCCCGAGGCCAGCCCGTTGGGGCTGAAGTCTACGGGTTGGTCGTCTTATCGCTGCTTCGCTTTCAATTTATTACCTCTCGGCAAATAATTACCGACAAGAGCGGCGACGTTTCTTCCCTCTCTGTCCCTTTCTCTTCTCGTGTCTCCCGTTCCGTCGTTCGAATAACGGTGCGCCTTATTGAGGCGGAGAATGTATTCAGGCAGCGTCTGAATCGTCGTAGAGAAAGGGACAAGGAGAACGGAAGAGAGGAAAGTCATTCAGGTGCGAGTTAATAAAAAAGCATTTCGAGCGACGCGAACGGATGCCAAGTGGCTGACTGCGCCGCGCTCGGATCTCTCTCCTCTCTGTATAGAGACGTTCGTTCCTTGCTCACCGATGCGACCGCGACCGATATTTTTCCCTCTAGCTGGTCGCTGGAACGTGAATCCCAGGCAGGAGGACAGCGACTCTCGTTTCTTTCGTTCGCGGAACGAAGAAACGGGGGTGGGTTGCTGGCTCCGGTGGTTGGGGCGAATATCGAATCCGATGGAGCAGTCGATTCGTTTAAGCAGTTTCACCCATTCGATACATTTATGCTCATTGTCGGGTAATACTTTTCCCGCGCTGTATAATAATTCATTAAACCGTAGTTTGACTTGCTTATTCCAGGAAAAATATATTCGAGGGCCGGCAACCTCCTGCACGAGAGACAAGCATTCCCGATGGCAATCTCGTTCGTGTGGAACATTCGGCGCGCTGACATGAACATGCTCGCACGGAACACCTGTGATCGCGATTAAGTATGCGCACAAAACTGAGCCGACCACCCTGTATACATCGTCGCGAGAGTCGCGACGTCGCGTCGCGTCGGGACGCTGCACTGGGAGACACCTGCGGCCGATAATGGCCATTACCGGAGAATTATATAGAGGTGTGTATTTATACGTCACGGCGAGTTAATTCCCGACAGCGCAGCGACGCGCCTCGGAGCGTGCGCAGGTAACGTTACGTGGCGGGTAAACGTTCGATAGATTCGGGGATTCCTAGAAGGCGTTCCCGGGCCGCGGGACACGCGATAAATTAGCGTTATTTCAATAAATTAGGTGGCCAGCCGGACGGCCCGCTATATGAACTCCTGGGACCGGGGACCAGCGAACGAACACGCTCGGCGATCTTTTGCTCGCCTTTTTATCCCGATGCAATGTTATCAGACGACTATACCGGGTGTCCCACCTGAAATTGCCATCTTCGTCTATCTGTAAATAATTAGATTGCTGATTTCATAGGGTAAAGTGCCCAAGTATGAACCACTTTTTCTTGATGTCGTTTATTGATTATTTTAGAATGCTCTTTTTCGTCCAGAAAATTACCGGTTGTAGATCCATTTCCTCCTTATAAGGTTCTCGGGTCAAGTTTGTTCAAAAATTAATACAGCTTGGGAAAAATATTCTTTTTTGGGATGTGTCATTTGCAGGTCCCAGCGAAAAGGGTTCTTAATATGGTACACCTTGAGTCCCTAAAGAACCACTTTTTGTTGATGTCATTTTTTGATTATGTTAGAATGCTCTTTTTCGTCCAGAAAATTACCAGTTGTAGATGCATTTCCTCCCTATAAGATTCTGGAGTCAAATTTGTTAAAAAATTAATACAGTCTGGGAAAAATATTTTTTTTCGGGGTGTGTCACATTTGCAGGTTCCAGCGAAAGGGGTTCCTAATATGGTACACCTTGAGTCCCTAAAGAACCACTTTTTGTGGATGTCATTTTTTGATTATTTTAGAATGCTCTTTTCCGACCATAAAATTACCAGTTGTAGATGCATTTCTGGGTTAAAGTTTGTTAAAAAATTAATACAGCTTGGGAAGAATAATTTTTTGTGGTGTGTCATTTGCAGGTTCCAGCGGAAGGGGTTCTTAATATGGTACACCTTGAGTCCCTAATATGACACCTAATGCCATATTCGGCACCAACACCAAGAATGTCAATAGCTATACCCATATTAGGAAAGCCTTGGTAGTGCCATATTGGGAACTCCACGTGGACTGATGATACTAGCAACTGACAAAGAGAAAATGAGTTTCAGCCCAAACCAACACAGTTGGCAAACATTAATATAAATAAACTGAGACAACAGATATGTTAAAACATTTCGAAATCGCTTAGCTTCCTCGAAAAAGATATAATCGAAAATCTAACCAGAAAAATATTCAACGCGTGGAGACACAACAACAAAAAGGCGGAGGATCGATACTAAAATCTATAGAATGGTGCGAATACACTGCACACTGTTGAGTAAACATGGTAAATTATTGTTTGAGGATTTTCTTACTAGGGTGCGACTTCTCCTTTATAAGATATAAGGTATGTGGTGCCATAATAGGCGACTATACCATATTTGGGCACTTTACCCTACGTTCATGACAAAAATGGGTTACCAAAACTTTTCCTCTGTCGCTTTTCGGATAATTCTCGCGAATCTTGAATATTTCAAAATGTCAAGTAAAAATGATTCTGACGCTGCGCATTTCTCCAGTGGAGGCAACGGCGACAGTCGAACACGAAGGAACAGCGGTAAAATCGAAAAGCTTCGCCGGTTGCGGAAAAATCGAGTGGTCCCCGAAAATCGTGGCGACCGTTCCAGGATTTCGCAAGCCAAGTATAATTAAAAATCAAGCAATCAACGGAAGTTCGGGGTCCGCGGAGGAGAGCGAAAAATCACGGGGAACAAACGGTCGGCGCTGTTAACCCCCGGAACAACGCGCGCGTGTCCGGAACGCAGACGTGGCATATTAAAAATCGAATAAAAAAAAAAAAAGGAGGGAGTATAAGGGGAACGCGCGCGAGAGATGGAGAGAGAGAGAGAGAGAGAGAAGAGGGAAAACAAGAAAGACAAAAAAAAATAGTAGGAGAAAGGGACAAAGCAAGGAAAAAGTCGAGAGAATGGAGGGAACGTGGCACGGGCGGAAGATTAAAAATCAAGCAGACCGAGGACGCAGCGAGTGAAATTAAAGCCCACGGGAGCCGGGAAAAGGGCACGTTGCGACACCGTGCACAAGGGAACAGAAACTGTGAAAAAGAGGAAATTAAAAATCGAGTCCCCGGCGGACGGGAGAGGAGCGGGGGGGGGCAGAGAATCAAAGATGGAGTAAAACGGGAGGGGTGGACGCGCGTGAACCCGGCTGTGAGAGAGGAGAGAGGGTGCGAAACGTTCGATGGAGAGAGAGACCGTGGTAGAAAGGGCGAGAAAGAGAGGTTTAATTTAGTGTCCGAGTGCACGCGGCCTCGGTATAAATATTTTTATTTATCCGAGCGGACGTCGGGGGCCGTGCTGCATACACCCGGCGTGTCCGGCGATGGTGATGGTGGTGGTGGTGGTGGTGGTGGTGTATCCGCGGAAATAAGCCGGTAATTTACGTCCACGATGTGGCCACGGATGCCCCGGTGGGAATTTTCGGGCGATTTATGGGATTCCAGCGTCGGCCACGAAAGTGGAGAATTAAAGAACACATTGTGCCCCGGTGTGTCGCCGCCACCTATACGCATATGCGCGACCAACGCAGCCTGGCCTCGATAAAAACGCGGATTAGAGAGAGACTGCGATCCCCGTTCCGACCGCTTCCTTCTTTCTTCTGCCATCGACGCTGAATCGGCGAACGCTCGGCGGCCAATGACGTTTATGATCGCCCGGCCTCTGTATGAAAATTTCGCCTGACTCTGCTCCGATACCTGTTAGATAAACACTAGGGACGATTCGAGAAATTTTTCTATCTAATTTCGAGAAAAGCACCGGCGGCCCGAGAAGTTTAATTACGATCGAGAGAGACGTTTCACCGCCGGCAAAGATCTCCAATTACTCCTGGATCGTGCTACCACGCAATCGAGCGGCCGATCGATCGTCCGGAGCCGGTCCTTTGAACTGTAGCGGTTCGGTTTTCAGATTCCGCGTCTCCCAGGGCGGAATGAAAGCCCGAATAACACCGGTGGCCTTCGCTAGACACCCACTGGGAGTTATTAAACGATCTACAATGCTTGTTGCCTCGTCACCCATCTCTGCCGGGACCCGTACCGAGCCGCCACGGCACCTTCAGAAGCCGTAATCAAATTCGTCGGGGATCCGGCTCTCTCGCCTTGGATCCGATGATCGAAGAAACACGGCCGCAAGGATCATTCTGCTTCTCGCCGGTCACTCCTCGCTGTTGCCTTTTGTTGCACCGCGAAAGTCGGCTTCTGTTTCTGTTCCGGGGCCACATTGTGCTCGGAACACGCCGGTGGATAACCGATGGCATCATCCTCCGTCAATTAACAATGTTCGTTTCGAATCGATGGAATCCGCTCCGAAACGTGCACTGCGAAGGCGAGTGAATAGTTGCAATTTTCTGCGATTTAAATGAACCTCCTGGTGTACAAAGACGTCACGGGTGGGTCGTGTTTCTTGTTTCAAATCGAACGCGAGTGGAACGCGTTAGATTAATTTATGAAACTCCGACTACCATGACACCCTTTTCGACATTAACATTTCTCGGGCTCAACCTTCCCGTATATTTCAGAAATTAGCCCGTGGTGCAAGCGCGCAAGAATCCGCGGCGTAATTACGAATACTGCACTCCGAATCTCCGTTCACAAAAGACACACGGCCGAGCCCGGTTTCATTAGTTCGATACATCGAACCAGCCTGTTCTCCATCGACCTACACAGCCCCTTGCAATGTTCTCGCTCAATCAGAGCGGCGATCGGCGGGAAGAGAACGAGCGAGAGAAAACAAGAAAAGAGTAAAGAAAGAGCGAATGGAAGAGAAACAGAGGGGTGCAAAGGAGAAATTAGTTTCGCGCGGGGGTTCCGATCGAGCCACATGACGGTCCCGTTGTTTGTCCACGGCTGCCTTCTCGGTAGCTTCGTTCATTACGCGGTGGAAAAGGTAATCGAGAGGTCGGAACAACAGGAAGAAAGAGAGCCGCACGAGGAACTTTCACCCTCGGTGTCTTTCTCCGAGGCGTGCCGGGGTGCAGTCGCGTAAACGTGTATCGTTTGTAGCCGTCGGCCACCTGGAAGCGATCGAACCTCGTAACAATCGTAACGCAGAGTCACGATTGCTTCGAAGAGTGGAGAAAATGAACGAGAAGGAAACCGGCGAGAAAAAGACTGGGGCCCGGGTTAGCTGTCATTATGTGCGCGGGCGAGCACGGAACGCGTGGATGAAGAAACTCGCAGGATGACGATCGCATTCGGATCGCGCGGATCCGAAATTGCTTGGTCGACCTGTTTATAACGAGCCCTAACGGGGGCCTATTTAAAAAAAAAAAAACAACGACACTTTTTATTAAAATCTTGCCTGTGCCGAGAAACTATCGAATAAATTCGTACAAAGCGTCGCGTCGCGTCCCATTCGCTCGACGAAGGGCTATTAGCCCTGCAGCTGGTAAAAAAAATCGAACGACTCGCTCGAAGGAATTCCACGGGATTGATCGTGTTCGAACGATTCGAGTCCGCCCCGTTCGATCGGAATCCCGGTTAATTTTCCTCCGTCGTCCGTCTGGCTTGAACCCTTTCGCTTCAGCCCCGGGCGAATTTTCCGCGCCGGGATCGCGAGATCGCGTATTCCTCCTCGTGCAGCTTGACGAGTGTTAATGACGTTTATTGGAAATCCGGCGCTTCGCCGACGCGCGTTCCGAACGGTTCTCGGCGAGCTAAGTAGCTGTATACAGCCCGTTGAACCGAGGCAATCGATATCTCTATGGCGGATGCAAAAGGGGGCTTTCCTGATTAATGAACGCAGCCCGGCGAACCTATTCGCGCGCTATATCCATCTTCGATTCGCTCGTTCTTCACGTCCCGCTAAACAATCTTTCGATCGGTTCACCCTTCTCCTCCACTCCCTCGTCAACCTAACATCCCTGTGCAATTCTACATCTTTTTCTGCTTGTTCCTTTCGAACGGGCGGGCCAAACAATGCCGATGCCGCGTTCAGTTGGGATTACTGACGAGCACGTGGAATTTCTCTAATTTGTCTAACCCTTACATTGATAATATCAGGTTGTCCCAAAAGTTCCTTTCGCAATGCGTACATTTAATATTGTTACATCATACAAGTATATACAAACAACGTGATCATCTGTTTATTAACTTTTCATTACTCGGTAATAAAACGGACTGGATTGAGTCTGGGCTAACCTAACCTAATAGTTGTGTGTGATGTAATAATATTAAATGTACGCATGGCGAAAGAAACTTTTGGGGCAACCTAATAAGGTGAAATGGCCTAAGTGCGGACAAGCCAAAACTGATGCCTAAATCTGGAGAATTGAATTTTTATAGTAAAACCAATAATTAAGAGATTAAATAATTATTTGCTGTATTCTGAGGCCTTAGCTACAAGTAGGTGTGAATATTATTTGGTTAAGACATCAATTGAAATTTAAAAATTAATTCAGTTTATTAACTTTTCATTACTTACTAATTTAAAATCAATTGCAAAATTTGTACCGAACATACAGACAAACAAACAAGAAAACGAGCTAATAAAAACGTAGTAATAAAATTGGCTGGGTTTGGTCTGGGTTAACCTAACCTAATACTTGTGTGATGTAACAATATCGAATGTACGCATTGCGAAAGAAACTTTTGGGGCAACCTAATATATAATTCAAGGAAGCTATAAAAAGTCTGTGTTTGCTAAAGAGGTTAGGAGGCAATGCCGATTCAAGGCGAGCGCCCATCGATCGCGAAACACCCGGGACAATCTTCTTGGACGTTCTCTACGAATCGCGTGGATGTCCCCCACACCACCCCCAGCTCTATCCTTGCTGGTTCGTAGTTTTGCATTATCCCCATTACTGCTGATTCACACGTCCTCCTTTGTGGGCTTTGTGAGCCGCGACAATGCAGGACCGGGGCTCCTCTTCCTCTCTTTTTCTCGCGCTTAGAAAATACGAATGGCCCGTAAGAGCGAGTCGGATGACAAACGACGGCCCGGCGTACCCCATCGACCTGATATAATATGCGACTTCGTCCTCGTCCTACGATCCTCTCTCTCCTCTCTCCATCCCGCTAGCTATCCTCTTTTTAATCCTCCGCCCCGACTGTCTCAGCCTTGAATTAATTATAATTAACGGCGATTGTGCGTGGACATCGGACAGAATCGTCGACGGCTAGTCGATATTTTTAGACCTGCACCGTCTCGCACGGCTTCGATCGCGTTTTCATGACTTAGGCCAGGTCTGTTTTACTATGCTTTCGCTTCAAAGACCGCATTAACTATATTTATTATTGGAATTTACCAGGTATGTAAATATGAAACCGGAATTTGCCCATAGGTGGCTCTAGCTGTCAATGTAGTTACCGTCAAACCGCGTCATTGACGCCATTTTCTTGTTTTGACATCTGATCAAGATTTTCAACTCACAACCATACAAGTTTCATACAACAGTATAGTTTTTAATAACTTTGAACATATCGAATTTTATGCCTGGAAACTACGATATGCGGACAGCATTGATTTGCTGTTTCCATTTCAAGAAAACTGCTGCAGAATCGCATCGAATGCTTGTCGAAGCTTTCGGTGAGCATGCTCTTGGTAAATCACAGTGCTTCGAGTGGTTTAAAAAATTCAAAAATGGAGATTTTGATCCGACAAACGAAGAACGTGGAAGACCACCGAAAAAGTTTGAAGACAGCAATTTCCAAGCATTGTTGGATGAGGATGACGTTCAAACGCAACAACAACTCTCGGATCAATTAAATGTGACACGAGAAGCCGTCTCCATACGTTTGAAAGCCATGGGAAAGATTCAGAAGATGGGAAAATGGGTTCCACATGAACTGAATGAAAGACAGCAGGGAAACCGAAAAACCACTTGTGAAATGCTGCTCGCCAGGTACAAAAGAAAGTGATTTCTCCATCGAATTGCGACTGGCGATGAGAAGTGGATATATTTCGAGAATCCTAAGCGCAAGAGATCATGGGTAACTCCAGGCGAACCATCCACATCGACTGCAAGGCCAAATCGCTATGGACGGAAGACAATGCTCCGTGTTCGGTGGGATCAGAAGGGTGTGATCTATTATGAGCTGCTAAAACCTGGCGAAACCGTTAATACTTAACGCTACCGACAACAAATGATCGATTTGAATCAAGCTTCGCGTGAAAAACGACCGGAATATCAAGAAGGGCAACACAAAGTGATTTTGCTTCATGATAATGCACCATCACACACAGCAAAACCGGTAAAGGAAACGATTGAGGCGTTTAGTTGGAAAATACTTTCGCATTCGGCTTCCTCACCAGACTTGGCTCCATCCGATTATTACTTATTTGCATCGATGGGACACGCACTTGCTGAGCAGCGCTTCACATCTTACGAAAATGTACGAAAATGGCTCGACGACTGGTTTGCCTCAAAAGAGGAACAGTTTTTTTGGCGTGGCATCCACAAATTGTCAGAGAGATGGGAAAAACGTGTAGCTACCGATGGGCAATACTTCGAATAAAATATTTTGTATCATTGTCATACAATAAACGTGTATTTTCTATTAAAAAATTCCGGTTTCATATTTATATTCCTGATAGTTAATATCAATTTTTGACTCTCCCAGGCCGTGATCGAAAGCCGAAGGAAAACATTAAACGAACCTTGAAATTCACGCGTGTCCGCCATTATCGAATCGATTATGCGATCGTTGCAACGCCCGGGGAAAAGGATTACCGAAAGGAGTCCGATCACGCGTGTCGAACGTTCAAGAAACCCTTTTCCGTACAAAAGGGAAATAAATCCTGACGCAACACAGAGAGAGGAAGAGAGCAAGATTGTTTATCTCGAGAATCGGGGACCCTTTGTGACGAAGAGAAAAAGGGTTCAATCGGGGAGCGAGAGAAAAAAGGAAATAATATTCTGCCCTGTAACCCTTCCCCCTATCCCCCTCTTGTTCTCGATACCATATCGAGGGCAATGAATGAGAAAGATAAAAAGGAAACTCAATCGATCGCGATTGGGGGGGGGGAGGGCACAACCGATGTGTCACTGATCGGAACGGCATCATCGAACGTTTTTCCAACGTGGCAACAATGGGTTTCGACCGACAAAAGGAACGTCGGGCAGGTAGTGCCACGTTCTGCTTCCTTGTTCCGCGGAACCGGAAGGATTCGCTACTCCATTTTAGCAACGGGGGAACAGTCAAATTTATTTACCGTTTCTGGGCCAGGAGTTTTGCGAAGCGAAAAGCCAAATGTCAGGGAATCGAATTGGTTTCTTAAAAAGTTGTTAGTAAACTCTTTACAGAGCGAATACATTTCCTCGATTCGTCGCAGTCGGCGCTACTTCGCCCCTCGGCTTCTTCGCGCGACCAGAACAGCGGTCTCCAGCGGCTGTTATTAATTCAACGCCTCATCGGCAGCGTCATTCACGCTGAGACAATTTTCAATTTACTATCATCGCCTCGAGTTTCTCTCGGAACACGCCTTTCAAGACGGTCGCGCTCCGAATGGCCGTAATAAATAAAACATTTCATCGGAATCAATACCCAGTCAAAGCAATCGCTCTCTGTCTGCGAGCAAGAATTATTATGATCGTTATTCTCACCTGCTGGTTGGCTGTCCCCCCTCGTGTCCCCCCCCCCCACCCTGCCCCTCATCGTCGTCGGTTCGTCGGTTCAACAGGGTTTCACCAGAATTTCCAGCTAATAACGCGCCTCGCGCTCGTTATCGCGCGTCACACGTGAATTAGCACCGAGCTAAGGGAACTCGTGCACGCTCCACTCGGCGTGTTTCCTTTGAATGTTCGTCGTTTCACTGCTGCAAAATTGTTTATAAGTGAGAAACGGAGAAAGGGAACGACTACGATGGGGGAGAGGGGGTGTACAGGAGGAGGAGGGATCGCGGGGGTGCGGGGGCGGTACAGGGGAGGGGGAGGGAGGGGAGGGAAATATAATCCAGCGTTTTCTGTCGGCAAACGTGTCAACGCGTTCCGCGGTCATTCGCTCCGCTGAAAAGGGGGAAAATTGACGGCGCCGGGGCTGCCTGGCGAGTTTCAAAGTGTAAATTAGGTCATTGTTGATCGGTATGCGAGGCGCAATTACACTGTATCAAGCCTTTGGCTGCGGTTATCGCTCTCGGGGCCGCGTTCCGCGTTTCCAACCCCTCCGACGAATCGAAATATGCCGAATGAGAGTCGTCCGCGACGAGGCTTCGACTTTCATCCCGTTCTCGCTTGATCCCGTGTTTCCGAAATTAATTTTACTCCTTCGCTGGAAAATACGCTGTGTCGATTTTGCCCCAGCCGATTAAGAACGACGCACAGTGGGCCAGACCGTATAAGTAGGAGGAAAAAAGTCGGAAATTGAAGGTAAAGAAATGTAAGTATTGGTGCATATTTTATGTACTATACATATTCCCCTGAGTCGTAAAGTGACCTCTGGTATTAATATTATCAACGATAAAACAAATAACGAAGGCAAATGCCTCGTTGCGTTGTTTAACGTTTCTGCAACGTTTGCTGCAATATCTGGCAATTATACCAAAGACTTTTATATTCATAATAACGTGAATTCAACAGTTAAAAGTAACTACAGAACTGCAGATTTATTTCAATTTGATGTGGTTCAGATTATTGTATATACTATATTTCGGGAATTCTTGACAGTCGTATTGTTCGTTTCTTGTAAGCTATTTCACATTCTGTAAAGTGCCAAGCCTAAGATATCAAATGGTACTGATTGAAACTATTTTTAGTCGATAGTAACATTCTTATGCTTGATGTACATTCAAAATCTTTTTGCAGATAGTTGCCGCTTTATGAGAAATAATTTTTTTGGTAGATCGTGAACCTGTTATAACACTCGACGCGACATCGTGGTACTTCATCCGCAAGAATTAGGACTAATGCAATCCACTACAATAAATTTATTTAAAAAACAAATTACAGAATCAAAATTTTTCGAAAGCTGGTCTTGAAAAATATGTCTTAAATTTTACATTTTTTTTTCATCTTCCTGATGAAGATTATACGTGTATGCTGGATGCGGATAGGCTGTGTAAATTATAATGTATATACGAGTATATCGGTAAGTTATGAGTTTTCCAAATATAAATTTCAACATATTTTGAAAACTACTGATTCTATCCTATCGATTTAGCTTTTGTCACAATCGATTTAAAATAACGAAATACATAGACAGTAGCATTGCCATTGATATAAATATAATTTCGGACTTTTTTTTCCTCCTGCTTATACGATCTGGCCCACTGTGCGATGTCCCCAATTGTTCAAAAACGCATAAATTTCGGAGGAACCGCTCCCATGGGTTAATTTGTTAATAAGATGTCTGCGGTGCGCGTCGAACACGCGTCACCTCGCGATAAACGCGAGCCCCGAATGGCAGCCCTTCGAAATTCGTTTTCTACGAGCCACCCCCGAGCAGATATCGGTGTATACGAGCCGATTGAAAGGAGGGTGTCATTGTTGCCAGCTTTTAAATCGCGAAAGGGCCCGCCGCCGCTCGCGGATTCAATAAAGTAACGATTCACACCGTTATCTGGATCCCGCAGATTGGGGTTCCGCGCGTTGATCAGGCCCGATACGTGCGGCCGGATATAACGAGGGCCATCGTACACTTACGCCCCCCTTGTTGCGTCGCGAGACAATACGGGGAACTTTCGATGAAAAGAAGGGACGCCGCTTGGGGGTGGAAGATAGCGCGGCCCGGTGAAATTGAGAGAGATAATCATTCGGGTTGTTTTACCCTGTGGCTTTAACGCGATTATTCGCCGAGTGCACGCAAAAATTACGATGAAAGTCTAGAAAATGGCGAATGTGTCAAGTTCATTTTAGATTCTCTTTGCTAGTAATCTTTTCGGTGAACGTGATCGAACTTTTAAAAATCTGAACGAGACTAATAGTTTTTTCGAGAGGTCACGTGCGGAGCATTGATCTCTCCTTCTGTCCTCCATCCCCCGGCAACAGCTTCAAGGATGAGTCACTGCGTCGCGATGTCGATTCGTCGTTCCCGTCGGTAATCGACTCGACAATCGACCGTTTAACACGACGGTGCTGCAATCAATAATCTACCCGACAGCCTAAGAAATTAAGAATAGCAAATCTTTACGAATCCTATCACGCGGACACCATTGTCCAGTCCTCCGGACGCAAGAAAAAGTTAACGAAGTCCCAAAATAAAGAACGCGGTTTCACAAAAAACTCGGCTTCGACGCGGGTTTTCAACAGTGAATTTATGTGGACATTCCGAGTGGCAAATTTTTTGTAGTACTTCTCAGACACGTGGCTGAAAAGCGAATAAACTGCATCGACACACGATTACGATAAAATACAAGTCGCGAGAAAGAGGTGTAATTAATCATCCAACGTAAACGTGCATATTTATTTTTGGCATTCGAGTCACTCGGAATAAGTGAGACGGCCGTAATGTGATTTTTGCAGCAAATGCCGAAGGTAAATGAATGTTTCAAAGTGAATGTGAGAATACGTACTTACAGAACTACTTGAAAATTAATGAAAGATGTTCGAGACGCGCCACGGGGTGAAATTAGCGACAACATTGTTAAAATTGTTTATGAGGACAGTTCGTTAGGGATCGCGATTACCAAATGCAGGAGAGGGGACATATATCTACCTGGATTAACCGCAAACGATCTGGAAAATCGTCTGGAACAGCTAAGAGGAGCGACAAAATGGGACGAGGCTCACCTCCGAGTCGCGGTGGGACGTCCTGGATGGCATCCACGTATGAGCATCCGTGCAGCGGGAGGCCGCAACCAGGTGTACGGGTGTGAATAGACCATCGGCTAATTTACATACACCGAAAACCGGCGTGCCAGCTCCTCGATGGCCCGGAATTCCCGGCAACAAAGCTGCTACGTTTTATCCGGCGGGTGTATCTCGACCGGCTGGAAACCAACAAATTCACTACCTGTTAGTTTCGATGAAAAAGCGACCGCGGATGAAGAACACCAGCATGTTTCATCCAGAGGAAGCTACCCTGTCCGCGGCAGTGTTTCAAGCTCGCCCTCCAACAAGGGGGCAATGAGCCCTTCATCAATAATTCAGGACCACCGAATATTAAAGGGTTCTTCTTAAATTGGTCCTTAATAGTGCCCATGAAAAAAGGATTATTAATATTGCAGGTTTTGTCTGAAGCGGAAAGAAAGATTTAATTATGCAACCGGCCAGGAACTTTCTACGGGCGGTTTTTGCCGATGCTTTTGGACACTGCAGAAATCGCAATGTTCCGCGTTTTGTTGCCGAGGAACGAAGTACGATGAAGTGAGGAAAGAAGTTCTGGACCACACGAGCGATCGAAATTCGTAAGCTATTGGCGCCTTTTTTCATGGATCGGTCACGGTCCTTCCTTAATCCGAATTATCACGCACGTATCGAGGACCGCAAGTTCCACATTTTGGTGAAATGTGCGCTAAATCTGTAATGCTACTGTTAATCAGAGTTGTGCAGAATTACAATTGAATTACTCCAGGAATTATAATTAAAAAGTAATTGAATTACATTGTAATTCAGTCGTATTGTAATTTGTAATTCAGATCTTCGTTCAATTAAATTACAATGTAATTCGTAATTGCAATTGGAGTAGAATTTATAAAATAGCGTTACGTATTATGATGCAAGTATATGAAAGAAAAACATAAACAACTGTTTGCGACTAAAATCAACCCGTTGTTTGCAAATTATTTAACTAAATGTACGTTTAATGAATCTTCTATTACTTTGTATAACGCATGTAGAAAATGTGTTCCGGCTGTGACGTTAATAATACTTAATTTGTATGTCATAAATTTTTCAGTATTAATACCTAACCTCAAAAATTAATTATTCATGTCGATATAATTCTTAAAAATATGTTTTTTCTCAGATTGTAAACTTGCTTTAAAAATTAAATTTGATAATGGCCATCACTAGAAATAGAACTTTCGATTTGAAATTAAAAGTAAGAGAAATTCACAAATTCAACACAAATTCTAAGGATATTATTAAAAATGACACCATGAAGGAAAATAGAAGATTGAATAAAAGTAAAAAATTGAACAGAAATCAAGAATCCCACACACATTCTGTTGAATCCATCGTGCAAGCTCTCAATACAGTGGGTGGTAGGTTATCATTAAGGGAAGCCTCCGACCAGTTCAAGATTCCAAAAAGCACGCTGCATTCTAAAATGAACAATTTAAGTTCGGTGGATGCTAAGAAAGGATCACCGACTGTACTGTCGAAGACAGAAGAAAGATCCTGGAAAGAAGGAGCAAGAAAAAAAATTATAGAAGAACATTGGTTAAAAAACGAGGAAAAAGAAAGAAAGAAAATTAAAAAAGAACAGAAATCAATAATAATTTACACGAAAGAAAAAAGACGGCCATAATGATTTTTGCAGCAAATGCCGAAGGTAAATGAATGTTTCAAAGTGAATATGAATACGTGTACTTATAGAAATACTTGAAAAACATAAAAATATATCGCACTTCTTCAAAGTTCTGGGCTATAATTTGGAGAGCTGTATTTTAATTATATTGTATTTCACAATTACACATCCGATTAAAATACTTAGTAATTGAATTAATTGAAAGGTTTGAATTATGTAATTCAGTCACGACGTAGTTGAATTACTATATAATTGAAATACAATGTAATTGAATTAGCACAACTCTGCTGTTAATGGGCAAAAACTTGATCGTCGCGCGTGTTGCACCGGAAAATCTGTGCTTGATCAAATATTCATTTGGAACATAGAAAAAAAAAGATTTATTTTTACAACGCTGAAGTTTAAGACTGTTAAGATCGGCCATTTGATGAAACTAAATAATCCGTAATTCCGTCTGAATCGTTCAGGAAAAATATGCGCGAGAACCCGACCTATTCCAACCTATTTACCTCGAACCTATAATACCGGCGATGTAATTCCTTCCGGTGCGTGGCAGCCGCCCCAGGTCTCTGAAAGAAATCAGGGGAAAAGACGGTCGAAGGAAGAGAGTCGATGGAGTCGATTCTCGAGTGCAGGGTTCAATCTGGGTTGAACCGACGAGGTTCCCTGGCAGCCTCCCCTGAACAATGATCAACGATTAATTATACCGTTCGCAGCTCGTGTCGAGACCCGCGCGTGTAAAACGCGTTCGAGTGAACAGGGGCGCGTGATTAAGCTTCGCCGAAGGAGCTGCGTGCGAGTCGCCGGGAAATCGAAATGTCCTATTCAAATTATTTAACGCTTTGCAATCCCGTCAACCTGCTGGCGATACATTCCATTTAATCCACGGTTATACAGTAATACATTCACACAATCAGCTTACCCAAATAAGGTAGGAATAACTAAATAGATGTTGGGAAATATACTCTAAAAATATAAATTGTCTAGAATGATTTTTAAAGCTACACTTCGAGAGCAGCTGATGATCGAATTAACAAGCTCATTATAGCCAAGTACCATTCCAATTTCAATCTGTAACCCAGCGGGATGATTTTATTTTCAAGCCCGGTCTCGAACCTTTCGAGTCGTCCCAATAATTACGATCGATGCGACAAAGAAACGAGCAAAAAAAAGTTCGAAAAATCTGATAATTTCAGGCAGTACGTTGAACCACGATGTTCGCTAAGAATCACGATTGCTGTCACGTGACCCCGCTTCTTCCTATCTAAAGTGTGTACTCCAATAAACGTGAATCCACGTTCGCAACCGCGAAGTTAATCCTCACATTTTGCATCGGAAACGAGCATAGGTAACCAGCGGGGGAGCCTAACGCGATTATTATAATTTTTCTGATGGCTCTCGAGATGTGGTCCGGGGATGGTTACCGTATAGAAACTCCGCGACGTCGAAAGTAATTAATCCTTCAGAGCGGTTCAAGTTCGTTCCGGGAACAGTTTATGAAAATCAGAAAAATCGTCGACCGGAAGTAGTAGATGGCTCGGTGGTTGGAAGGCTCGAAATGCCAATGGCGGATCCCCGCGCTAATGAAGCCGCGAGGTGGTGGACGAGCGACTGATTTACATTCCGGTTAAGTGATTTCAGGTACATAACTGGCGAAAGGCACTCGTCCAACTCGTTGCTCGTCGTTCTATAATGAATTTAATGAGAAAACCGTCCGCAGCGTCTTTTCAACGGCAACAGTTGACGAGAGAGAGAGAGAGGGAGAGGAGCAGAGAGGAATAGAGAGAAAGGATAGCAGAAAAGGAGGGCTGCTGCTGTCGACCAGCTTCGATCGTACGGTTCGTCGCGGGACTGACGGGACGTATAATTAGTAATTAAATTGTCCGTCGTTCACCGTCGAAGCACCGGTAGCCGAATTCTAGACAATCACCGGCCGATTTGCGGCGATTTCTAACGAGATGAAAAGTGAACGGCTCGGTCGAACAGTTTGAAGAAACCCGTTCCTCGGATGATGACGTTGACGCAATCCTCCACTGACTTTGTCTCTCTCTCTCTCTCTCTCTCTCTCTCGGGAACCTCGACGGCCTTCGTCACGGATGTCTTATCGGATGTTGTAACTCGCTTCGATCACCTGGGAAAGTGGCTCGAATTCTTTGAATGCTGCGTGGAATCGTTCTTTTTTTATTTGCTGGCTCGAAGACGGAAAGATTGGTTCTGCGCTGGCAGTTATGCGATGTCTTTTCGGGTAAATCGTACGGTAGATGTTGCGAGATCAATTAACCCTTTGCGGGCCATTATGCGACATTAAAAATTACATTTATCGATTGCAACAAGGTTGGGAAAATAATATTAGCGCTTACCCAATGTTCAATTAACGACCCACGCGGAAGAATATTATCCCTAAGGAATAACACCGGGCAGAGTCGTATTTTACCGGGTACAGGATCAGTCGACAGGAAACCAGGATTAAAATCTGTCCGAAAAGAGGCTCACAGTTTCACCTGAAACCAGGGCATTCAATGCCATCTTAAATCATCCCGCCTCCCGCGGAGCGTATCCTCCCGGCGGAACCTCTTCATCGTGCGGGCCCGGGGCCCGGGTCCCGTGGTAACAGGACCTTTACATGGACCACTTAAAACCCCATCGGCAACAAAAGGCGACCGTGATCCCCACGATCAAATCCCTATCAGCTCTTCACGGACCCCCGAGCTGGAGAATCAGGAAACCCACAAAAAACCGAATCCGAATCTGACCGTCAGAAGGAGGGGAAGACGACGACGGGGAAGGAGAAGGATGAGGAGGAGGAGGAGGAGGAGGAAGAAGAAGAAGAGGACGAGGTTGGAGAGCACGCCGAGTCCTCTAAGCGGAGCATTCCAAAGTCAACAGGTACTAATGAAGTCGTGAGTGGTTACCGGGAACGGTGCATCGGGGTTGAACGTCCTCGGGAAGGCTCGACCGCGGTCGAAGGACGGGGAAGGATGATTTAGATTCCACCTAAACGATCTGTCTAACCGGTGGAGAGGAAAGGTCCGCGGTTGACGGGCGTTCGGCTCGAGTTCATCGCTGTTCACTCGGTATAATGGATTTAATGAGAAGGTAGCCACCTCTCGGCTTGCTTCTGCTTGTCCTTGCTTCCTCCGGGTCCAGGGGAACCTACGGGGAACCCGTAGAACCTGGAGGAGAGAGAGCTGGCTACAGGGGAGCGTGTCCCAAAGCGGCGCGCGAACGCGTATACACGCGGCCGTCTCGACAACATAATGGCTCTCCAGAGATCAGAAACAATGGCGCTGGCCCTCGAGAGGATAATGATGGTGAAAATTGTCAGTTTGTCGCGGCAAGAGGCGTGCATAAGTCGGTAATCACCGTTCTCACGAGCGCCGCCTCATTATTGCTGGGCGGAGGAGGCCGTGCTACCGTGGCCGTTGCTCTTTTTTATCCAGTTACCAGCCGCAAACAAACGAGCTGTTGCTGCCGCTGCGCCTGCCCCGCCAACAGACCCCTGCCAAGCCGTCTAACTGCTCGTTACCTTTTCTTTTATGCCCCCGAGGACCTTGGCTGCCGGGGTCTGCCAATGGCCAGCTTTCGACACTCTCGGCCCAAACCAATGGGTCGCGGCCCTTTGATGGCCCGTCGATTAAGATGACAGCGATGAGGAACAGAGTAATAGACGCACTCCGCGTGCTTACGTAACGTTACGGGTTTGCACGCGATCTCGTCAGCTCCGGAGTTACGGAAAATATTGGTTTATTCGTTTAGAGATTCGTAATGAGAAGCAAGAATTAATAGAAAACTGTGGTCCGGTGAAAATCGATTGAAGATTAACTGTATTTTTTAATTTCTGTGTCTGGACCGTCTTCCAGCCGGCGTTTCATTGAAGAGAGGCTTCCTCAAAGCGGCCCCTTTCACGCACTGACGGAACCATGAAGGAAGACAAGACTCGGCGGCGAGGAAGGTGTCGCAGAGGTGCGAATGAATGGATCCACGGATGACGAGACAGGCAGCCGCGATCGCAGCTGTCGCTTTTCGGAATCCTACAATGCGTCGCAACCCGGCGAACCTTCCTGCCACTTTTTCACCTTCACGCTTCGACCGCGTGTCAGATTTCGATAGATATTGTGCACAGTTAACTTGGCCGGGCGGCTTTGTTTCCGGGGATTTTCGAGGTCCTGTCGATCTTGGATTTCGTGATCCTCCGACTACGACCATTGTTCGCGTCCTTTGGATCGGGAACTAGACGCGTCTCACTGCGTTCGTTGCTTCTTATTTTTATTTATCCCCAGAACCTGATATTCTAACACCTCTTCGGTAAAATATTGCACCGCTATTTTATTCTTCAACTCCTAGAGAAACATTAGTCTGTTAGTGGGTCGAGTGGGTCGATAGAATTGAGCAGATCTGGAAAGAAGTATAAAACGGGAACAGGTTAAAGAGAAAGTGATTTGATCACATCGTACCAGTTTCGAAGGATAATACTTAACGTTTATTTTGCTTTCTCACTTACAGTACAATATTTATAGGTTACTTCTGCCACTTTAAATTGTAATACTCGAATAGTCGGTACACTGTGTAAGATTTATCGTAACGATACAAATACAAAGGTTACACATCGTACAACGGGAGGTGGTAAGGGGGTTCGTGAACATTTTCGCAGCAATCGAAAAAGGATCTCTCTTTCACTCTTCCATCTATTCCTCCCTCTCTTACGTTCTCTCACTCGTGAAACATCTATAAAAGCTCTCATCGTCACTTTCTCACGAAGTCGTTCGACAACGAACAACACCAACCAGAAAACTAAACGAAAGAAAACGAAACAACGGAGATTGGCCGATGGGAGAGCACTAGGTGTTCTCTTCATGGTGAACAAATAGAAAATAACTCGCGGGGAACAAGTGGACAGGGATGGGGAAACGATATTTTACAGACGCGTTTGTCTAACGACACAGTCCGGATGATTCTCGCTTATTAACACCTATCAATGCAACCTAACACGTAGGTGTTATTCGTCTCTTTTGAACTGAAATAAAATATAAACTTTCTTGTACGAAGTTCTGATCGTGATTGGAGCAAGAACCATCCGGAGAAGGGACCGATATCACCGATTTGCAACACTCCCCTAATTCGGACTTCCGAGCCCGGGGAGACACAATAACCAACATGGGAAAACAAGAACAAAGGAAACTTGATAATAAATAAGCCGAGGCGGGGAGACTCGTCGACCGAAACCAAGACACACGCACAATGTCGTATCTAGGGGGACAGGGTCTAGACGAACCGATGATCACGTTCGATCACCGATAAACCGAGAAACTCTGCGGGACGCGGTAGAATTTCCTCAACGATCCGGGCCGTCTATGTACACCGATCACGATTCGAAAACGCAATCTCCTTCCAGTTCCAGCCGATCGTCCTGCGAGCACATCGTCGAAACACCTGTCGCGATTATGTCACACCTTTCTCTTTCTCTGAATTGATTCGATCTTAGTGTCTCAAGGTAATCCTCAAGCTACCAGCAGAGAGGACAAGACCTACTCGGACAGTTCCGACGACCAAAACTGGAGGAGGTCCTGGATCGAGGGAAGATATCCTAGACGAGTCGGCGGTGTACGGAGAGTCTGAAGGGAAACTGTTTGCGAGCGACGTGCGCGATAATAATCCTTGCTACACTATTTACACGGGGACTATGTACAATATCTCTGTATCGCCTCGTCTGCCGCTGCGAGATCTATGCCTGATAAATAATCGTTGCGTCGTGCTCTCCGCGCCTACGGGTGGTTTAGGGGTACGAGTACGTCGGAGTTGCAGTCCCGTTTTACTCGTATCCTTAGAACGGAGTGATTCGATTTCGTTGTTGATGTCAAAACGATTGGGCACCGTTGGCGGCCCTGGGATTCAACTCGCGGGCTAGCTAACGTGGTCCTCTTCTGGTCTGAGAGTCGCCTCGGGTGTCCGCCATTTTCTATCCGACTGGCTCGGTGCTTAGGCGAACAATGTTCAGGGATTTCAGAAGGTAAAGCCTCGTCTAGACTGCCGACAAACAGCGGAGGATTGTCTACCAGTCTGGACAGGACTTTAGAGTACGCATACTTGCGGCTTGGTGCCCGGGAGGTTCGGGCTAGGCTACCTTCTGGCGGAATTCTTCCGTGTTAAAAACAGTTTCTGATGAAGAGGACCGAAGTTCTCGCAAAGTTGACGGATCCTCAAAGTGAGAGAGTCAGAGTTCTTTGAACATTAGGACTCTTCAGAGTTAGATCTCGGAGCGATTGGTCATTCTCGTGAGGAGTCGTGGATGTGCATCAAACTCGAAGAAGGAGCCTACCTGAAGCCCCCGCGCCCAAAGTCCACTTTCCACATCGGTAGCTCCGTGCATCGGTATAGCAAAGCCCGCGGCCGTCACCGATCCGACGCATTCCAACCGAGCAGGCCCTCCACCCGACGGTAATCACATTTCACAGGTTCGCATCCGAACACCTCCGGACCAGTCCTTCCGACCAGATTCTAGGGAAACTGTTCCTCGAAGAAGGATCACAGCTACGTTCTATCGGGTCAGAAGATGACAGTGAGGGGTCGCCGGAACGACTCGTTCCCAGGTGCGGGAGCGGTTTGGTAGCCGCCGTACTGGCTCATCTGAGGTCCCAGCAGGCCGCTACTCTGAACTGGACCGGGATAATAGGCTGGGAGGCTCGCTCCAGGACTCGCTGCTGATGATGTCGACGTGGAACTCGCGCTGGACGAACCTTGCTCGGTCCTCTCGTGCTGTTTGCTCATGTCCGGCGATTCCGCAGCTGGTGACCTCGTCGATCCACCGCCGCCCACCACGCTGCCAGGACTGGACTCCTCGTAGAGCTTGTTGTGCTCGTAACTAGGTCGATTGTAGTCGGTTATCGAAGGCTTCTGGTCCATGTACAGCTTCGATTGCTCGAAGTACGCCTTCGCCGAGTCCAGGTAGCTTCGGTCCAGGTACGACTTCGGGCTGGAGTCCAGGTACTTCGGATCCGAGTACATGCTCATGGCTAGAGTACTCGGTGGCATGTATGCGGCTCGGTACTTGTCAGCTTCCATCGAGTACTTCATCGCATCCATCGAGCTCACCACCTGGAACGTTAAAAAGTACCCGGGGTTCTTTAGTGGTTCTTGGGATGTTAATCTCTTTTATCATAAAGTCTTAAGAACGTGTTCGCGCGACACATTTGTCCTTAACCCTAAATTCGCCAACCCAACAATAGGTCCTGAATATACCAAAGGTCGGTCAGCTAGCATTCCTCAGCACTCGGGCCGCCTTTAAAGGTCCTAGCCGGGCGCGTAGCTAATGGATCCCGTGTCGCCGATCAATTTTAATAAATCCAGAAGAGCGGGAGGTAGAAAATCGCGCGTGGGTGGAGGGAAGAAGCTATTTCGAGCGAGGAGAAGAAGCGATCGAGCCGGATTCGCCTCGGTGCGGCTCGCAAATCGCGAAATCGCCGGATCCACCGCTCAGAGATTTGTTCTATGCGGAGGACAAAGCTGCCAATGGCTATAAATTTCGTAACGGTGGCCACGAGCCATCCCAGAAGGAGGTAGGAGAAGGTGTATACTCCGCCGCATGAGCCCCGCGAGGATACTTAAAAAGGCGAGAAAGAGGGCCCGGGAGGAGCTTGTATTCCCGATTCTATAATTCGTGGACGAGGACCGAGAGCGGGACCCTTTGTCGGATCGTTAAGCGGCTTTGTCCGGATGATTTACATCCAGTCTTAGCTGCCTCGCTCGTCTCACCTCCCTGCTACGTCCAATTGATTACTGCTCGGTTCCTCTCGCCTCAAAAATCCTCCTCGCGAATCGGCCCTGAAGCCCTGGGCCACGGTGGATCCGGAAATTAAGTGCTCCTCGCATTCCTCGACTCTTTGTGCCACGCTGGGAACAGTCTCAGACGTTCCGATGATCGTTTCGCGAACTTATGGAATCAACTTTGCTACCTGTTCGTCGCGACGCGTGAGAAAAGCTGCTGCTGTCGCGATTTAAATAAGGAACGGTAATTTGACGTGACAATAGAGATTCTAATGACGAGCAGAGTTTGCAATGGTTGAGCGGCAGTGTACATTTAATTTCATAAGGCAGCAGGTCTGAAATGGCCAGGAAATATTCGAGAGTACTCTCGTATAGTTTCTCTAGCTCTCGTTTAGAGCCCGGACACTCCAGACCGTGCCCGGCAAGACTTAATTATCCTCCACCATCGCGATGTCACAATTCAGCCGTACAATAACGTCGAAACGTTTCTCTTCTGTTTTCATTCACAAAAGCGTCTATTCTCCTCGCTGCCATGTGTCGTCGGAGAACGAAGGGACGCGCAGAAAGGAGACGCACCGCGCCAGCAGCTCGCCGAGACGAAGACAGAGCGAGGAGGAGCGACTGGTCGGAGAATGGAATGTCTTTTGCTGGCTCACTTTATTTTCCAAATGGCCCCTCTCTTCGGTCCGGGGACCAGAAAAGTCGACTAGACCGAGAAAGTCAACCGTGGTGCCATTGTTGCGCACCCGGGTCGCCGATATTTCACCCACATTGCGCCCATATGGATCGACCTGGACTAATGTCGACGGAGGTCGGAGCCAGTCGATCGAAGCGCGAATTTTCGTCTTCGAATTTATGTGCATCCTGCTGCTCTTCTGAATGAGCTCATTGTGAACCTCCGACCCGACGATGGTTTATGCTCTTCTTCTTCGGACGCTCCTGATTCGATCTTCTACTTAGGTCTACGGTTCTTCTTCATCCGGTTCATTGTAGTTTACAGATTCTCTTATTGGTTCCTGAATATTTTCATGGATTCGTGTAGAACATAACAGCGCAGGTTCCTCCAGTTATGCCGCGCCTCGAGGAACACGGTGCATCATCTCGACGTTGTTGGCTGCCTGCCAACCCTTTTCTCAAAAATCGTTCCCCAGCGCCGTCAGTTGCGCTTTCAGCTGGTCCGTGGAAAGATAACCGCGAACGATGGTTGATCGGAAGATGCTGGGTCCGGATGGGCAATGACGGTGTCCGGTGACGGCGATGACGCCGATGACGCCGCCGTTTCGTCCTCGGGACGATAACAGGCAGCACATGTTGGAATTCTTCGCTCGTGCTCGCCGGTTCGCCAATAATAGTCGGCTGTATCGCGTCGGTGCGTCGTTCCAGACGCGTCGGCCATTCAGCCGTTGAATGCAGAAATAACTAGCTATCTGTTTGTCTCCCGTACCCAGCTGCGGAAATTCATACACAGACCACGGTCTCCGGTTTCTGTTTGCGAAGCCACCCGGGGGCCCCTTTGTTGCGACAACGAATGAAACGTACCTACGCTCGTCCTCCGCATCGTTCTCCTCTTCTTTCTCCTCTTCCTATATCCTCTCTCGCTGCTCCTGCTGCTTCTCATCAGCGATCTATCTCCCTCTTTCATTCTCTCTTTTTTCCTCCAACTTTCTCTCTCTCTCTCTCTCTCTCTCTTGTTTCTACTCGCTGCAGTTCTACCTCGGCATCCATTCGGACCAGGCGATCTAGGCGGACTCTGTTTCGAGACCGGAGGAGACTCGATCGACATCCGATCGACATTCGACCGACGAACAATTTTGCTCGGCTATCTTTTTGCTTGGCGACTGCCCGCGATTCGGTGACGTAACGCCAGCTCGAGAGCTTCTTTCGCTTTTTGTTCCACGGCCCGCTGTTTTGGAGGCGAGCCCAGCCGCTGGGGAAAGAGACGCTGCATTTCGAGTAGTGTTGTTCCTTCTCGAGAATTTCTCGAGAAATTTTATAATTGGTTATTTCTCATTTCTCGAGAAATTGCAGTATTTCTCGAGAACTTTAATTCGAGGAAAATATTCTTATGAATCTCATTTATTTTGTAACATATTCTCGGAAATCATCAAATACGTATGTCCTACCATCAATGAAAACATGCTACACATTTTAATGTAGGTATTTAAATATCTGTTACTTGTGATTATACGAAAAAATGTTACAGGAGAAATTTGCACTGTTCAATTAGGTAAATATAATGGCAAAATAAGACAATTTTTTGGAAACCATATTTCGAAATTTCAAGGTCATTGTTATTTTTACTTAAAGGAAGTCATATAATTATTCTATACTCCTATTCAGAAAAAAATACAAATCCAACGATGGGCCATGTTCCATAGTTAAGGTGAATTTCACAATTTTCCAAATTTTCAATTCAAGTGCGCCACACGTCATCCTTTTATCCGATCGATCTCAAAACTTTGCACAAATTTTTTTTCTCACCTAGAGGAACAATACTGGATAGTTGCGTGCATTGTATCTCGATAAAAATTTGTCTCCAAGTATAGCTTAGGTCCACCCTAATGTACACATTGGACAGGAATAAACATTGAGTTAATGTTTTTTGCGCTTTCGATAGATATTATCAACGATATTCCAAATATCATAAGTTTTCCAATATGTTTTTTATTTCTTAAAAATTCTCGAGAAATATAGTCTTATTTCTCATTTCTCGAGAAATGAAAAATGTTGAGAAGCCAGGAACGCTATTTTCGAGGAAAGTGGGGATCCTTTTTTCTTGATCTCCGGACCACGGTCCTGATAACGGCGATAAAAATGTTGAGGTTCTTCCTTGCTCTTTAATCATTATTTTAGTCAGTTGAAAATAATATTAAAGTATTTTGTTAAATCGCGTTGGAATTCGTCGAAGACGATCAAAGAGCGAACGCGTGTCGATAAATCTAGAGATTCCCCGATCGGGTTTCCGTCGACGTCAAATTCCGCTGAATAGGGACAACGGAGAAATAACCGCGTGGGTGGCTCTTTTTCGCTTGCATCTCGATAACGGAGCTCCCCATACGGGCGTGTCTTACGCATTTTTCGTGTCTGACAAATCGTGATCGTCGATCCCTCCCCATACTTCTCGGTAGATCGACTGTGTTTGCTGATTGAATCGTCCATTGTCGTCCGAAGAATTGTTTTGTCTCCTTTGTAGACGGAGTTGCTCCTCCTGAGTGGGACTAATGTTTCCTTGTTCATTGAATCATCAAAATTGATAAACTCTATAATCCCTATAATAAAAGTATAGAATTTTGAAAGAACTCCTATTTGTGTGAATATGAAAGCCCGTTTCATTCTGAACGAATTAACATAAGAATGTACGAATAATTCTTCGATTAAACAATAGATATAATGGAGCTATTGTGCAGTCATTCCATCGTATTATTCTCTCTTGAATATACACTGAATGGTAGACCGTTCTAATTTAAGTTTTCAGTTTCACGACATTTGTGTGCCCGTATGGTAATTACGAGCATAATTTTGATTTCCCGGGGTACCAGGTAAAAAATCACCCAGTTGTTAGAAACGTGACGGACCGACGGAACACCGCGTTTCCTAATTTTCCGCACGCCTCCGAGTGTTCAAACGAGCGTGCCAACTGCAGCGAGCGAAAACGCAACGTGCGTTGAATTCGACCGCGGAATAAACGAAACCAGCCGTTCCTCGTAACAATGCGCAATTAAAATTCCCCGCAACTCCGTCCGCTTTGTCGCAATCTTCTAAACCACTATGGGGCCTGGCCTCGGAACGTATGCTACACTATTCTGCACCGGCATTTGTTCAAGGAGAAGAACGGGAGCCCATCGCAGCGTGTCCTGCGGAAACTCTTGTCACGATTCGTTTCACTTCGCGATCGGAAATCGTAGCATGACCGTTTCAACATGGAATCATCATGGACACTCTCAAGAAAATTGCTAACACTGGGAAATGTACCAGTCGATAGAACATTCAATAAAATTGTATTGGGTTGGCAAACAAGTACGTTCGGTTTTTGTTCCAGTGTAAGTTTCACTCGGATTTGCTTTTCTTTTGTCGGCGCTATCGTGCAAATCGAATACACAATTGAAAGATTATGCTTCACTGTTTACGCTGTGCTGTGTTTGGTGAGGTTAACCTCAATATTGTGTGTGCTGCCTAGCTTTGAACATTGGAACAAATATCGTGCATTATCGTCACATTTTCCTCTATTATTTTAAAAAAAGCAAACGGGCTGCGGATGCTCATAAAAAGATATGCCGCGCCAAATTCCGTTCTGGAGATTTCGACGTCAATGATGAGCCCCGCTCCGGTCGCCCGACCGAGGTTAATTCAAGTGATGTTAAGGCTGTAATCGACGTAAATCCATCCCAATCGGTACGGGAGATTGCCACGACATTAAATATATCCCACACAAGCGTAGAAAACCATTTGCGCGAGCTGGGTTGCGTTTCTCGGCTTAATGTTTGGGTGCTGCGTCAATTAACCGAGGCTAACTTGACCACACGCATATCCATTTGCGATTTGCTACGGAAACGCCAAGAAAACGACCCATTTTTTAAACGAATGGTGACGGGTGACGAAAAGTGGGACGTCTACGATAATGGAACACGTAGAAGATCACGGGGGCACAGCAGCGAGCCACCACAAACAACCTCGAAGGCGGGATTACATCCAAAGAAAATAATGCTCTCCGTATGGTGGGATTTCAAGGGTGTCATCTATTAAGAACTGTTACCGGCAGGCAAAACGATTGATTCAACTGTATACTGTTCGCAATTAACGAAATTCAACCAAGCAATCCGCACAAAACGTCCAGAATTGGCAAATCGCAAGGATGTCGTCTTCCACGACAACGCCAAACCTCATACGTCATTGACCACTCGGAATAAATTGATTAGGCTTGGCTGGGATGTTTTGCCTCATCCTGCGTATTCACCGGATCTAGCCCCTTCTGATTATCGTTCGTTCCGGTCGCTACAGAATTCTATGGACGGGGAAATCTTCAGGGATGAAGAGGCAGTTAAAAAAAATTAAACCGACTTCGAAAAAACGCACTGAAAAGTATGAAATAATTTCCATTCAATTTATGTGAACACACACAAACTTAAATACAATATAATTGCAAAATTGAAAATTTTTCAAATGACAGATGTTGCTGATTATGATTTCATTGGAATATGGTGGACTTGGAAATCAGTAAGTGGGACGAAAAGATACATTAATATCTGAAAACATGCAGAAGAATTTAAGGATTTTCGTAATTTTCACTTCCGGAAATTTTCAATTTTGCGCCGCCTCCGAAAATTTATTCACATAAATTAAATGGAAATTATTTCACACTTTTTAGTGCGTTTTTTCGAAGTCGGTTTAATTTTTTTTTTACAAAATTTTTTTATTTCACACGTTTTAGTGGAACGAGCAAAATTTCTAGAACACCTAGTAGGATGGTTTTTCGGTCTTATTGGTTATTTGCAATAAAAACCGCAAAGAATGAAAAAATGCAAAATTTGTTTTCAATGGACCAATCGGGAGGAATCTTGGTGGAAAGATGGCAAGAGGTGATCGATAAAGATGGCCAATATATAATTGATTAAAATTTATCTTGCGTATCAAAAAATTGTGTTTTATTCCACTTTAAAAAACCGAACGAACTTATTTGCCAGCCCAATACGTAAGTGGATTACGCTAAATCCATAAGTGGAGCTTATACAGTGGGTGTACAAAGTATTCGAACACCTTTTAAAAACTAATAACTTGTTTATGATTGTACCAAACGACCTGATTCTGTTATAATCAATTAGAAGCAATGGTTTACGAAATGATATGCAAAAAAGATTTTTAAAAAATTATAATTTACAAGGTTACATGCAAAAATAAAAAAGGGATTTTTTAAAGCTTTGGGGCCTCAATGAAGATTTAAAATATATATTTTGTAGATCTATGTTAATTATACACATGCTGTAAATTTCATCGAAATCAATTAAAATACACACGAGCTACAAGCGGTTAAAAATGGTGAAAATCATAGTTGTATACGACTTTTGATCAGTTTCTACTTAAGATTCACAGAATCGTACATCTTTCGAAGCGTGTCGTTTTTCCTGCGTGTATAACTAACATAGATCTACAAAACATATGTTTTAAATTTTCATTAAGGACCCAAATAAAAAATTTTTAAAAAATGCCTTTTTTATTTTTGCGTGTAACCTTGTAAATTATAATTTTTGGAAAATCTTTTTTGCATGCCATTTCGTAAACCAATGCTTCTTATTGATTATAAAAAATGAGGTCGTTTGGTACAATTACAAAAAAGTTATTAGTTTTTAAAAGGTGTACGAATACTTTGTACACCGACAGTAGCTGATCGAAAATTGTGTTTATTTACAAGAGAGGTCGACTCACCTGAGCAGGTGCCGCGAGGCCCGCGGACATCGCCGCCGCAGACTGTTGGGCAGCAGCCGCAGCCGCCGCGGCCATGCTGGCCGCCGATAGTGAACCATAAGCTGCCGCAGGACCATAGTACGAGCCCATTCCAGCTTGTCCCATACTGCCAGCCATTCCTGCTAGAACAGAATTTTTAATCCGTTAGACAACTGCACCGTTCATCACACAACTCTTAAAATACTATTCGCCGAGGCACAAAAATCATTCAAGTACCGTTTATTGATAGATCCACAATACGAGCGGTACCAGTAACATTCGGACGTTTTCCCAAAACACACGTTGCGCCGACAATAACCTAATCGAGCGATCCGCGCGTTCCTTCATCTTCGATCAGAGGCTCTCGTGGACCGACAATGCCAATGATTAACCGAACAAGCGTGCATTTCCGTCGAGATTAATATCGAGGGGCCGACGTGTAAGAGCAGCGCCGGCTTATCGATCATCGTCGTCGAACGACGGAAACGCGGCGAAAGAATACCTATAGCAACGAAGGCCCCATTGTCGGGCCGACGTGAATCTCTACGGTGACGAAGAAACGTCGCTTGATGCCTCGTGCTACGGTCCTTCGGATGAAGAAGAAGGCCGGGGATGATTGGCGGCGAGATTTATGATCGGCAACGAAGAATTCACGCGCATATTAGTCGCGATTTTGTAACCGCGCATTCCACCCGTCCCCGCGGAATTAATAAAATCGGTAAAAGGAGAAGAATGAACGGGCCATTAATTTCTTATTCTCCCGAGTTTCCGTTTCCACGAATTGCTATTACTAGACTGCGGATCGTTATGAATTTATAGCAAAATTGAGTAAGACGAAAATCGAAGGTGTTGAAAAATTTTAAAAATTGAAGAGATGTCAATATACAGGGTGTCCCAGCTAACTTGACCACCTTGAATATCTTTGTTGTTTTTAAAGATACGTCAAATGTCTGAAGGACAAAGTTGAATGGTAACATGGGGTTCACACGATACTAAAAAATTTTTTGTTTTTATGTAATTTATGGTATTTTAGAGTTATTTAAATTGAAATATCTCCTGAACTACTAACTTTTCGACATACATAGGTTAGTACTTTTTTATAACGAATGTCCAGCTGTATCGATTGATGTATTAAAAAATACCTCATTCCATTTAAAAAAATGAAGGTGACCTTCATATCTCTAAAAAGAATTACATAAAAACAAAAATTTTTTTAGTATCGTATGAGCCGCATGTTACCATTCAACTTTGTCCTTCGGACATTTGACGTATCTTTAAAAACAACAACGATATTCAAGGTGGTCAAGTTAGCTGGGACACCCCGTATAATTTCTCTTCTCTATTAAGATCATTACGAGAAGAAGTAACATTCAATGTAGTTTCTATTTCTTGCAATCGGTGTAGAAAATTTTTATTTTGCATCAAGATCCGCAAAGTCTCGTTATTACCTTTCGCGGAAATCTATTAAATAAAGTACAAACTAGCAGTTTTTCGTGTTTGAACGTGATCGCGAAAAATGAGCACGCGAACGCATTTCCACCGGTGAATTTGAATAATTCGGTTCGACGTATCGCGATAGCTCGCAGAAAAGAAGCGGATCGGTCGGGAAACCGAAGTTCGATGAACTAAATGAAATTCACCGCGAATCTTGATAAATTCGTGGAAATCGAGGTATTCTAGTCGCGGCATCGATTTCGCGCGAACTATTTGTTCCCATGTGACAGCCAAATGGAAATTTCATGCATCGAATATTCGCCGGTCGCCATCCCCTTCGCGCGCCCCACCCCCCGCGTCCTCCCACGCACCCCCGACGGGCATCGGCCATTCACGATCATAATTTCGCGCGATTGTTCCCAACCCTCTCTCGTTTTTCTTTGACTCGTCGCCGCGCCGCGGAGAAATTCAAAATTACGTAATCCAGTATGAGGCGGGCAACAATGAAGACAATGGAGAGGCCGGAACGTCAAACAAATCTGTGTAAACTGACGAGGGGTGAAGAGAGAGAGAGAGAGAAAGAGAGACAGAGAGAGCTCGCGTGTGTGTTCGCGATTCACCGAACATCTGTTACCCCGTGATTCCGCGGGGAAACTTTACAAATACGAGATAAGGGTCGATCAAATTCGACGGGCACGCCCTGCGATCGCCTAATTGAATCTGACGGGCCTAATCGAAGGTGCGCTTAAATTATTTCGATTAGCTTCCCTTTTTTATCATATTTTTTAATTCACTCAGGTACGTTGATTCGTATATTTGGTTTCGCTTAAACGTTCAACCACTATTGACGATTAATAATCGCGCTCGTGCAGCCACGTGCTTCCGTCGAAGTACCCAGGGCGTAATTATAGACGGTCTTGAGGGTAACAGCGCCGGCCACTAAGACAATTCGATAAATAATGAGCCAGCGACATGTTTATACTCTCGCGTGCACAGGACCAATGAATCGCCCGCACGAAGCGCTGCCCTTCCGCGCCAAAGGGAATTATTCGACGATTTATTCCGAGCCCTTCGAGGCCCCCGATCGTCGTGATAACTTTTGACCCGTGTTTTTGAAAATAAACGCGGGGGCCGTCGCGTGATCGCTTCATTCGCCTTCCACCATGAAATTTATCAGTTCATGCTGTGTACATAACCTCTTGATGCACGACTTACTGTTTCGTCGATAACATTACGGTTTATTAATTAGCTGAGAATTTTCAAGCTCACCGAGGCCACACAAAATACGAATATTCTCCTTCTCGCGACCGGTAGAAAACCGTGCAGGATGTCGAAGAATTATTACAAGCGTTCTGGTATCGCTGGAGGACAAATTCCGAATTTTCGAATCATCGTGAACGAATAATTTCGACAATAAGTAGGAGAACAAGTCAATAACACGGTGCAACAATTATCAACTTTTTTATTGTATTTCGATTCCCACTATGCGATTCTTATAGAGCTTTTCGCGCTGATTCCGAATCTGCCCTTAATTTTCCTCATAGACGTACAGTTTTTCAGAAAATTGAATTTAAGAAAGACCTATTTTTCAACTTTGAACAAATATATTGTGATGTTGTTAGAAAAGACATTGTATTGTTCTTGACAGCAAAAGATTCTGTAGACTTTCCCGGATACAGTGATATCCAATATTAAGACATTATTTAAACACGTTTAAACAATCATTGAAGACGGACGGACACCACTTTTGCACCAATTTTTGAGGATAGTTTTCAATTTATATCAAAATATAAGGGTCCAGAGCGGAAAATCGAAATATACCACCCGATAGAGCAGACTTTCATCTTGAGAAACCACCCTTTCAAGTTTGAAACGTCGACGTTTTTTTCGAACCAGAAAGCAAAATATCTTCGCCCGACATGAGTTCCCGCCAGTGGCGCTCACCACTAGGATGGGCGTTCGTAAAAATGAGTCGATCAATGTTTTCTATGTGTTCTAAAGTTGTTAAGAGTTTAAAATAATTTTGTCACATAGCAAGTATGTTTTTGGCTAAAAATTTTCAGTTTTGTGTACGGAATACAACACAAATTTTATATTAATTCAATAATTTTCACAGACGCAATTATATGAAAATTTTTCTTGAAAATGGTCTAAATTTTTATCGAAACGTTAAAAATGTTGTGGTAATTTGCAAAATTGCTTAAGTATGTAGCATCAGATGGAATCAGTGCGCTGAAATCATTATTATTCGTTATAATGTATTAATGCTAGATATCACTGTATTCGGGAAAGTCTGCAGAATCTTTTGCTGTAAAGAACAATTAAATATCTTTCATAATAACATCACAATATTTGTTTAAAGTTGAGAAATATGTCTTTTTCTCTCAATTTTCTCAAAAACTGTACGTCTAGGAGAAAAATTAAGGACAGATTAGGAATCAGCGCGAAAAATTCTATAAGCATCGCATAGCGAGAATCGAAGTACTTTTTGGCTGTTGGACAGTGTAATCGGCGAGTTATGGCGGTAATTCCCCGATGTGCGGCGCAGGACAGTAGAAGTTGAATCGATTGTGCTAGATCAAGGGGAATCGCTAGGCAGAGTCGCAGTTTATCGCGAATAAGGGAGGATCGAGAGTGGAAAACACGACCGAAAGTAGAAACGGCGTGTTCCCCCTTAACTTACGTGCTTAAGTCGCTATCTGCACGAGCGGAAACCGCGGTCAGAAATTCCAGCCTAAGCCGATAATTTATCCCAGCCACCCACGCACTTGTCTTATGCGCGTGCCACTGTGCGGGGACGTGTCCGCCAACGTCTGACCGACGAACAAACCGGGAAAGAAAGGGGTTTATGTAGCACGGTGGATAGAGAACGAGAATGGAGGTGCGGAATCGGTAGCAGATTCCCTTATCGCGAATCTAAACGGCGGCCACTATGAAAATCTTCAGGGTTTAGAGACAATAATTCACTTTACATGTTGAACAGAGTCGTTCCGTGTGACGCGATACTCGATCCCCGTTCTAAAAATACCTTATCACCTTACTCAAGATCTAAATCTAATAAAATATGCACTTATCTGGGTGAGAAAGCAAATATTATAATTACACAATTGTTTTTAATCGTTTACTGTTTCACCCAGCCAATTTCTTCATAAATGCATAAAAATCCGCAGTCCAATAGTAATGTAACATACATTTCCGCGATTCTAGCAACAGATAAATTCGTTTTCAAACCGCGCGATCGAGATGCAGATCGTGCTCCGGGAAAGTACAACAAATTTTCCACGACTCGATTTCGTTATTTCCCGTCCGAGCAAATGATGGGACAAAGTGCGGAACCTTGCGAGAGAGGTAAAAGGAGCAAACGGGTAGAGAATGAAATAAATGGCGGGAGCGAAAAAGAGGTAAGAAGGGGCGCCGAGGAATACGACCGATAAATCGCGGATTACCGATCACTTTTCGCGGTGTCGCGTGGGCGACGAGATAAATTCCAGCTTTAATCGGGTCGTTGGCGGAATTAATAATTTTGTCTGGTTATACTACGGATCGGCAGGGGTTTGTGAATGAACCGTGTGGATATACCAGTGAACGCGTTCACGCGGATACAGCTGAAGTTACGAGCTGCTTGGAGACACTCGTTTCCACAGGTTTCACGGAATTATAATAAAAGGCCGGTGCCTGTTTATTCCGATACGATCGGAGATATTTCAGATTTATGCTGATTCTTTTCATACCGGGCCGTTCCACTACGAAAAAAAAGAAACGCTCTCGTCGAAATCGGAGCAGAACGCATAATCATGTTCTTGCTGTGATTATCGCGCGACTTTATCGTGCGAACAATATATTAGGAGTACAAATAAGTCAAACGTAAAGTAAGGTTGCACATCTGTCAACAACATAACCTCGAAATATTAGAGATTGTGTATCAATCAGCGTCGTATATTTTTTTCGTGCGAAAATGTCGAGTTTTGAGCCGAATAAACGTCATTTGCGGAAAGTTCTGAGTTACTTCGTTAATTTGAAGAAATCTGCAGCTGAGTGAATTTGATGTCGAAGACAAAGAACGTAGTAGAAGGCCGAAATTGCACGAAGACGCGGAATTGGAAGCATTATTGAATGAATCAATACTTTGAATAAAACATAAGGTACCGTTCTTTCGCAATAAATATCCAATTTAAGATGAAAAACGGCAGAGACTTATTCGTACTCCCAATATAATTTTAGATAAAATAATCCCGATTATCGATCGTAAATGTTGAACATTCAATTTAATCATGTTTTCGGCGCAACTGTTTCGATCAGTTATTAAATCTAGCAATTTTGCAATAAACTTCTTTTCTTTCCTAACGTTTCGGTTCAGTTTTGAACCATTTTCAAAGGAAAAAATATATATATACTAAATACAGTAAATGGAATAGATAAATTGAAAATGAAACAACCAGGATGTTAACACATACTTGCTATAATAGCTAGATTCAATAAGTGATCGAAACAGTTGCGCCGAAAACATCATTAAATTGAATAATTTTGGATGATCGAGGAGTAATGACACACGAACACTGACCGGAGATGACGTCACCAGTACAAACGCAAGTGTTCGTCTGCCGGTGTGTTTGAGCAAGTGTATATATTCGCGATAATAAGACCGCGTGGCGGCAGTCGCGAAAGGGCCGGTGTATCGTGTCTTTGACGCGAAAACGGGCAAACGCGTGAACCATTAACGAGACGCCGCGAGAAAATGGCAGAGGAAACGAGAGTCGGGCGAACCTCGAAGAAATCGCTATTATAAGACTTCCGACCAGGGATCCCGGAGGCATCGCCGGCAACAATGCGGCTGAAACGCGAGCCGAAAAGATAAGAATATCAGAGCCCTACCAGACGAACTGTTCTTCTTTCCCCCCTCCCCCATTGTACTCCCCCGCAACTGACGCAACACACTTACAACTCGGGGCCGTTCCTCTGGATCATCCGTGAGGATCGATCCCGCCTTGTCCTTTCGTACCGTGATCGCATTGTTTCACCGACGGCGTAAGAAAATGGGACTGTCTCAATGGAGTCTTCCAAGAGAACCGATTATGGCTTCGAAAACACTGTCCAACACCAAATTTGATTTCAATATACTGTTGGGTCCTTCTTATAGAGTTTTTTGCGCTGATTCCGAATTTGTCTTTAATTTTTTTTGCTATACGCACAGTTTTCGAAAAACATGACTTTGAAAAAAAAACATATTTTTCCACTTTAAACAAATATTGTGATGTTATTATAAAAGATATTCAATTGTTCTTTACAGCAAAAGATCCTGTAGACTTTCCCGAATACAGTGATATCCAATATTAATACATGTTTAAACAATCATTAAAGACGGAGGGACACCACTTTTGCACCAATTTTTGAGGATATTTTTGAATTTATCTAAAAAGATAAGGGTCCAGCGGAAAATCTGTTTTGTTTAAAGTGGAAAAATATATTTTTTTCTTCAAAGCCATGTTTTTCAAAAACTATGCGCATAGGAGAAAAATTAAGGACAGATTCGGAATCAGCGCAAAAAACTCTATAAGATGGACCCAAAAGTATATTGAAATCATAAAAAAAAGTTGAAATTTGTTGGACAGTGAAATTGTTGCTTGCGTCAGAATTGATTCGAACACCGAGATCGCACCACCCTCCCTTAAAATAGTGGCGCAGACGATTTTGTCCAATACGTAGACGCGTGAGATGATTTTTGCAACTCGGAAACGTATACACAAGTCCATATCCACATTATGTTAATTGGATGTCTCGGAGTGGTACTGGAAAGTTTCCCGATGCTTCCTTACTTTTCCGATTTATCAGAAGTGCCGATAGTTACGGTACAGATCGTAAGTAGATGGTAAAAGAGTTTTCGAAGTTGCGGTAATAATGTTGCTCGATAGGACGACCGACTTACCGGCTCGGATCGCATCCATGGGCACACTCGGGTAAGGGATGCTGTACGGGTAGCCTTCCTTCCTCAAAGTTTTCGGCTTTCTTCTCGGCCTGTATTTGTAATCGGGGTGTTCTTTCATGTGCTGGGCTCGTAACCTCTTCGCCTGATCGATGAACGGCCGTTTTTCGTCTTCGGTGAGCAGCTTCCACTCCGCACCTGGAACAATCGATTAGTTTTGGCAATTAGACCAAGCACATCGTGATGTTCGTTGTACAAGCATATTCAAAACCGATTGATAACGAAAATTATCCGAAGCACATCATGACGTTTGTTGTACAAGCATATTCAAAACCGATTGATAACGAAAATTATCCGAAGAAGTTCACAAGAATCTAAGTCCTAATTTACTAGGTAAAACTATCAAAGGAACGAGTGTTATATTATTAGCAAACAGATCTTCGATAACAATCTGCAAACGTACTAATAGAAGCAGCGACAACTTCGATATCAGCCTATCTCCTTCTCCCTCTCTCTGAATTGCGTATTTGCGGCCCGTATAAAGCAGTTTGTAAACGAACGATAGGCACTTGGATCACGCGTTCGATCAATGACTATAAAAGGCATTTGGACGCTGTGTTTACTCGGCGAAACGGCCGTGTTGTGTGCAGCCGACGCCGCCGCCAGTGCCAGCCGTTATGGCTGAATTATCGACGAGGCCGTAATCACGCCTCATTTAAATCCGCCTCGTTGACAATTGTCTCCGCGGAAAATTGTTGTTTCACTTCCAGCGATGTCACTCCGTCTATCGTGTCGCTGTATCGTCCAAGACAACTATTTATTTCTGTCTATTATATTATATTTAAACGAACGTAACTGTCCGCGGTTTAACGCTCAGAAAATGTCTGAATTTGCTATACAAATTTTTGTAATAAAGACAAGTATTATTTTCTGCCTATTTTATTTGGTTGTGGAGAAAGTTTCTTCGTATCGCCCCGATAGACGGTCTTGCCATGTCATAACTCTGTTAATATTAATCGGATCTGGCATTACTTTTGAGTGTGCGCGTGAAAGATGATACATCATAGAGTAATTACTAGACTGCGGATCTTTATGCAAAATAAAAAGTGTTTGTATTGATTGCAAGACGCAGGAGTGAAATAAAAATGTCTTTCTTCTTTTAATAAGCTGATTAAGCTGAAGCCAATACGCTGAAGTCTTTAAATCTTTTTAATATGTCCACTGCTTGAAATTGTGCTTAACCATTTTTGTCATAAATTCATAAAATCCGCAGTCTACTATTTACAAACAAGAAATTGTGATATTTGTTTATTCAGTCAAAAGTGATATTGCGTCTTGAAAATGAGTGAAAATAAAGAAGAAATTCGATATATTTTGAAATTTTATTACAAAAACGAGGAAAGAATGCGACTCAAGCTGTTGAAAAAATTTGTGATGATTATGGACGTGATACAGTATCAGTATGTGTGGCATAAAGTTGGCTCAAGCGTTTTGAATCTGGAAATTTTTATGTCAAAGATACACCTCGTTCTGTAACCCCATGAGAACAATTGAGCAAGACCGGCACATTAACAGTCGTGATATCGGTAAGTAACTAAACATCGAACACAAAACAGTTCTAAACCATTTAAAGAAGGGTGGATACAAAAAAAGAACAGCTCGATGTTTGGGTGCCTCATGCGTTAACATTGAAAAGTTTAATGGATCGACATCTTTGGCGACCCGTCAAAAATTAAGAGACCTTGGCTGCGAAATTCTGATGCATCCACCTGATATTGCACCATCAGACTACCACTTGTTTCGGTCTCTACAGATCTCTCTTAATGGTGTGAAGTTGACTTCAAAAGAGGCCTGTGAAAATCGCGTGTCGCAGTTTTTCGCCGGGAAACCACAGAAGTTCTACAGTGGCGGGATTATGGTTTTACCTCAAAAGTGGCAAAAGATGGTCGATCAAAACACAGCACATACTTGATTTAATAAACTTCATTTAAAGTATGGAAAACACTTGATTCATTTCTGCATTAAATTACGAAGAAACTTTGTCCTCAACCCAATAACGTATTTAATTTTTGCGGTAATCTCAGGACAAACTGGAATCGTTACTTTCGTCTCCCGTCTCTGACATAATCATAATCGCCATCCAATCAGAGCGTTCTCCGCCCACGCGACGAGATCAAAGATCGTCGACGAAAAGACGCCAGGCGTCTCGACATCGGGTCAGCATTGTTGCAAACGAGTTGGGCGCGACCTCGATGCCCTTTGTTTCGTCGGTTGCAAACCGCGGCGTCTGCGTCGGCGTCGTTTCTCGTTTGATCCGGGGCTCCATCTCCAGGATGCAAGCGCTTCGCGCTTTGTTCGCGCAGCTACAGCTAGCGCCCCGAGAACAAGTGGTAATTAATTCTCGGCGAAACAATCGACCCGTTACCGCTGAAGGAACAACAACGTCAAAGTGGAAAGAGGAGAGAGAGAGAGAGACGCGGAAGCATTTTGCCGCGAAAACATTGCTTGTTTCGGGTAAACGACTCCCCTTTCGACGCTCGACGCGCTCCTGTAAAACAGTTTGAACATCGTTTGTTCTGAACATGAGCCGCCATGTTGTTCGCCGGCGCCTTTCTTTGTTCTACTATGCAAATTGCTGATCTGTTTCGCGTTTCGCAACTCGCAGCGGAACTGCGAATCAAAACTTCTTGTTTCCGGATGCTATTGATATTTATCTGGGAGACGAGGAAGAAACTAGCTGGACATCTCAACGTTCGAGCCGATTCATGCAAAAATGGTGCGAGTCTCAATGATTGGATAACGATGGGAATCAAGTAAAACGAAAGTTCTCAGTTAAAACGAAAACCCGAGAGACGAAGAGGGGGGGGAGGCAAAACGTGGGACGACGGTGAATAAAAGAGAAAATCGGGGCCAAGGAGTAATATCAAGAACGAGCACGTTCCAGCGGACACAGAACCGGGTCTGTCGAGGAATCGCTCAAGGGGGATGGAAGTTCCTCGATACAGAGAGGAGATACACTACCGGAAATTCGAGGCGCACCGGAGCAGACACGAGAGAGCGAGAGAGAAAGAGAGGAAGCAGAGGATGGGATTCAACGTTGCCCGATGGATCTTTTACTCTCCTCGTTATTGTTGCTGACAGCAGCCAACAACAATGGAAAGAGTTGCTCGGCATAGTGGAGCACACACAGCGAAAGAGAGGGAAGAAAGGAGAGACCCGGCTAAACAATACGTACACGTGGTGGTGTACAATGCGCGCTCGAGAGGAACGATGCGAGAAAGAGAGAGAGAGAAAGAGAGAGAGAGAGAGGAAACATCCGAGATTTTTGTCTTCCGGGACAATGTCGAGCGCTGATAACACATTCGACGACCGGCGAGTGGTGTCGGACCATTCTTAATCCCTGTTCCGAGAATTTCCGATACGCGACGACAAATACGCTTCTGCCATTATTTTCGGGATCTCTCTCAAAATAGTCACACTTTTTCTTTCAGTTTCGAAGGAAACAATACGTTCTCTTTGCTCGTGCAGAGTGGTTCGCGAAAGTGCTCGTGCAAATTCACGAGGTCTATTCTATTTAGTTTCATTAGTCTTCGATGGTCTGTTGAAATCTGTTGTCGAGTTCATCATTCTGAATCATTCGAGGGTTCAAATAAAAGGAACAGTGCAAATTTTCTTTCCCCAGTCCCGCAGCACCTTCGATTCCCCGTCTCCCGCGCCGAGTCCCCGAATCGCGAGGCATTCGC
This sequence comes from Lasioglossum malachurum, assembly GCA_028455605.1. Taxonomy (NCBI): domain Eukaryota; kingdom Metazoa; phylum Arthropoda; class Insecta; order Hymenoptera; family Halictidae; genus Lasioglossum; species Lasioglossum malachurum. Next base: position 15,355,211 of record CM052318.1, on the reverse strand, counting down.
GTAACAAGCCAGCAGCGGATCGATTCGCGAGTACGTTCGCACGTGCACGGGTGCCGAAAGGGGTTTCCTTCCACGCTATTTACACTATAGGCAATCCAATCGATACACGTTTTCCCGTGTGCAAAGGCAGGTACCACGACCGAACAAGGGGCTGTGCTCATTGGCATGGGGAGGTCCGGAAGGTAGCTGGGGGTTGACGGCGCGAAGGGGGTGGTGGGGTGGTCGGGGTGGGTCGGCGTATTTGTTTAGAACAAAGGCTCCTCGGCACCGGCGGTATTAGTAGGTTGGTATTCTCGACCAGTACTCCTTCCTCCTCTTTCCGCGGTTTCGGAGAGCGAGAGGGAATCCGGAGAGAGAGAGAGAACCAGAGGCCAGGACGGCGACGACGTCGACGACGACGTCGACGATGAGGACCGGGCTTAAAGCACAATACCGCCTGCTTTTCAGTCCTTTCGCTGGCGGACAATGCCGTTTATTTAACATCGTTTAAAAGTACAAAGCCTGTTAATTAATGGACGGGGTCGAAGGAGAGAAACGAAGCCCGGTGTCGAGAGGGGGTGGGAAAACCGGTGGTGGAAGAGAAGCTGAGGATAGTCATGGCGACGGAGCCATTGCCACAGACCCCGGACCTCTCTCAGGCTTTTACCACACCATCGCACCGCGGCGCGCTATTGCACCGGCATTACTATTTCTGAAGGCTGCCGCTATTAGTCCACCGCTACCCAGCCACTGGATGCCATTCTTCTTTCGGTCCTCTCTCCTTTTTACTCGTCTTCATTGTCACCCCGGCGAAACTAGGCTACTACCGCTGCTACTACCCCGCTACTGTTCTTCTTTTCTCCGTTCCCCCACCCATCCGCCAGACCAGACCTCGCTTTTCTTCACCGTGTCTTCGGGGCCCGCTCAACGAAACCGCCAGCTAGTATCTGCGGTTGCAACGAGAAACGCCGCATGTCACAATTTCGAAAAGTATTTTAATTATGAATTAATACTCTTAGTTTCCTCGTAAACTAACGTTGGCGAGATGAAGAACTGCGAGCTCGGTGTGCGAGCGAACAAACGTAGGACGGAAGAAGTAAAGGGCTTGTACCTTCGAGCGACGCACGCACGAAATCCGCGGCGTGTCACGAGGAATGACCGTAGCAGCCGATAAATCAGAGAAGCGCCTCGACTCGAACAAAGCACGCGAAAAATAAGGGACTCGACTTAGCCCGACTTCTGGCTACCAAATATCGGAACTACAATAGATCTATGGAATACTAAAATCCTGAAGAAACGGCCTTTTGGGAGGATTTTCGCTACGGGTAGTTCAGTGTTAATCGCATCCCTTAGTCGGAGGAAACGTGCGAGGCAGATGGGGTCGTCGTCTAAAGAACCGAACCCCAAATCAATTCTATGCGACAATCCCGAAATCTTGCTGAATAACGGAACGGTCAGGTTGCAACATAAATTCGTTCAGTTATTTTCAAGTATTTGTGCTACTTTTAGGAACGTTGTCGCAGCTTAATTTCTCACTCGCGCGGCATTGAACGACGCTCGTGTGTGATCCGGTTAATGCGACGCACTCGTTGACGGATAACGAGGCAATTTGTACGAATTAGATTCTTTATGCTAGGAGAAAAACTACTTTGTTACACGGATAATAACGCGGCTTATTAATCCGCAACGTGCACGACTCGTTAATACTGGCAACAGCCTTTCGTGTTGAATAACAGATCGTTAAGGTCGATAAGCATGGCATTGTTTCCCACCGGCGGCGACCGGGAACCACGTGAACCTATCATTGAGAGAACGTACCACGGATCCGCTAATTTATACGTTGCAACTTGCTACATTTCTGCCCAACCATAATTCCATCCACGGTCGGAGAAAGAAAACCCAGCAAAAAGATCCGATCGAAAAATTTACGGCAGGATACCTCTGTTTATCTGCTGGAGTTTTTTTCACGTCGTTCATGCAGCTCAATTAGCGTCTAATTGAGCTGCCAGAAAAATGTGTACATTTCCTAAGTTGTTCTGAACTGCAGCCGCCGTGAATTAATTTGTTTTAATCGATGCAATAATTTTTCTAATGCACTCAATTACAAGCCGAGTACGCCTGTAAGAATAATAAACAAGGTTGAAGGTACCCGTTCCCTCTCGGAATCATTAATAAACTCTTCCCACGAACGATCTGCTTAACGATGATTACCGTAATTACTTATTTATATGCTAATTTATAAAAGAAGAAGTGGAGTACAAGAAAAGAGATACAGGATTCTAATTGTAAAAAGAAAACTTCCACTCGATTAAACAAACACGTGTTCTTGTCGTGTAATATTAGTTGAGCATTTTAAATAAATTTGCTTTCGACGAAGTTCTCTCTTCAGAAATTCTCCAATCCTGACGAGTTTTGAAAATTTAGCTGAAATGAGATTTGTCGATCTAAAACGAGCAACTAGAAAGTCCTTGTAGTCGAGGAGGAGAGAATTAACGAGAGGCAGTTTAATACACTCACCAATTAATCTAAACACCCCTCAAGAACACTTTCTCGCCACTTTGTCGAGATTGTCCCCGTTGGTCCGCGATCCCCGGCAAGTCTCTCGCGGAATAACGTATCCAGCTTATGCAGGAGGAGAGAGCTTTCAGGTTGAAGAGCTTAAAGCTTGCTCGGGGACGATCATTTTTAATCACGCGGAGACAGATAGAGCGAGACCGAGAGATAGGGAGAGAGGAACAGAGATATAGGGTAGAGAAAACGGGGGTGGAGGCCGTGTACCTGTGTGCAGGCGTTTTGTGTTCCCGCCTTTGTCGCAACGGCGCCATTGTCCTCGCGATTCTATAGGATCGCAGTGTCGGGGTCCTCCGCGAATTGTTTTCTTCGCGAATCTTGCGCGAGAGCTCTCTCTCTCTCTACCCCTCTCTCTCCCTCTCTTCGCCAAGCCGGTGTCCTAGACACGATTACATCCACTTTCCTCGGGATTACGGAAACCTCCCCGAAAATTCTAGCATCGTTTTCCGCCCCTTCCCATCTTGTTGCAGGTTCACCGACGGTTCGAGGGAATTTTCGAACGGGAGGTTGAAACTTCGAACTGTATCGCTCGCGACGGAAACAATCGCGAACTTCCGCGAGAAACGGAAGTCAGGTGTGAACGGAATTAACGCGCGCACGGATGCTGATAACAGCGATGTGAATCGAACGTTTCTTGCTCCTCCGAGCTACGCACTGTATCAAACAATAGTCCACCCCGCGCTCCGACGATACGAATTTTTGCTGTATGCTCTCCAATTGGAAGTTTCATATAATCTCTGCTCTTAATTCGTGGTTGATTCTTCACTTTTTTGAACGTAAGAATATCCCGACTTTTTCCTAATGTTTCTAAAAGGACGTCTATGACGTATTCTTCGCATTACTCGAACTCGATTACTTTCGTCGCGAGGACAGCCAGACGAAAGGACGATACAGTTTTGTCATCCCGGCATCGATCCCAGTAATTCCCCTTCGCGTGCCCGTCCTTGCTTTCCTTCTTCTCGCCCATCGTCTAAAATACCCGGGCCCATTGTTGTCCGGTAAAAACGCGCGGAGAACGTGCCACACGCACTATTACAATGCAAGACAGAGAGAGAGAGAGAGAAAGTGCACACAGACGCGAACGGATGGACGAAGAAAAAAGGAAGAAAGAGGTGGAGACGGTTGAGGGTGGGAAAGAAAGTCGACAAAGAGGGAAAGGTGGTGTGCGGATGCAGCGTGGATAGAAAACGCGCGGTGTGTACAAACACGAGGACAAGGATGGTGCGAGAGGATAGAGAGAGGGAGAAAGAGAGAGAGAGAGGGAGTGAAAAGGTGGGAGGAGATAGGAGGGAAGAGGAGACTCGAGAAGGTTGGAGGCAAAGCTTTCATCGTAATGAAGTATTTCTGTCGGTTCCCGTAGCCTCTCTCTTCGTCCTCGGAGTTCTTTCGCGTGCGTTAAAGAAACGACTTGTCGGTTTTGCGCGCTCATCGACGTTGAAGCGAATAGAGGGCCACCGGGCTGCGAGCGACAGAAAAAGAGAGGATTCAGAGAATGAGAGAGAGAGAGAACATTCATCCTCCCGCACGCCGAAGGACGACCCTATTTAACCCTTCGAGCCTGAGTCGAGCTGCGTTTCCTACGCTTACCCAGAGCGACTCGATTTCCCTTCTTCCTCGAGCGACTTTCTGACTGGTTTAAAATTGCTTCGACCTTCTCCCTGTTATCTCGTTAAACTCTTACACCTTGAACCTTCCAATGGGATTCCCCGAACCGTGTACTCCCTTTCTAGTTTATATGTTCACTCGACCAATATTGTCTCACAATCTGAAATTTCATGAAATTCTCTATCTGCTGATAGTGCACCCTCAATCCTACCGATCATCTCCTAAATCGCTGTCCAAAAGGCCAAGTATCCGTGCCGGCTGTCCTTCATCGAATCAAACTCGGAGAAGGAGGATCTCCGGGGCAAGTGCAGGAAGGATAGAGAGTAAAGCGAGAATCTGAAAGTTTCGCGGCAGGAACACGATGGCGAGAGAGTCCAATAACCAGATTAGCTTCGGCCATTTCCCAATGGAGCACTCCTTCGCCCGACGCGAACCGTTCCGTCGCACCCTCAATCTCGGTTCCGGTATAGTTTTGCACTGGGCGGATCGTGAAACGTGTCGAACTGCCCGACCGAAAGATAAACGGGGATGGTCATCTGCTAATCGACGTCGTAAAATTGCCGGTGGACACGCGGCTATCATTCACGGTATCGAGACGACGTGACAGTGGCTCTTGCCCGCCCTGCACTGTGAGTTTGGCCACCTTTTTATTGTATTGACCATTTTCGAGGAAGGCCAACTACGGTAAATACTTTCGAGATTAAAATTTATTCGTCGTTCTGTCTGTAATGTTTCACTTTGATCTCTATTCTGTGAAACGTGCTACGATCTCGTTAGAGTACCGACTCCCACAGCTAGCTGCTCGAATCGGCTTCCCGAGGAATTGTTTGCACGCTGACGAGGAACCCGTTTGCTTATTGTCAGCGAGATACCGACTCCGGCCTGTTTGCACGGTTAATTACAGCGCCACGAGCGGCTAATTGCGCGGAACATTTGTTCGACCGATCTTCGCCTAAATTTAAGAGCCGCTCGATGCAAATACACCCAGTTACTTGTTACCGGTGTTGTCGCTTGTGCAGCGAGTGCATATTTGCCGTGAGAATATAAACAGACAGACCGAAAGTCTCTGGAATTTGAGAATTCCGAACATTCAGCCTTGATTTCTGTAGATATATATATATATATATATATATATATAATTTGTAATATTTAACAATTATTTCTCTACCGCCTCCACGCGGTTTCATTTCAGTTTTGTTCGAACAAAATTTCAGCAGTTTGAACGACAGTTTCGGGCGAACGACAGAGGCGTAACAATGGCTTGTCTATTCCAATTAGCAACGTGCAGCGACCGCGGTACACAGAAACCATAGACAGCGAAATAGGCAAGCTACTCAATTATTTGCCGCGTAGGCGGTGCACGACCGTGGTTGACCAGCCGTTTATATAGTTTAGTCGAGCACGGTTTGCAACAGAGTGCAAACTTTTCAGTCGGCCAACTACCTAACACGCGAAACCGCGTGTGCTCGCGTGTCCAACTGAACAGTCCGCCAACTAAAAGTCGATGGTGTTTGTAGAGTCTGAGCAAACGAACCCGGCGAGAGAGCCGGCTCCGAAACCGTTCCTGAATGGAAATATCAGCCCGGAGGAAAGCTTGACCAGTTTCCTTGCCCACTAAGATTTTACCCGTAGGAACGTTATTGTTATTAGGACACTGTAAGCTTCCCGCTTGCCATAAACTAACCGATTTATGGCTTGTGGAAGCGATTTCTGTTGCAAATAGCCTCCGCAATGCGCTGGGAAAAATGTTTACTTGAGATCTACATAGTTCCATTCAAATTCGACTTGGACATTCGATTGGACGATAGGTGGACTGATATATTCACATTGTTGGCTTAATTATAGAAGCTGTGCATCTATATTTTGCATTTTATGTACAGAGCAATATGCACTACCGCTACATATATCTTTTGTTAGCCACGCAAGTAATATTCACCGGCACAAGGACCATCCCCAAACGAGCCTCCAACTCCTCCTCCCATTCAGTCCATCTAACAACCTCCAAACCCCGCTCAACCACCTGAAACCGCAACGTAAAACCACCTCGACCTCGAAGAACAACGCGAAACCCGAAAACGTTGATCGAGTGTCCCATTTGCAGGACAATGTGTCGCACCCCTGAACCCTCCCATGACCGGAAGCTGTCAAACGAGTTAACATTTTCGCCGGAAACCGCGAATAGGATAGAGATGGTTAGTATTCCAAAATTCTCAGTTGAGAGTACTGTTTCGAGCAGAGCGCATCGGTTCCTCGGATCTTCTATGACGTTCGTGGCGTTCTCTCGGGGTTTGAGAATGTTTCAAGAGGTTGGAGGACGGCTGTTGAAGGGGGTTGCAGGATGAAATTTGCAAATGCTCCGACAAGTTTTCGCACGTCACGGAGAGCGCATCGGTTTCCCGGACCTTTTGTAGCGTTCGTGGCGGTTTTTCGAGGTTGCAGCGGGTGAATCGCGTAAACCGTGGGTTGGAGGCCGGGGGATGGTACCGTGGAGGCGTGGGAGATGGGGAGGATGCAGGATGAAATTTGCAAATGCTCCGACAAGCCATCGCGCGTCGCAGAGAGAGAGAGAGCTTGGACACGGGGTTTGCGGGGATGGTTTAGGGAGACGCGGGGGTGGTTCGGGTGGGGTTGTATATCAAGCAGAAATGTACGGTGCGCCGGGGATGCGGCGGTAAAAGAGCGACGAAAAAGTGTCGCTTCGACAAAGGGTGCAAGCTGGAGAAGAGAAAGGGGCGAGGGGCGGTAGGAGAGGGTAGTTCGGAGGAGGTAGAAGAGGCTCGGAGGGGCAGACGTGGAGGAACAGGGGGTGGAATCCCGCGGAGGGAGGTGGTTCGAGCGTGCGCGCATCATTTTTGCCGAGGAGCAGGCACTTCCCTTATTCGCTGTCGCCGGGGGAACGAAAAATGGGGGTAGAAGAACCGAGGCGAGGAAGAAAACGACGGATAAAGAAGCTTCGAGGGGAGCCGCGGGAACTGGGCTTTGTCGATTCCCGGGTATTTAACGGAAATACCAACCGGAATACCTTCGTCCCCGTTCGTCTTTATCTCTCCCTTTCTTTTCCCCCACGATTTCCACCCCGTCTCTCTCTCTCTCTCTCTCGCTTTCTGGCTCTGTATATTCCTGTTTCTGACTCTGTGTGTTGCCCGTGTACATCTCACTGTTTTCGTGTGTGTCGCCAGAATAATTCGAGCGTGTGTCGGTGAACCAAGCCGCACCGGACCGTCGACGCGCAAAGCAAGGAATTCTGAAAGGGATGAATCGCGGGGAGGAACTGCCGCGTTCGAATAGACTGCCGCGCGCGTTCGAACCAAACCATCGTGTTTGATTCTCGAAAATGCGATTAACGCTGTGTTCGCCGCGACTCGCGTTCCTTCCTACCCCTTTCTTTTTCGCTTTGCTGTACTCTCTCTCCCTTTCCCTCTCTCTCTCCCAATCTCTCTTTTTCTCGATCTCTCGCTCGGTTACTCGCTGGCTCGATGTTTCCACGGATGAGCTTTGAACGATTGTTTCGGTGGAAGATTTTTTTGAACCGCGCTCCGTTTGCCGCGCCCGTTTGGATTCGCTAATTGCTTTCGGCGATGGAAGAGCGAACGCTCTGTCACCGGTTCTCTTTCGCTTGTTTCCGTTTTTTCGTGAATGTTGCGCGCGATGCTGACATAGATATTTTCTGACGGAATTGTTTGCTGCACGCGATTTACGATGTGTGATGCTTCGCGATTTTGGGGATGACTGTGTGAGTTGTAAATTGGACTGTAAGACGATGTTCCCGTAAACGCTTAAAATCCGTTGTCTGGTATGACACTTATACTAATTCGACGGATGATAGTAACGTACTAGTTTTCATACTAATTTGACGGATCACGAGGACGTACAGAATATGTTGGAGGGTACTCACCTAGCCTCTTGGAGATCTCGCTGTTGTGCATCTTCGGGTTCTCCTGCGCGATCTTCCGTCGCTGAAGCCGTGACCAGACCATGAACGCGTTCATCGGCCTCTTGATGTGCTCCACCTGCGCCTTCTTCGCGGTCGGGCCTAGAGGGCTGCCGAGGCCAACCCCCATGGGGCCGACACCCGCGCCACCGGGTGGCGACGTACCCGACATGCCCTGCATACCGCGCAGGGTCTCCGTGAAGGAGCCGTCGCACATGTTGCCGCCGGCTCTGTAATTAAACGCAGCCACCAATTAGTAACCCCAACGGGCACGTTAATGGGACACGCCTACGTGAAAACAGCCACCGACGACCTCGAGTCCGAGTGACCGAGGAAGGAGAATGAAGGAGAGAGAGAGAGTCCCGAGGGCATCGTCCATTGTTTCAACACGGGTCCGAACGCACACCGTCGGAGACAAACGTCCTACCCATCTGATTTACGATCTCCACGACGTTATCTCGGATAGTTAACCTCTAGACGAGTCTTAGACACCGATACGCAAGAGATTTTAGACGAGATAGTGGTTGAAGATTAGGTTTGACGATCGGGCTGATTTTAAGCGGCTGGGATGCAGCAATCTGATCTGGCTGACCATTCTTGTTGGCCATTTTCGGGTATATTAGTGAAGCATGATGGTTCGACGGTGAAGATATATTTTTTAAGTGGTTCATCTTTAGAGAAATGGAGGTGCGACTTGATCAGAAACAATAACCAAGCTCGTAAAAATGTGGGTGGATTGAACGAGACCCAAACACAGCTACCAAGAGTAAATGCGTACATACGGCTTCCTCAACACAACTAAAGAGGTAAAAATATATTTCTACTTGGAAAGTAATTTTTTCGTCGGTCAAAAAGGCTCGCCTAGAAATGTTGTCTGAATGGATCCGTTTTATCGGCTCAATTAGCTTCTGCAAAGCCTAGAAAGACGGTAGAATAACTAATCCGCAGCGAACGTGTCGCGTAAAAGCGAATTTGAGTCGATTTCCCTGAAAACCCAGGTATTCCAGCCTGGTGGCTTTTAATTGTGCGCCACCGACACGCAGAAGAACCGAGCGAGGGCACTCGTGCAGCCACTCCTCACGGTCCTGGTAATTGCTTATTCGTTTGCTCTTTGATTCACAAGCAAATTAATCTTATCCTTTCCTCGTATCAAAGCCATTAACCAATCTCGCCGCGTTGCCTCTCTACCGCCGTCTTTTTACCCTAAATGTCACCCTTCGTTCTCGGGGGCTCTGCCTCTCTCCAACCATCCCCCTTTCCCGTCGTCTTCCACGATTCTCTCTCTCTCTCTCTTTCCTTCACTCCTCTCGAACTAATACAATTACACGCGGATCTCCTTGAGCATTCATTAAGAAAAAAAACCTGTAGTGGTTGAGGGAGTTAACCCGGGGGCGGTAGTTACGATTTTGTAGGGTTAGAACCACCCTCGGCCGAGGCCAACCCTCGAGTGTCATTCAGCTCGGATTAATAGATACGTTGGTTAGCGAGTTTGCTGGGGGCGCGATAGAAGGAAAGAGAGAGAGAGAGAAAGGGGGTGGATAGGGGGTGGAAGCACCAGCGGTTGCTTACGAGAGAGCCCAAGGGTGCTCGGGGGTGGCTCAACGGGGAGAGAGAAGATGCTGGAAGTAATGGCTGTTGACAACGAGCGACGGGGGATTAGGAAGTGCTAATTGAATGTTTAGGTCCCGGTTCGAACGACCCACGAGCCCGCACGCAGCAATTTATTGCTCTCTATGAGGGAATCTCTATTTGCAACAGCAACCGACCGACAGGGATCTGATTTTTAAAGTACCCGGGGAGTGGATCCGCGCGATTTGAAGGCGGCGATGCGAATAACGACGCGGGGATGATTTACGTTTAATTGAATTGGTCGTAGGACTGTCTACTGCTTTCTGATCGTAAAAAGTGAAAGAGGATTTTTATATGAGGAATTACGATGCGTTTATGACGGAATTGAGTATCTACGAGTTAACACAACAAGAAGATTACAAAAATCACACATAGTGATTGAAAGTCACTTTAGATCTACTAGAGTTTTAAAAACACAAAAATTCCCACGAGACTCCTGTTTCTTACAGCAGATGTTACAAACAAAAATCCGCTGTCGGGAAGAATGACGAGAACATTGTAACAAACTATTAGATACAAATTATTATCGGTCCACGCGCGAGCGTAGCAGTCCCCAGAGTGTGAACGCGCGCATTTAAAACTATGCAATACTTTATATGTACATACATATTTGATCGAACCGTGAGCTGACCGATGATCCGTAACCCGAGCCTTAGTTTCCGTCGGAAGATTTGAAAGAGACATGCTAAATTGATTCGAAATAAACGCGTGAAAACTGAAATTTGTCAAAACAATCCGTGTAACACTGAAACCGCGTTGTTCGAGGGAGCACTGTACATACAATAAAAGGGACAGCAGGTTGTACTTTCGCGAGCAGTAATTCTTTCGACTTAAATTGTACTCTATTGCATCTGCAACGAGTATAATAGATAACACCCAACGGGCTGAAGGGGACCATTTTACAATTTCCAATATCTTTTCAGGATCAGCAAATCAAGACGATAGGTCTTAAAAGGTGCACTTTCACGGCGAAACAAATCTCTCCGGAGATGACAGTAGTTTAAATGCAATTTAATCCTCGTTCGGTAATTATAGCGCAGTTTTAAACGAAAGGAGCCGTGTTTGTATCCTCACTGGCAAATCTGGCGACTGACATTCCGCAGGAAGTTCATCTCCGAAGCAATAAATGCACGACTAAAGCTTTGTCGCATCTATGAACGAAATCCTCAAGAAGTTTTCACTTCTGTGTACAGAATTGACGATTTTCATTAAATATCCGCTTTTTTTAAATCGAACATAGTCGACTTTGAAACCAGGGGTAGTTCCGAACTCTAGAGTCCATTCAGAGGCAGTTTCCACACACTACAAGTTGTAACCAGCTCCGAGTCAGTTTCTCAAATTAATGCAATCTTCTTGTTAAAAAGAAACACCGGCTCACGACTAGCTCGCGAACGTTCTCCAGGTGAAAGGGGCAAGTTCCCACTGACAATCGTCAAAACCACTGAGAACTCACCTCATGAAGTGGCCGGCGGCCCGTTGGTGCAAGTCCAGCTCAATTGTGGTGCCGTGGTTGAGACTCTGGGCCTCACCGATTCGTCCCCAACGATCGGCAACGAGCCCCGTGAATTGAAACGCGTCCGTCGAAACGTGTGTAACGAACAACCAATAACAAAATAGCAGGTCACTGCACTGTCATATCAGACGATCCACTTCGTGGTCCAGAAAATCGGAGTCACTGTTACGTTCTACCACGGGCCACTGTATTTGTTTTCCGATTTCGGTCGGTGTGTCGCGGCGCGGTTCGTTACGTCGGCATCCTCCTCGTTCCCGGTTTCGTGACGGCAGTCGGTGACGAGACTAGCGAACTCGTATTGGCAAACTCGCAGGCATAGACTCGCAATCGGCGACGGACGAGGACGAAACACAGAATCGCGGCGCTCAATGTGCTTCCCCGGACGATAGTTTTGGGAGTGTGCACGCACAAGCCGACGCTCGGAGCCGATCCACGGTGTCCCTTCAGCTTCAACTCGTCGGGGTCCCCCACCATCGGCCAGTGAGCGGGAAAAGGTCGCGCGAGCCAATCCCAGCCACCGGTGGGCTGGGCCTCCGAGCTAAACGGCGTATCGCTCGAGAACGCGATTGGCTGCGGCGCCGAGGCCGTCGATAACGAACCCGACCTGCGTTTCCTGCGCACCCCACGGCCCCTCTTATCGTGGATTACGAAGAGATACCCTCCCGGACCAGAAGCCCGGTCCACCCTCTCCCGACGTTCCCTTGTTTCGACGTTCTTTCGCGAATTCGCGAGCGCCGCAACTGCTTGCCGCGATTGGCACACGCTCGCTGCCTCCTTTCCCCAATTTTTCCGCTGCTACCCCCGACTCGAAATTCTCCAGCAGAATCACAAATTTCTTTCGAACGTATCTGCTCGTTTCAAGCACGTCCGTTTTGTTTGCGATTATTCCACCCGATGCAAAACATTGGGAATCTGTGGAAAACGGGGCAAACGGTTCTGTAGAAGCCGGTGTTCGGAAATGGAGAAAAATTTACATTTCCCTTTGTCCGGGGAGTAATCGACAGGATTTCTCCGGTCAGTTTAATGCTGCGACTTTCGCGCCTAATGAAGACCGATCTGTTCGCATCGATTCAACACTTCGCGTCGATGCACAATACCTGAAAGCGATATGGCGTGTCCACGCTCAAGTGTCCCGAAACTTGATATCCTTGTTTCGGCTACCGAAAACGGTAGTGGGTGTCGAATTACACGAAGAAAGACGGGACAAGGTGTTGATGTTCCCCTAATCGCTTCGATGAATTATTCTTCACACCTCGATGACTTTACTACCCCCTTCTATCTCTCCGGAGATAAGAGACGAATTCTGATATTTGACTGTCCCTTTTGTTTTTCTACTTCTGTTTCACGTATCTTCGCATTTGTAAGCTGATACATTCGGTCTAGGGCAAAATTGAAGAAGGACGAGTGTCGCTCGACCAAATTACGACGACAAAAATATATTCTGGTTAGAAATACTTATAAGAAGACTGCTTAATAATAATCTTCGGAAAAGCTATTTAGGGTTAATTGAGTTCATAAAAAAGGGTTAAGGGTCCATAGTATTTTAATTAAAACAAAATTAAATAAATTGAAACACTAAATTATTTCTGTTGTTTGATTAGTGAGATATAATATGCAATAAAAATATTATTCTGCATCCTCATTGTTATTTTCATCATAATCATCAGCATCATTAGTAGTATCATCATCAAGCTCCCGACCATCGTTGCTTTCAATATCATTATTACAGAAAGTAGGCAATCTTAGCATGCTTAATACAACGTGATTAAACTTTGCTACTTGCATACTTTAACAATCGTTCATTACACTTAAATGACGAAAACTTGAAAAACTGTTCACTTCTTAACACTTCAAATAGTTCTTTTCTCGTAATCTTCATTTCCGGTACAGCACGGTCGACGCGACTACCTGTAAACAATCCGCTCTATTGATCGAAGGCACAAAGGGGGGGACTCATTTTTTAATTTTTTATATTAGTTATAAGCCATTTTTTTCGAACTAGTGAAGAAAAATCGGGGTACTCGTTGGAACATTTTTTGTAACTCTAGCTAAAGTAAGCATATCAATATTTCTTAATCAAAAATAGTATATATGATACAATATAGTATATACTAACAGTATATACAACTTATTTTTCTGTTAACAATAATTGCAGATGAAAGTACGAACCTTCAATATCCATGTAGAAAACTCAGCGAATTTCAATTGGAGAAAACAGGATGAACGCAATTACGTCGTCAACATTACTGGCGCGAACAACTGAGGTACACCGTCCGAACCATAACCTCACTTTGCACAGGTGCACCAACTACTGCGTTGCGTTAACAAAAAAAATTTTCACGCTACATTGTGGGCCGTTTCTTAGAGTACGTTATGATGGTATTTGAAATTAGTTTAGAGAAAATCGTTAAATCGACTTTTGTCGTCGTAATTTGGTCATTCGGCCGTATGTGCGGCGTCAGGTGTTAAGAATGTCAGAATAGGAGTTTATGGATTCCCGGTCGCGCGCGGAATCGGGTACAACCGTCGGGAATCAATAAAAGAAGGTGAGATTCAAGCCCGAAGAGGCGGCGAGGTAGGAATTTCTCAGCAATAATTTATGCTTGCCGCCGATAATGGAGATCTGTTTGCGTCCACGCAATACAGCATCGTGTTCTGCGGGGGTGGGTCTCCCGAAGGAAGGAGTCGGGAAACAACCGACCTGAACGAAATAAAGAGGAGAAACGCGGGGGAGGGCGATAGCTACAGCCAGGTAGAGAGCTGCTACCACCACCATCGCCACCTGGCTACCAACTGTTCCAGCCCATACGTGGTGGGGGCCACGACGTCGAAGAAAGGTGGGACGCTGCGAGATGGTGGCCGATGCTATTGCCGAGTCGAATTCGAAAGAAAGTGACTTCTCTCTTCGATACTTTCCCCTTCTTAGAAGATAATGCAAGGCAAAGCGATACGCTAATTTCCACAACGGACACGAAACTTCAAATGGCCAACGACAGAAGGATGAAACGATTCCGCGGTTTTCAAAAGGTCCAATCGTTATTGGCGAGTGACGTGGATCACAAAAGAATTCATAGAACCGTCGGTTTTCTCTGTAGACACTCGATTCCACCCTCTGGTCCATCGATTCCCTCTTGTTTATTCTCAAGTGGCGATGAAGGGTGGTCGAAAAATGGGGGTGATCCTACCAACCCCGTTCTCTCTAACCGTTGATCTGATAATTTCCCGCGAGTCCGGTCTTGTTTTCCGTACCGTTTCAACTGTCCCGTTGAATTCCGCGCGCGATTTGCACGGTCACGCGAATCGAGGACGCTTTTATTTCGTGCGAATCACCGCGGCGACGGATTTTCACGCATTAAACGCGATGAGTTGCGGATCTCTGCGACGCACCGAGTTAGCCAATATGCTCTTTGTACGGGCGACGATGCTTGTTCGTCGTTCATTGTACACCCTGTCCCGTACAAGCACGATTTCTGCGTATAATTCTCGTGGAAAATTGTCGCGTGTACTGCTCTGTTGGGACGACGGCATTAGCGACGGTCATTGAATCGTTTGCTCCGGCCAGGAATAATTGCGCAGAGCGCGCGCGCGCGTTCCACGTGTTTACATTCTTACTCCTTTGTCGAGTACGTAGGACAGGTGCGCGATTGTGGCGTTAATTTCTGAAGGCGCTCTCGCATTTTGAAAGACGATTTCATAGCCATTTGGTCAATTTGGTTAAACACCGCATCTCAAGAAATAATGGTAATATAATTTCAGTGTGGCTAAAATGTGGCATAGGATTTTCAAGCAAGGATATTAAAATGTTACCCCCAATTTATAGCGACAACTCAAGGGAGCAAGAGAGTTCCATAGATTCCTCGTTCGTCCTTTAACCATCGTCTGAACCCTCACAAATCATCTCCAAGAAGATTCCGTATCCTTCAAAGAGAATATTTATGCAAAATAAAAATCGCGTGAATTAATTGCAAGGCACAGACTCTTCTGCATAGACTCTTCTTAACAATTTCAATCGGTTTACCGTGTTAGGGTAATTTCGGGAAAGATGCACCACATTTTGTATTCTGCTTATAAAAATTTTATTAAAAAGAATTGAAAGTGTAGACAGGCATAGTTGAATTCTTTATTTAAATCTCTTTAATAAAATATAACGTTGCGTGAGTAAAACTTTTATATTATGATAATATATTAATATACTCAAAAAATTCCTAAAACTCCGAAAATTCAATTCTGATGAACAGGAAAAAGTTGTTCAAAATCTCGAAATCTATAAGAAATTTAAATTGCATCAAAATCGGAGAGGAGTACCTCTTTCTTAATAATTACCAATATTAATTAATTAAAGTGTATGATGTTAACAAATAGTGTGTCAAACAACAAGTCTAATTACTGGTGCGCGTCTATCCCTAAATTGAGGGACGCACCTATACAAAAACAAGAACCAGTACAAAAAATGTTGTCATAACACGATGAAAAATCATAAAGGAGAAACTTACTTAGAGAAACTACTTAAGTCGATAGTGATAGTTAAAACCATACAATAAGAACGTCATAACATTTGTACTTACCACTTACGAAAATATTTCGTCAGGAGTTTGGAAAAAAATATTTGAAATACTATTTAATGTGTTTTAGATTTTATTTTGCTTAAAGAAAATAGTATTTTAAATAAGATATAGAATTTCGAAAATAAAATATTTCTATATCAACAATTTGATCCGCGAAATATAAAATATTTCTATTTTAACCATCTGAAGCATGAAATAAAATATTTTATTTTTTGCATTGTTATGATACTCTGAGAAACAGCAAAAACATACACATTACATCTTATCGTTAAACGATTTACACTCATAAATGTATTGAATTCGAACCATTATTTTCGGCAATAATATTTAAAATTGAAAATAGACGAAATACAAATATTTTCAATATTCTTCAAACAAAATACTATTTTCAAAAAAAATTACTGCCTCAAATAAGTTATTGTATTTTCAAAAAAAAAATTACTGCATCAAATAAAATATTTTATTTTCACAAATTACAGCATCAAATAAAATATTTTATTTTCACAAATTACAGCATCAAATAAAATATTTTATTTTCAAAGTTGTACACATGCTTTAAAATATAAATAGGACTATTTATACTATTTAAAACACTATTTCCCCCAGCTCTGCTTCTGATACACGTAAATGATGTGGTACACGTGTTCTTCGAAACGAGGTTATTTGCATAGGTTAATACGATGTAAATGACACGCGAAAAACGGTTAAAAATCGTCCAGTATTGCCGCAATAAAAACTGGTGCATCTCTGCGATTGGTGCATCTCTCCCGAAATTACCCTACGTTTAATTAACCCATTTTTAAAGTCCGGCAATGATAGTTAGACGCAAAACTCGGCGGGATGACTATGCGATTCAGTGGCAGTGTTTATCGTCCAGGAGATTTATTTCCCCTCAGCGGTGTGTCGCACGTGCTGACTCCCCGAGCACAGCGCCGGGTGCGTCGATATTGTTGTACGCGTCGTGGAACATGTAACGTATGAATATCTAATGCACCCCATCCACAATTAAATTCGGACAATATGTTTTGTTTCCACCACCCTCGAGGAGAGCCTGGAAAGAGGGGTTCGAGAGAGAGAGAGAGAGAGAGAGAGAGAGAGAAAGGAGCCAATGGTGGTGGCTCTCGCCTGCGAACCAGACCCGGGACTCTCCCTTCGGGATATCCTCGACGTTGAATAACCGCCCTAAGTGTAAATCTCACGCTGTACACGCCGATATGATGAGAGGCGATAATAACTTTCGGGCAAATCAGGCCAGACCGCAGAGCCTCTCCAGCTTGTCGGCCCGTCGAGTGAAATTGAACATGTCGACGGATCGTTGGATGAGATGATCCCTCTTATTAATGGCCCGCGATGGAAGTCGAAGAATGTAATTTATGGCCCTGTGGATTCTTCGGCAACGCCCGGAAAGAATTGCTCCGGAATTGACGCGTTCTCGTTTACTGCGCGATTAATGGTACCTGCTTATTGATTGTCAGCTGATTTACGAATAATTGGACTGCGGGTGGTAAGTACAAACCCACGTTTTAATCTTGGTCGAATACGATACCCGATGGTGTCTGAAATGAATAAGATACCTGCCGTTAGCAACCACCAATTAGTCTCGCCTGAGGTTGCCAATGAGAGGCGCGCAAGATTTAACGACAAATCCGTAAGCACGGTTGACTTAAGCCACTTACAACGCGTGCAAGGCGGCAGGTCGAGGACCATCGAAGTTGCCCATCGCGTTGTCTCCCGGGCAGTCATCCCGATTGTCTCGATTGGATCCCGCAGTTTTGTGGTGATGAGTCGCCTGCTGGGCGACAAAAGACGGCCACCAGCTTTTGCAGCAGGCCGTTCGATCTGTTTAAACGGGCCGGGGACAGACAGGCCCGTCCTTTTCGGGCCGAGGACACCAGACAGAGGGCGTTGTTTAACGAAAATGAAAGAAATTTTATTAGTTCCCCAGGTGGCCGATTTCGAGAACCTAGGAGGTAGTCGAACCACCCGCCGAACGTTGACCAGGCTGTTCGCCATGCTTCTAGGGTCTCCTTGCAGCTGATCTCCTTGGAATCGGCGATCTTCCAGCAACGTGCCGGCCCCCTGGCCTTGCCTTTCAACATGATCTTCCTGTTTTGCGGAGGAGCAGGTGTCGCGAGAGATAAGCACAATGGCGACAATAGCCGGCCACCGGTAAAACTTAGCTCTCAGTCAAAAGGCTGGTGGGAATTGTCAGCGCGCAGCGGGCTGTCCCTTTTTGCCCGATTGCCGACCGGTGGCCTGCTTGTTTCCTCCTTTTATGAGGCCCCGAGCGAGTAACTTGGCCCTAACAGTTTAATAAAAATGAGCGGTTTTCCGACGAGCCGTGCGAAACCGCCCGATCTTGTCCTGGACCTGTTCCCTACGTTCGTGGAACTCTGCGCTCTCGATTTTCTTGTGGCAATCCTGGAGAAGCGAACAATCGAGATCAGTTTTGCAGTACATTCGCTGCGAACCGCCGAAACACAAACAAATAACGTTCACTCGATCCTCTCGAACCTAAGAGACATTCCCAGACAATGCTTCAGTTCTGAAATCCGGTGTCTCCTTTCGATCACCGGCTCAATGCAGCCCTCGTGGTGCCCCATAACCCCAGCACAAGCCTCTCCTCCCACCCCTTTCACGGCGATCTTTGCAGCCAGCAAGGTACTTCGAAAACCGTCAGCTATTATGTATAGTTCGCGTTGCAGAATTAATTGGGATGCGGTTCGGGACCTATGACAGCTCTCTTCCGGCAGATTGACCTCTTTAACGACACCGGCGTACTCGAGAAAAACACAACAGGAGTGAAGTTTGCCCAGGGGCCGAACGGGAGCCGCTTTTGTCGGGGCAGATTCGCATGTAAGTAGGTGGCGGGAACGATTCAACGGGAATCCTGAGGGCTCGGATGCTTTTAAAGGGCTTAGCGCGAGCATTAGCCCGGTATTAGCCTTCCCGCTCGGTTTTGTTCCAGCGTGATGCCTACACGCCGCTTCGCTCCCGGATTTGTCGCTCGACTGTTATTAATTATTTGCGGCTCGCCCGGGGACCGGGGCCACGGGTCTCGAACACCTGTAGGCCACGAGGAGCCCGATTGTTGTCACTATGCTGAACAACGGCTCAACCAGTTCCGCGGACAATGAGGTGATTTTGTGCAAACACCGTGCCACTGGCATGGTCTTTCAATTTGGTTACATTGCGCCGATCGGGCGGCCGTCAATGAGGAATTATTGCTGGATACACCCCTGCCAGATTTTCGCTGCACGGCGGAAGATCTCACAGGTTTCTGTCCTTCCCGCGACACGAACAGTTTTCAATTCAATTAATTCAACCAAAATTGTGGAAATTGGAAGTGAAACAGAACGCGTTGCCGCCCGCGGGATTGGCCGAGAGGAATCGGTTCTTTCCGGGACCACCTCGATAAAAACCATCTCGCATTAACGAGCAGGGTCGAGGCTGGCAAAGAAATTCCCGTTCCCCCTCATCGGTTCCATTTTCCCCGAACACATCGGCTGGCGACGCGTCGGGGTAAAGGGGTTGCTCCGCGAGGAGAGCAGACGGGTTGGAACGGCGGGGGGTGGGGGTGGGGGTGGGGGGAAGTTCACCTATTTTCGCGGTACGGCGCGCGAAGAAAAGGGCCGTGCTTGCAGCGCGGGAAACACAATGCCGCCGCGAATAAACCAGACGAATGGCGACGACGACGACGACAACGACGGGCTACAATGCTCGGAAAAAAAAAATCTTCGACTACCCTCCCGCACGCACCCTCTGCTCCCCTCCGACCCTTCCCCGCTCTCGCCCCTTGTCGCATCCTTTCCGCGATACGTGGAATTGATGGATGAGAATACGACGACACGAATACAGAATACACCGCAGCTTGGTATTCCCAGCGCGGAATACACGACGGCTCTCAAGCTTTTAGCCCGGGCAAATAAATCGCGGGTTCCAAGGAGGCGACATTCGTGGATAAATTCCCGTCTCTCTTCTCTTCGGCTCCGACACCCCCCGCGCACATCTCACCACCCTGTAACCACCCCTCACGCCACACCGACGAGTCCTGACACCTTACGGGCCTGACGTGTGCCGCCTACTCGAGAAGAATTCCACATTTGTGTACGCTGAGGCGACGGGATCCATCGGTCCGACGAATCTTCCACGGGAAAATGCTGTCGCGTTTTATATCCAACGTTCCCAGCCCTCTGCCCCTCGGTTCTCACTCTTCAACATAGTTTTCACTGGCTGGCGATTGTCCGGGGACCTTCGTTCGCCGTGCGAAGTAATTTCTAAGTGGAATTATCGCGGACAACCAGCGAACTTGCTGCTGCTAACCACAGTAGCACCGCTACAGAAGGCACGTTCTCACAATTAAAATCTAGTTTACCAGGTAAACAGGTGGGAGGGCGGACACTGAATGGCCGAATAAAACGGCAATAGTAAAAATGAAGGAAGCTACGGAATCATCTCTCCGCTCTCGAATAGGAAGGACAGAGATTTCGTTTCGTATAACGGGGCAACAATAAATTCGTCGTGCTGTTAATAAATCCCATTGCCGGCGAGAAGAGAGATTCTGAGCCCGTGGCACAAAGGCGCGGATGAACGAGGATATAGAGGGCGGCCCCTTTGCAGCATTTATTGTAGGAAGCAAGCTTAAGTATTGTTACCTGCTGCTACCGGCATTGTCACTCCTTCTGTTGCTCGCCGTTTCCCTCTTCCTTCTCTCGCAGAATCTCTCTCCTCTCCGTTCTTCTCGTCCATCTTTTTTTTTTCAGCCGGGAAACTTTCTTTCACACAAACACGCGGCGAAACTCGGTCCCAAATCGTTGCCCGTTCTATTCTAACGGCGGTATTCCTGGTTTCGCATTTTCCAAAAAACAGTTTCTTCATATTTTCTTCGAGCACATCGTAGACTGTGTGTCCAAAAGAATTTGCCTGAAGAAATCTGGTGTCTCGCGGCGATCGGGGGGAGATCGAACCGAAAACAGTGGTGGAATTAATCGGTGGATCGTGTCCACAGGCCGGGTTTCCAGGTCCCGTAGGAAGGCGTCGGGACGCTGACTAACACCTGCCCTCTCGACGCGACACGGAACGCCTTTTCATTGTGTCAGACTCTTTCGATCTACCTGCCACGAAATCTTCTATCTCATCCCTCGGTCGCACGTTCGAGCGTGTGTTCCAAGATTTCAGGAAGAGAGCGAAGGGGGAGAAAACGAAACGGAGGAAGAAAGAGGAAGATAAAGGTGGAAGGCGTCAAGTTTCATTGAGGGTGGCTGGTCCATCGAGACCAGTTCCGTGGGTAGAAACGGCCTAATGGCCTGAAAATCCAAACCCACGCGCATTCCGGATTCCATCGGCTGCTCGGCCAGACCGCTGGGCGCCTTCGGGGTCGCCCCCTTCTTCTTCGTCGTTCCCTCTTCTTCTTCTCTCACTGGTTTCTTTCCTTTTCTTTTCTTTCGGTTCGCTTTTGGCGGGAACGCGGCCCGGCATTCTGTCGGCCATTCAGCCAGCCGGGCCGATTGTTAACGCCTCGATGGAACAGGTATTTCTATCGGATCGCCGCGGACGATTCTACGAACGTCCCCCGTGATCGCTGATGGAATTTCGAGCGGCTGACTCCGGCCGATCGATTCCACGTTTTCTCCATGCCCGCGTCACGTCCGTAGCCAGCGAGTCTGGCGAACCTCTGCTGCATTCGGGGAAAGTCATAAAACAATAACCGAACCCCCTGCATAGCGGCGGGCCACCCGGGGTTGGTGCAACAAATTTGGGAGAGCGAATACTCATCACTTGAGATCGCACGAAGGACCGAGAGGCCTGACACTCGGGGATGCCCTAGTGCCAGAGTGCGTGCGTCTG
Source organism: Lasioglossum malachurum (assembly GCA_028455605.1). Lineage (NCBI taxonomy): Eukaryota > Metazoa > Arthropoda > Insecta > Hymenoptera > Halictidae > Lasioglossum > Lasioglossum malachurum. The sequence goes on along the minus strand of CM052318.1, from coordinate 15,333,571 downwards.
CTTCATGTCTTCGATGGCTCGAAAAGGGCAATTGTTTAATCTCGGGTGGGCCCGTCTGGAAATCCTCAAGACCTATCCTCGTTTCCGTTTTTCCACCATCTCGAGGACAGGAGAGGGATGCTTCCCTTTAAAACCGAGGAATCTCTAGCGATGGAAGGTCATACTCCAATAGCAGAACTTTAAAAACTTGCGCAAATGAAAACAGTCAGGCAATACATTGACACCTCCATACAGTCAATCTACAATCACTCTCACGAGAATCACTTCAACGGCGACATTGGCAATTTTGACATAGAAACTATCCCCCTAAAAATTATTTACAATCTCACAAGAAGACTGGTGCACTCCAAAGCCTAACCCCCTCATGACTCACTCATGACCATTAAAATCCCCATCCCAACACGAATTTTACAAGGAGAGTGCAAGGTCGATGAGTCTCAGATTTTATTGAAACTTTGTACAGTTATAGATCTCGTTCTCCTGTTAACATGTATACCCCATTATAGGCGCAGATACTGAATAGTTTTTAAGATATTTATAATTCAAGGTTTTCATTACCATGAATATACAGGGTGAACATTGTAAAACGTTACAGACGAATATCTCCAAAAATATTGATTATCCGCAAAAATGTTTCAAATGGAAGTTGTTCAGTATCGAGGGGGACCAGGTAAATTCCTAAAATGGATTGACCAAAAGGGACTCTCAGCACGTAACAACCGAACTGTCGCTCGACATTGAGACTGCGGATTTTATGCATTAATGACGAAAACGAGGAGAACCAATATTATCTGGTTTCAAATTAGTCTATTAGCCGGCGGACACGTTAAGCTGTTGGAATATTTGCAAGAACCAATGAAGAATCGTTTTTCTATAGACAGGAAGAGCTCGGAGAATTCCCAGAACGATGAATCGATCGAGACCAAAGAAAAATCGTATTTCCCTGCGAGGAGAAGCCGGAATCGATGGCTACGTAATCCGGGCAAATAAAATTAGAGAACTCAAGTGGAGGGTCGAAGGATCCAGTAAACGACGCCACAAAGGGCCGCCGCAAAAGAGAAGACTTTGCCGGGTCGTTGCACGCTTTTCCGCGAGGATCGAGCCAGATAAGAGATCTAGAGAATAACTTCCCCTTTGTGGCGTGCCCGGGGGCTGCTTATGCCCCCGTGTTCACGATTTAAAGTTACACGTACGAGCAAAACGTACGTACAAGCCCAGGATAATCCGATCGCGACGCCATTGTCGAGGATCCGCCGGACGTTCTACGCGTAAACTTTACTGGACGATTCTACCCTCCTCTCTCTCTCTCCCCGCCTTGGGTTCCCACTTTTTAATCGGTAGCCCTAACGTGTCCACGGGTTAACGTTCAAGATCCGATCGTAATCCCCTTACTTCCGCGGATTTGAACCGCGGCCGATCCACGATACGCCGTTTCGCGAACGCTCTATTCGCGTTTAACTAACCGTGACTATCTGCGAATAGTTTTTTGCCTCTCCGATTTAAACAGCGAACCTTCAGATCGGTCGTTGCGATCTGTGAACAAGCTTCTAGCCGTTTAGCTGCGCGTTTTTGTTCGCCGAAGAGGAGTCTCTCCTTTCAACTCTCGGACAGGGTGTTTTTATATTAATTTTAGCTGTTACCTAGAAATGTTTTTAGAAGAACATCAGTAAAAATCATTTACCGTTATATCTGTTAGACGAAAATCTTCCCGCAAAATTCAAGAGCCCCAGTCCCACCAGAAAATGATACAACTCGGCCACAATCGTTCTCACAAGACAATCTCGTGTTCCGATCGCAGCTGCATCGAGAGTCCCGCCGGTAATCGCATCTCGCTAAATACCCCTAAGAAACCTCCGCTCGATCGATCCTCGAATTACGGATAGGGGGGCAAGAAGAAGCAATACCCCCGATTTCCCCGAATAAAGCCAAGACACGGTGTCTATCCGGGCCGGTCTCTAAGCAATCTTCCTAATCTGGAAGATGGGCCGATAACGTCAGTCAATTGGCGATCGACTGACTCGGCTTGACTCCCCCTTTTCTCGACGGCGTGCACGGGGCACCCTCGTCTCCTTTTGTGGGAAAAAAGCCAGGGTGCAGGGGAGGAGGAGGAAGAGAATGCAGCAAACAATCGGATAGCAGACGGGCCGGGCATTGTGTCGAACCAAATGACAGTGGGAGATCCTTCGGCTACCGCGATGCGGATCTCTCCGCGGCTTCGACTTCCTTTCTTCGGGCTTAATGAGATGTCCCGTGATTTTTTTCGCAACGAAAACACAAATAGGGAATACACGATGAAAACGAAACGGCCCTCCCTCGCTCCGCCGGGTTTTGCGCCGGGGATTCGCGAATTTCTGCGCGGAAAGTCGCGTCCGAGCCCCGGGCTACAATTCCCGTCTCCTCGCTCCCAGGATATTTTCGGATCGCCATTGTGAACGCGGAAAATTTAGGTTTGTAATTCGAGGCCCCGGCCTGTGGACTCCATTTATCGGCGGTTCCGCCGCTGCCGGCTTGTTTCCCGCAATTATTCAGCTGGTGTTGGTGCACGTCGATGTTTAAACATTGCCGAAATCGTCCCTCCTGAATTGCAGCCACCATGCTTCTTTTTTTACGTCCATTCAGGGAGCATGCGGCTTCTGCATGTTCTGGGTAAACTAACAAATAGATACAAATTGTTCGGGTTCGTGGGAGAATGATGGATCGAGTGTACCGGGAACGCTGTGTTAATGAAAAGAGCTCTGAGCTTTTGTGGTCATTGATTTTTACGGCCGAGTTAGAACGTTGTTCGTAATCAGACTGGTCTTGGCAATTTTTAATAACGAACGACTTCTGTTGGTTTTGGTAGGTTTTCTCTGTACTTTAATATTCATTTATACCGCTTCCCTGCGTTCCCAACCGGATGGCAGCAACCACGATGGACCTCCGTTAAGGTGGGATCTCCTTTGCGCGTCTGGACGCTGGACGCAGCGTTTTGTTATCCCAGCGCCTTTTATACTCCATTCGTCATTACTTCATCGGAACTGCGTCTACGCCGAGAAACAATATCGCATTACCCTTTCGAGGAATATTCTACAATATTCTTTTCAATCGTGGCAAACCTTCGGATTTTGTTCAAATAGAAATGTGTTGTAGTCTTTAGTGACCTACGAACGAATCTCAAAGGATTTTTCGATATCTTAAAATTGTTGATTTTACAGAGGTGTAGGAAAACGTGTCAACCTTTTTCCATTAAATTGTAAGCCCAGAACTGCTTATAGCGAAAACAAAAGAGTATCCACTTAAAATGTTGTTATTTGAAATAAATGTTTTTTCCACCACTTATTTTGCAATTGTTTTAAACTAATGCCGTGTTTTCATAGACGCACGTGTTTGAGTTTGGGCGATGCTCGTTCGCTTTTCTTCGCAAATGAAATACCAGGAAAGACATGTCAAATCGCATCACAGGAACGCAAACTTGTGCGTCCAGAGGCACAGCAGACAGCCACGACGAATGGAGTAAGGATAACAAAACGCTGCGTCCAGACGCGCAAAGGAGATCCCACCTTTAACAAACAAGATAACGATCACAGTCCGCGCTTTTCCACGATTTCATGATTCGATGCCACGCATCGTCGAGTACGTCCGAGAGCGCAAACCGTCGATTTCCCCGCCATGAGCAAGGTGTATGCTAGCCCAGACACGAGCCAGAGAAAGAAATCCCGGATAAGCCGAGTCTGTGAATCTTCCTCGGGCATCGGTCAGTGCACGCGCGCGAACCGTCCCTTCTGAACCCGGGAATCCCACGTGTGTCCGTCTTTTTGTGTCGCGACGGTTTTTCGAGGGTTCACCGACGAAATTAAGCTGATATCCGACGGGATCCTCTTACGACATTATCGAGTCCGCGACGCTGGATTCGACGCCTTGTTCGCCGAATCTCTTTGCCACCGTACACACTCCGCCAGCTTCTTTGTTAAGGTGACCGGATTCGAGGAGGACTCTTTCTTTGGATCGAGACTTTTGTGACCACCAGCCGCTCACTTTGTGGGGACGCGATTCGATTTGTCGTTCTTTTCCCTGGAGCCTATAATTGTTCGAAGGAGCTAGTTGAAAGTAACATTGAGGTCCATTTACTTTTTGACCGTTGAATGTTCAATTAAATTCTTATTCACGTACCAGGTATGTAAATATGAAACCGGAATTTGCCCAAAGGTGGCTCTAGCTGTCATTGTAGTTACCGTCAAACCGCGTCATTGACGCCATTTTCTTGTTTCGACATCTGGTAAAGATTTTCAACTCACAACCATACAAGTTTCATACAACAGCATAGTTTTTAATAGCGTTGAACGTGTCGAATTTTGTGCCTGGAAACTACGATATGCGGACACCATTGATTTTCTGTTTCCATTTGAAGAAAACTGCTGCAGAATCGCATCGAATGCTTGTCGAAGCTTTCGGTGAGCATGCTCTTGGTAAATCACAGTGCTTCGAGTGGTTTAAAAAATTAAAAAATGGTGATTTTGATGTGAGAAATGAAGAGCGTGGAAGAACACCGTAAAAGTTTGAAGACAGCGATCTGCAAGCATTGTTGGATGAGGATGACGCTCAAATGCAACAACAACTCGCGGATCAATTAGATGTGACACGAAAAGTCGTCTCCATACGTTTCAAAGCCACGGGAAAGATTCAGAAGATGGGAAAATGGGTTCCACATGAACTGAATGAAAGACAGCAGGAAAATCGAAAACCACTTGTGAAATGCTGCTCGCCAGGTACAAAAGAAAGTGATTTCTCCATCGAATTGTGACTGGCGATGAGAAGTGGATATATTTCGAGAATCCTAAGCGCAAGAGATCATGGGTAACTCCAGGCGAACCATCGACATCGACTGCAAGGCCAAATCGCTATGGACGGAAGACAATGCTCTGTGTTTGGTGGGATCAGAAGGGTGTGATCTATTATGAGCTGCTAAAACCTGGCGAAACCGTTAATACTGAATGCTACCGACAACAAATGATCGATATGAATCAAGCTTCGCGTGAAAAACGACCGGAATATCAAAAAAGGCAACACAAAGTGATTTTGCTTCGTGATAATGCACCATCACACACAGCAAAACTGGTAAAGGAAACGATTGAGGCGTTTAGTTGGGAAATACTTTCGCATTCGGCTTACTCACCAGACTTGGCTCCATCCGATTATTACTTATTTGCATCGATGGGACACGCACTTGCTGAGCAGCGCTTCACATCTTACGAAAGTGTGCGAAAATGGCACGATGACTGGTTTGCCTCAAAAGAGGAACAGTTTTTTTGGCGTGGCATCCACAAATTGTCAGAGAGATGGGAAAAATGTGTAGCTGTCGATGGGCAATACTTCGAATAAAATATTTTGTATCATTGTCATACAATAAACGTGTATTTTCTATACAAAAATTCCGGTTTCATATTTACATACCTGGTGAGTATTCATACACCGCCCAGGTCGCCCTGCAAAAATCGCAATCGCCAGTTCGTAAACACCGTGCAGAAAATGCGGCGACTGCATTCTGCGCACGAAAATCGTTTGATCAGCGGGATAAAGCGTGGAACAACGGTAACCGGTTCGGAATCCGTGCACCAGGTTTATCTTTCACGCAGCGCCATGGTCCCGTAATCATAGGAAGCTAATCGTCCTTCGGATCCAGGGATCCGCGCGATGGCCGAACAATGCTAAAGCCGCGAGTGTAAAATCGGCGTGAAATTGGCGCGGTTCGAGCGATTTGACATCGTCTATTCTGTCGATTGGCGGTGCGTGTCGCATTTCGGGCCACTGTCATGCAAAACCGCGACACAAATCTCGAATCACGATTCGATCGGCGTTCGGGGCTGGCGTTGCGGAATCGAATCGGGGCGAATCGATGTTTCCGGCCGTGTTTCTCTGATGCATATGCATCGATCTTTCTTAAACCCCTCCCCACAGTCTCCCTTCTGGTTTTAATCTATTTTCCCCCGCCGCTTCGGCTTTCTCCGCGCACACGCATCGAACACGACTTTCTTCTGTAACGAAAATACCCCCGGGTTCCATATGGCACTTGCCCTCGCAGCCACAATAGGGCCCCGTACGCGAGGGAAAGGGGCCATCCCGCGATATTTGAATTCAAGCATGCGGAAGCAGGTAACGCGCACGCTTACGACAGACGCGATCGGAATAATCGCGACACCGTATGAATAATTTTCTAATCGGCCGTTAGGCTTTCTTGATAGAACGGTTACATACAGGAAAGTTACCGGGGCTCCGCGTGCGCCATTGTACGCCCCTTTTTCTTGCTCTTTTCGCGACGATTCGGAATTCGTGTCACTCCGACGGAGAGGAGAACTTGCAGACTTTTATTCATGAACTGATTTTTAACGCTGCTCGAGTGTCGTCGATGCCCCATTTCATTTCGGATTACAAGTTTCGCCATTGAACGTGCCATTTTTCGGCATTTGAGAAGAAGAATTTGCACTTTGAGCGCTTCCATTTGTGATGCAATGGAAATCCATTCGTGGGATAGCACAAAGTTCGGACTTTTAATTGGAGAATTTTTCGGAATAATGTTTAGTGCAAATTCTGCTACGTCTTTCGCGAGATGCAGTATTCACATTTCCAGAAACATCGTGTACACGTTTCATAAGATGCGCAGGCAACTCGGTTTCAACAGCGAACGCAACATTAACACTGCACTATACAGCTCGGAAGCATAATACACCGTACCTAATTGTAAAATACCTTCATTACACGCGCGTATCGTGCAGCAAATCCGGTGCCACGTTCGGCTTAACATAAATCTGACAATAATCCTGTAGCCTGGCCAGGACAAAGAGCGAAACTGATACAGAGATCGAATCAATGGAACGCGTCAGGATATAATTCATGCACCGATCATTTTGCTTTCTTCTTCGGCTCCTCGAATTCTTTTCACGGATCAAGTTACTTGCAGAATGATCATCGGGTTCAGCTTGCAACCGCAGGATCGAATAAACAAATTTTTCAATAGATTACGATCTATTTTCGAAAATAGACAACATATTTTTAATATTGGATTTTCATTTGAGATAAAATTAATATAATAGACTAACTGTTCTATGTTCATATAAAGCAGGCATGTCCAACACGGGACCCGCGGGCCGCATGCGGCCCGTCGACAAGTAGTCTGCGGCCCGACCAAAAACTTTGAAACTGTTGATGACAATTTACATTCCAAATTCACCCTTTTGCAAGTAAATTTCACCTTTCTGTAAATTAATTTCACCCTTCTGCAAATCAATTTCACACTTTTGCAAATCGAATTCAAGCTTTTACAAATCAATTTCACCCATTAAGAATACTTAAAATTAATTATTTATTTACTTCGATTAAATTTTTTTATATTTATTTAGACACATGTAAACGATATCATTACTGCGAGGGAAGACTCAATACTCAATACGCATCAATAAATATGTACTTTCATTTCTAAAATTGATTAATCAGAAAATGGCCGCAATGAATATAATTATCTACACACAGTTTTCGCACATTACAAAGTTAATGAATTGATAATTACTTTTAAATAAGTATTTGGTGTGTACGTATTTGCAGTAAATAAAATTTTGAATTTCTTAACAATTAATTTACATTTGATCTGATTTTTTAAACGAAAACTTACTTAAAAATACTTTATTTGTAAAAGGTTGAATTTTATTTGCAAAAGGGTGAAATTAATTTGCAGAATGGTGAAATTGAGTTGGAAAAGGGTGAAATTGAATTATAGGAAGGTGAAATTAACTTGCAGGAGGGTGAGTTTGGAGTGCACACCTGTACAACTAGAATTAATCGAAAATATATGGATGTTGTATTTTCACAATTAAAAATTAATGTAATTTTTACGATTAGGCGTATTTCAGCTATGTTCGGTAGCAGTGGTAGCACATATATCTGCGAAACCTTATTTTCAACGTTAAGAAATAATAAACCTGCGGAAAGGTCAAGAAGAACAGACTAGCGTGTACAATCAATTTCAAAAATATTTACAGTTCAACAAATTCAACCATATTTTGAAAATTACTAAAGAACATTGCCACGTTTCTTCGAAACAAAAACGAAATAGTTTTATTGAGAAATAAAGTAAACTTAAAAAAAACCAATTTTAAAAATATGTGTTTCCGTTTTATTTCGAGTCTGCTTTTTTCTATTGCGGCCCTCGAATTAATTTATAATACTTAATGACGCCCTCGGCGATAAAAGAGTTTGACATGCCTGATACAAAGGAACGCGGATGCCTGATACAAAATCCAAAAGTTGCATAAATTCACGTCCAAGGAATAAGTGAATAAGAACATAGCTACCTCAAAATTCTCTCGAGAATAGCAACGTGGCGGTGGGGCTCATTCAACACGGTCTCCGCTCAGAATGCGAGCCAGCAAACAGTGTATCACGCATGCACATAATATCGCATGCTACTCGACCGAATTTTACGTTACATTTCTCCCGAAACGGTTCCAGGACATCGGATGCATGCGATGCACAATAGCAACCGACTGCTCTCGCTCGCGAGAAAAATTGCTTTCATTGAAATTCAAAGTCGCCGGCGACTTATTATTTGCGCGGCCATGGCCGGGATCCGAGGAAATAGAGAAATAAATAAATTAACATCCGGATCCGTTGCTGCGGCGATGATGGCACGATGGGCGGTGATCCACTGCGATTTATTGGCCCGACAGTGAATGCGCGCATCGATCCCGTTGGATCATACCAACCATATTTTTGTGAATCGCGATCGAGGCGTGGCTCCGAGGGTAGATCTCGAGTCGGCGACGAGCTAATAAACGGTTATTTATCGGTAGGCGTGTTTCGCAGGTCGCCGAGATCGATTGAGTCGTGAAAATGTCGCCCCTTTCAACCCTATCTACACCTTAATTCACGATAAATGCCCGATCGGTTATGAATTTTTGATATCCAGAGTCGCACACCAATCTCCGTGTCAAACAGATGTTACCAGCTGGGGTTCGATTCGTGACTATGAATTTCTACGATTATTAATGTATGTATTAATATCACAGGGTGGCGAACTGATCCTGATTCGCATTGGCGAAGCTGTCGAATTAATTCAGTCGCGATTCAATCTTCCAATACGACTGTTGCGCTCCACGATACGTAGAATTGATTTAATATTGGTTCTCATACGGTGCCTGTTACATATGTACACCATTGACTTCGCGCAGCCGAATTATTCTTGGTCTATTTTCATCTCTGATGGAGGTTTCAGGGGTGGCTCCGGCTTGACAGCTTCCGAAAATTAAATTTCTTGTTGCAACATTCGGGAAGTCATTTCGAGAGAAGCTTGTACGAGAAGCTTGTACAACTACGAAAACGGTCGAGAATCCCCATAAACATATTAATCCCGTACACGGAGAAAGATAGTCAACGAATGTCTGAAGGAAAAGGAATCTGGTATTGTGCAGGGCGAAAGCGGAAAAGAAAGGGAGGAATATCTAAAGAGAAACGGTTGGAGTCAAGCAATGGTGGAAGAGATGAGAATGCAAAAGAGGGAGATAACGGAGAGGTTAAAGGGTAGAGACAGAGAAATACAACAGCAAGAACAGCATACGAGGATAGAGCAGTCCAAATACAATGAAAGATACAAGCAGATAATAATAGGAATGTTACCAGATTATCTGAGCAAGGAGGGTAGAGGGGACAGTGATAAGCTCATAGCGCGGGTGAGATGCGGAAATTCAGAGAATTGGAACAGATACTGGCTGGAGGAAGAGGCAAGAAATCCTTAAACTTCGAGATAAGCCGATAATAAAAAATACGGGTCTAATAGTTTTTTATGCTGCATAAAATATCCAAAGCCTATCGAATTCGGCTGAGATCGTTCACTTATAAGTCATTTTATACCGTTTCACTAAATTTTCGGAAATTCAAGGCTCTTGCCGGAACAGGAGATATCAACTCACAGGGCTGAAATTTTGCACAGTTCTTATCGACCCCAAGACGCAACTTTCCCACACCAGGGCCAAACGCCACACTTACTTTGGTGTTTTCGGCCCGGCCTATTGAAGAGTGGTTGGAGAAGTTGAGAAAAAAAAGAGAAAAGAGAGCGTAAATAAACCAAAGAGAATACCAAACCAAAAATGCAAAAGCTAGGGAATGGGACAGGGTGAAAGAGTAGGACAGGGTAGGAATATGTGAGACATAGAAATGAATGAGAGAAGCTATGGACCGAATGTGCGAAATAAGATAAGTTTTCTACAGATAGGTTAATGTAAACCAAGTCACATTCCATAGCTGTAAGGCTGAAGTAAAGCAAATTATCATTATTAATCCCGTACACCAGGAACACGGTAATCTGCGGCAGTTTCGCTCGCGCTCCCCAGAAGTTGAGAAGCTTGTAAACCCCGCCACCCATATTCCGTCAGGTCCTCGCACAATAGCAGGTCGCAGTTATTCGAGATTTTCGGTTGTTCATAAATTCGCAGATAAAGCCGAAGTTCTCGAACGTCGAACAGAAAGTCATCCCCCGGTGTCGGGTGCGGGAGAGTAACCCGCTAAGAAGGCAATCTCGCTGCGCAGGAAAAAAGGATATTACGAGAGCGAGAGGCCAGAAAAGACCAACAGCTTCAACAGCGGGAGAGTCAGAAACGCGAAATTATTACTCGTCCCGTTCCCATTCTGCCGTTCCCATTCACCGTTTCCCGTCCGTGCTTCCATGAATGGAGGATCACGTCCCGAGCCAGGGCGATTTCGTCACCGATGGTCGGGGCGCATCCTTCTCGCGCCAGCTCTCTTCCTCCGCAACTGGCTGGGCTGTTCTCGTCCTCTTCGGGGTGCGGAATCGTCTCGATCCTGCTCAGAGTCTGCCGGCCTCCTTCTTCCGGCATTGTCGGCTTCCTCGTAACAAGACGCGCAACAATGTCGCCCGGTTCTCCACCCACAAGCCGACGTTTTCAGGAATTCGTCGCGCAGCCCGCAACAACGATCCCCCAGCACAATGAGCTGAATAAGGCCCGGGTAGAAAACAGCTTTTTGTCACGCGTGCACCTAGTTATCGGCCGCCAGACTAGTCCTCGGGATCCTCGAGACAAAAACCGACCCGAGGACACCGGATTTTCGAAAGTCATCGGACGGAGTCAAGTGGTGGGCGGTGTCCGGCTCTCTCGACAGGAAACGAACACTGTGGGAACGCTCTCACTTGGATCTTGGGGATGCGATAGCTGGATCATTTTTGGAAATTAGGTAGGAAAATATTTGAGAAGGCTGGGTTTGAGACACTGATGGGGGATGCTCGGCCAATGTTTTCTCTTCACGGCTACGTTTCCTCGAATCCTCATTCTCTTCGCCAGGTGTTCGTTTGTTACCTCAGGGTCTGATACTCCCGCGAATGTTTGCGCAGGTTCCTGGCTCGGTTCGACACTGTTTTCAAATGGAACAACCCGAGTTCTCATTTTGCATAAAGACCCGCAGTTTACAATAAGCTAAATGAACAGATCACCGGAGACAGCTAACAACGCGCAACAACCTGACGGCCTATGCAAATCGGCATCCCCACGAGCGTATTAAACATTCACGCGGATCAGGTGCACAAGGGTGTATGCGAAAAGTGCAGGTGCAAGATAATCGTGGCCGCGGGGCCGGTCTCCCTTTTTCTTTTCTCCAAGAAGGAAAATCCGTCAATGGGTTTACGGTGCTAATGGTCCGTGACACGCACCACACGAGCGTCAATGAAAATTGAAAAAGGGAGAAGATCGGGGATGAATGGCGGACAGCTTATTAAAGGACACGTCCCTAAGGGAGAGACCAGCTTTCCGTCCCTTCGGGGATGACCCAGCACGGTTCCGTACACGTTCGGAACCGTGAACGCGCACCTCCTTCGAACACATGCAAATTTTCCTGCAAACATTTTCCTGAAATCGTCAATAGAGACGAACCTGGATCTGCTGGCCTGCTTTTAGGGGGACACAGTTTGCAAACATGTTTGACGGATTGTCATTAGGAGCGGGACTGTTGCCGACAGGTTGCGGAGGAACAGGTTGTGAATAAATTGATAGACAATTTTAATTCGATCACAATTCTAATCGGTTAGAAGTCTACTAATTACGCATTCCGTCGGACTTTATTTTGCAACGATCCGCGTGTTCCTTCTATTGTTGTCGGATGGCGATTTGCCTTAACTCGTGAAATCGGACGGCCGCCATCAGGCCTCCAATTATCAAAATGCAATTGCATATGGTCGTGACGGCACACAGTGGGCAATTCCAACGAAATTAAAGCTGGAACTTTGCAGAATATGGGAAAAATAGGGAGATTATGGTACGAACGTTTTTTAACCTTGAGGAAATTCGTTAAACTTGCACAATTTCAAGAAAATTGTCATTACAAATATTGGGATATTCACCACAATTTGTTTAATAAATCCGTGCACGCTAAGAAAAAATGTTTTATACGAAATATTATTATTTTTCGATGTAGAATAAGAATATGAAATAAACAATATAGGTTTCCATTTGAAAAAATGAAGTTGCCCTCCATCTGACCCTCAAAGGGCCATTATGGAAAAATGTGCATAGCGCCATATTTTATATAAAATATTTTTTCATATTCCTGCTGGTTTCCGTAATAATTGACTGTCTCAAGATTAAATGACCACCCTGTATATAAAACACAATAAAATTGAACATAATGAAGTATTTGAACGTTTACTTGACGTATATATCACTTGACGAACGATCACTCGACGTATCGCTGCGATTGTCGCTGGCACTCCTTGTAAGCTATGTGTGACTGTAATGTGATTTAAATTAGATATCTATTTGCTATAATTATATTTTCATTTACACAGGAAGTTAGGTAAGCATTTAATTTTTTTAACTTACTTCTGATCATCCAATTCTTTAATACCTTATTCTTATTTTTATCACCAGAAGTTAAAGAATTCGTTGAATCGATTCAACACGAAAAGCGATTTCTTGTAAAATCCTGAGGTCGTGGACAAATTTTGGGACCAGATTTGAAATCAGCGAGAAAAAATCTACGGGAAATGATGTGTAGCATGTTAAAAAAAAATTTTTTCCGCGCGTGGAATTGGAAAACCACGATTTTCTTGAAATTGTGCAAGTTTAACGAATTTCCTCAAGGTTAAAAAACGTTCGTACCATAATCTCCCCCTATTCTTCCCAAATTCTACAAAGTTTCAGTTTTAATTTAAAAAAAAATTCACCGCTCTATCTCATTTCTATCGAAAGTTCTTTGATTTTGTCGCCGATTTCGTTCGAATTGCCCACTGTGCGGCATTGTGCCATGTATCGGGCCGCGACCGGGTGCGATGTTGTTTTTGTTGCTCGCCATTAAATTCCTCCGAAATGCTGGCAGCCTCGTGAAACGAGGCAAACAAACGTTTCAATTAGCGCTCGCAACGCGCGCACTTTTGCGAGAGCGGATCTCCCTGCTCGGTTTTATCCACGCGGAACACACCGGTTCGATCCAGTTTTATGATAAATTTCACATACGCTTCTCGTTTGTCAACCTCTTTCCGCGTTTATTACACGCGACGAGCCGCTATCCGCTTTGTTAACGCGCGGAACCGCCGACAATATAACGCTGTACCATGAAAAACAACATTTTTAGATTACTTTCTATCTTCCTGTTTCTGAAATCTAACCGCGATTCTTCCCACACTAAATACGACACAAAACGAGACCGAATGAAAGCCATTAAACCGATGCGATTTCACAAATCCACCATCTCCGACAGCCGAACAGCGTTCACCCGACTCCACAGCGTCGGATCGTCAATCAATCGGCACAAAGAAACACGATTCCCCGTTCCCATAAACAAATTCTTGTTTCCATCATCCGGGGCGCCGATCACCGTCATAGATCGCGGGATCGTGCCCCTGAGATCCCGCCCCTGATCTTAGAGATCGTTCAATTGTTCACCGGATGGGAGACGTCGAGGAATCACTTCTCGTCCCTCGAGTAGCATCGGATCTCTCAGCGTCGGTAATCGGTGTCGCGCTCGACGATACCATCGAGGGTAAATTAAACGTCGAATTTAGGCGATTTATATCTCGGGGGGGAACCACCCCCTCGACGTCTTCGAAGAAGAAGGATCTGTTTGGCGGGGACGATCACGGGGCCCAGCCCCTAATCTCTTCTTCGAGTTCTTTCGCTCGGCGGGTTCAATCAATCCGGAATGCAAATTCGTGGCGGCGATGCCACGAGGACAATCAAGGAAGATGGCGGTTAGAAGAGAGGCAGAGGAATGGGAAATAAACCGGCATAAACGGGGACAGTGAGAGAGGGTGGCTCCCGACGAATATCTTAATCAATGGGGACCGATCCAATCCGTCGATAAAAGTGATCGGCGGCGGTTTCGGGGGTGGCTCCGGGCCACGAGTGGCCGACAAACAAATCGTGGCTCTGGAAAAACGGATAATTATCCGGATCTCCCGCAGCCGCTATTTACATATCCGGCCCTGGACCACAATGATGGATAGCCGAGCGACGCGGTCCGGCTGCCGGTTTAATTTAAACCGTTGTTTGCCCCGATACTTAAATCGCGAGCGAACTTTGTCTTTTCTGCGAATTCCCACCGTGATCATTGTCGTCCTCGGTCGAACAGGATGATTCACCAAGGAAAATCTTCCGGCAAGATTTCGGGAACGATGTTTGGGGGAAGAAATGGGTATGGAAATCTGGTCGAGGCTTCCGATGCATTTTATCTGAATTTTTATCTGGCCCCGTGGTTCTGTCGTTTAATTTGCTCTTTTTTAAACAGCGATTTAAAAATTGCTTTCTGGATATTAATACTCGGTTCAATCAAGATATTGATATCCGGGTTGCGTTCGTTCCCAAAGGATTTAATCTTTCTCGTGACTCCGGCTCCGAATATGGGCGATTGTTGCAGAGTTGAAACGAAGAATATTGTTGGTGCGATTAGCGAACGGATAGGAGGAGAATAGAGGACGCGCGTATCCGGACCAATTTCGGCGCGGTGACATCTTTAAAGTAGCGCTCGAGTACGGGAGCAGCGCGTTGACACGTGTTCTTGACACTTGTAAACTGGCAGCCGCGTTGTGTACCCATATAGTATACTTGGGCGTCTAGGGGCGGCCGGCTCTGCCTCGAGACTTTCGACACCCTTATTTCACCTCGGCTTTTTCCCCGGCTTTATTCGCGGAATGATGGCTCTGACAGACGTTCCTCTTTCTCTCGTTTCTTCGCCGCGGAATCGGCCCCGAATTCTGTACACCACTGGAAACGTTACTAGACGATTGAGACACGCTCTTACCGTGCACACGGGGGTGGCTCTTCCAGGGATGCTCGCCGGAGACTCGATTTCGTTCGCGATCGTGGCCGCCGAAACTCCTTGAAAAATTTCCCGATCCATTCTACGACTATTTGCCCGTGTAATATTCGCCCTGAAAATCGTCCTTGTTCCCACGAACGATCTCCAAACGATGAATATCAATTAGCGATCAATTTTTCTCACGATTGTCGGGTATCGTAACAGTAACACGACACCTTCGATCCAAAACCAATCTTCGTTCCGCCATTGTCACCATTGCTCCTCCGGAAATCGACATCTGCCTGGTCGCGACCGATCGTCGCGGCGATCGATTATGCAAAAATAATATTTTCTAATAATCAAGCCAATCAACCGCGGGCCCGTTCACCTGCTTGTATCCGTTACGGGATCTCCGATGGCACAATGGTCGACGAAGAAGTCGCATTGTCGCCGTAAGAATGAGCTTTCGTGAGTCTGTCGGACGAAGAGATGAGAAAGGAGCCCCATAGAAACGAAGCAACCGGGACGCGCCCTGTAAACGCTCTCATTGTGACCCACGTGTGTTACAAATTCCCTTTCGTGCCCGTTCGCTGGGAATAAACCCTTTCCTTAATTAGCATTGTATGGGATTCCTATTGCAGCATCCGTGGCCGGGCCCTGTGCCTACGGGACTCGTGCCCCGGGTCTAGATATGTCGATGTTATTTCAATCTCATCGGCACCGTAAGAAAAGGACATCGACGGGTACGCCGAGGGTACAGCGAACGTTTCTCAAAGACGATCGTAAAAAAAGGAAAACTCCGCCCGATGGAGGATCGGAGAGCAACTATGGCGTCGCTCGAGGTCGCCAGACTGCTCGACAACGACGGAAATCGTGTCTGTGGTTGTCAGCAGAAACGCCGCATGTGAGAACTTCAATAAAATTGAGTTTATGCATTAATTGCGCTTCATGGTATAGCATTTACGTATTTACCAGGAAAAATGTCATGAAAATAGATTTGAAAGGCTGAAAAGAATAATGCAATTTAACCGATGTCCTATGTCAAATCATTGGTGATCAAAACTTTCGCTGCTCTTTACTTTATCAAACTCAAAATTTGCGCCTTTCTCCTACGAATGATTTGTACCCTCTAGGATCAATAGTCGAGGAGCTTTGGTCGCTTGAAGTTGAGAATATTTCCAGTTTCTCGACAGGTAAGGGCGCCGCCATATTGGTTTGTAGTGACGGTCGCACGAAATCTACAAAACGCATTTTTTAAATTATCGTTACAGGCTCTGATAAAAAAGTTGACAAAACACCATTTTTTAAATTTTGTATGATTCCTACTAATTGCAATCTTAATAAATTTTTGTTTACTTATCCTCTAGCAAACTAGCCGGTCTAACATTTTTCAAAAATTCAAGTCCTTTGAACCAATTTTTAAAAAGTTATGCGACTTTTAAGGGTGTCCACTTAATATTGCCGCTGACTGTAATTGTGACATGTACGGGTCAGATGTTAACAATAATCTCAAAGACTTTTCGAACGCTGCACAAGGTTCCAAAGATAGAAATAAATGCAGCGAGAATGCTAAGAAACTCTCATCATTCGTTTCGTTATATTATTTTAAACAAAAGTGACTATCGAAGTTAATTTACATATATATCTCTTTACTCTATTTATCTTTTATAATGTTATTGCAAAAACGTTCGTATTTGGAAGATATTTGATCAGTCATACGAGCCTGTTTTACTCATGCGAAACTCGTCGCGAAGTAACATTGATGGCCTTGAACAATGATAACTTGCAAAGTAGGAGGAGGTAGGACAATGTTCTTGCATTATTATATACGGGAAAGAATGCTGAAAATGATCCAATTTGTTATAAAACAGGACTTTTCGGGATTCTCTAGATATTCCTTGTCAAATGTAAAAAATTTGGCCAATTTTTTTATTTCATTGTATATTAATTTTTAACATATTGTGAACAATAACTTTTAGTGTCGATGTCAATTTTGTAACACAAAAGTGTGCACTTCATCGTAAACAAAAGTAAAAAGAAATATTAAGTGATGTGATCAGGGCATCTCGAAGAAGAGAAGCAATTTTCTTGGTGAAAAGTACTATCTCTAAATGTCTACCTTTAAGTGTATTCGTCCTAATTACAATTCTTGTTAAACTGCATTAATCTTTTGATATGAGAAAGTTTTTAGCTAAATGACACCAACTTCTTCGATCCGGACCACTGTGCGCCGCTTACTGAGTCGGTTCGGACTAAGTCGAGGGGGGGGCGAGGTAAGCGGCTCGTGGTCGTCACTACAAACCAATATGGCGGCGCCCTTACCTGTCAAAAATGCTCAAGTTTAAGCGACCATAGCTCCTCAACTATTGATCCTAGAGAATCGAAGCTTCGATCTGCCTCCACGTCGGGTAAAAATCTACTGGATTACATACCAACTGCATAATAATTCGTAGGAGAAAGGTACTAATTGTGAGTCCGGTAAAGTTTACCCAAACTTTAAACGGTAATATCTCGAAAGTGAAATATGTGCGAGAGGAATTATGAGAGGGAATCGGAATGCACTGAGACTCCGGGAAATTAGTATCATTTCGTTCTCACGAGGAAATTATAGCTATGTATACGTATATGTGATACTTAGAATAGAATTGTAATTATTGGATGGCTGTTTTGAGAAAGTTTGAGACAATCTTTGGTAATAGATAAGTGACAAGATTCGACCGCCCACCTGTGTTTACAGTGAACACAATGCAAACTCGAGTACCGTATTGCTCCCCGGATACGCTTGTATCGGGCTAATCATCGTGATCACAGGAGAGGAATCGTTGGCATGGCGCGTCGATGGACGGACAGCTCGACAGAAATCACCGTGTCGAGTACCTTTAACTAGATAGACGTGATGTTCCACGGTGATCATCGTGGAACGGTCCACGCACTGGTCGGATCAAAGACGTTTCCTATCGGGCGCGTTGGGTGGCTCCTCTTGTTCACCGCACCGTACATTAGCAACTATCGTTTCCCCGCGGCCAGATCGGATCGGCTGCTATCCTGACGTATCTGACAGCTGGAGGAACCATCAAACTGACCCTGAACACACACGTTCGGGATCTTATAGTGGGGCCCGCCGTGCCACAGGATTTTGTCCTGGAACGAAATTCTTCTACTGCTCTTTGAAACAGAAAAGAAAAAGGTCTTGCCTTCTCACCCTCGTTCGCGTTTTACTAGCCACTTCTATGAAGGTTTTTAATCTATATCTAGGTGCACGGTAGTGCAACAGGCAAGTTCTCGCACTACTTCCTTTTACACGAAACAACTTAGCCGTCTTTTAGAGGCTTATAACTCGGCACTGAAGGCAGATAGAGAGATGTAATTTCGTACACTTGTTAAATGCTATCATGTCTCAATATTGACAAAACATTAATCATCCAACATTAGTAGGTTCCGAGATATAGGACCTCAAAAATCGCTAAATTTGTCACTGACTGACTGACAGATCATCAAAACCTTTTGGGTACTTCCCATTGAACTACAAGCTTGAAATTTGGTATATAGGTCCACCATGACAAACACTCAAAGGAATAATTATCAAAGTTTGAAATTTTACACCTTAAAGGGGTTGTATTGAAAAAAAACTACGAAATAGATACGTAGGATAGAACATTGCAACATAACATACATAAGTATACGTTTTATTAGCTTCGAAGTCGCAAGAGATACTGATGAACAAAACAATTAAACAAAAATTGATGAAATCCCAACAAAAACATCCTGTAAACAGGAGCCAAGTTTCTATGGCGGTAAAAGTTGCGAGATCAAACAAAATACGGCCAAGTTCGTTAGCTTAGAAATACCTCTTGCAATACTGAGAAAAGCGTTTGTAAAAATTAGTTTAAAAGAACGCCATTTAATTTTTAAAGAATGACATGAATAATATAGCCCCCCCCTCCATGTAACTCTTTAAAAATTAAATAGCATTCTTTTAAACTAATTTTTACAAACGCTTTTTTTCAGTATTGTAAGAGGTATTTCTAAGCTAACGAATTTGGCCGTATTTTGTTGGATCTCACAACTGTTTACGGCCATGGGACTTGGCTCCTGTTTACAGGATGCTTTTGTTGGGTATACATACTGGATATTTCACCTAACTTGACCACCTTGAATATCTTTGTTGTTTTTAAAGATACGTCAAATGTCTGCAAGACAAAGTTGAATGGTAAAATGGGGCTCATACGATACCAAACAATTTTTTGTTTTTATGGAATTTTTTTTAGAGATATGAAGGTCACCTTCATTTTTTTTAATGGAATGAGGTATTTTTTAATACGTCAATCGATGCAGCTGGACATTCGTTATAAAAAAGTACTAACCTATGTATGTCGAGAAGTTAGTAGTTCGGGAGATATATCAATTTAAATGCCTCTAAAACACCATTACGGTCGAACTAATTGTAAGACGTTACACAAGTAAGTAAACGCTGGTGTTTTAGAGGCATTTAAATTGATATATCTCCTGAACTACTAGCTTTTCGACATACATAAGGTAGTACTTTTTTATAACGAATGTCCAGCTGCATCGATTGATGTATTAAAAAATACCTCATTGCATTTAAAAAAATGAAGGTGACCGTCATATCTCTAAAAAAAATTACATAAAAACAAAAACTTTTTTGGTATCGCATGAGCCTCATTTGACCATTCAACTTTGTCCCTCAGACATTTGACGTATCTTTAAAAACAACAAAGATATTCAAGGTTTTCAAGCTAGGTGAAATACCCGGTGTAATTGCCAGTTCCTCTGTCCTTTGTAACGGTATACAGAATCTCGAAACACAGAAGGTATACATAGAAAGAAATTTGGTACACAGCCGTTAGCCCAAAGGAGTGCACGAATATATTTTTATCGCGAAAATCCTACAGGATTAGGAGCTAAAAATAAATTAACAGGAATTATGCTGGTACCAATATAAAAATTGATTTCTTGATTTTCGGCGTTCCGAAAGTCGTGTCACTTAGCTGGTCCCAAAAAGAAGAAACTAAGACAATACGGTGGGGATGGGAGCATGGTGTCGAGTATGGCGGCAGCGAACAATTTCCAATCACCGGGCAAATCGTCCCGTCATTCATAAATTACCCGTTCGTTATCGATAACCCGATCCACGGGCAATCGTGATTCCTTCAGCAGTGATTACCACGTCGAAGAATCGGCTGGCTGCGATGACGTGGAGGCAAAGGGGCCACACAGAGTCTCCCGAAGGTGTCGGCTCGACACGTTTCGGAACTGTTGCCACGCTAACGAACGCCTATAAATAATAACGTTCTCCGCAGGGCCGCGTACCCACGTGGAAAGGTGCCGGTTGATTTATTACGCCGGTCTCTCGCGCCGCGCCGGACGACCAAGCTGATTGGTGCTCTCGCAGGTGTTGCTGCTCCGCGAACGATGACCACGGCACCGTCACGTCAACGTGTTCCTGTCATCCGAATCATCGGATGACCCCCGCGATATTTTCTCGCCGAGGACTCCGCGGACGTCGACTCTGATTTTCGCAAGTAGTCCAGCACCTCGGGAAATCAGAATTTCTAGAACCTTCCAGCGAGAATGAACATTCTCGTACCAAACGGGAAAATAACATTTATATCGCGTGAAACGAATGAAAAAGCCTTTCAAAGAGCATCTCACCGAACCACAGGACAGAAGTTTCACTTTCTAGAAAAAAGGGTGCACAGCCCCAACATAATTTTCGAACAGAGATCAGTAAAACCTGAAATCGGCATGCAGGCGAGGCTCTGAATCCGTCCCTGAGCGGGAGTCGCGAAAAAGCTGGCGTGAAAACCGTCGGCTAAAGAGATTGTTCCTAATTACGATGAGACGCGTGGTGAAACCGACAGACAGCGCCCCGAAAGGGCTCGTTTATTATAAATAATCGCGAATCGTCAATGAGGGAGCGCGTCTGTCGAGAAGAAGCAGGCGGGGCTATAGAGTCGGAGCGAGGGCGAGTAGAGACAAGAAATTAGCGTGGGATCGGGTACAAAACCGGGTGGTCGCGAAAAGGAACGGCATTCGATGAGGAAGCCGTTGGTGGCGGGCGGGCGAATGGGCGACAGAGGGGACAAAGCGAATATTGAAGCGAATCTAACGTTTTCTATTGGTCTGTCAGCGGGGCGAGCGCCGCGCGCGACGTTGCCCTTTCTCTCGGAGCGCGGCGTTGCCCATTCTCCGTCGGGTCTCTCGTTAGTCGCTCGTCCGCGGAACGCGCGCTGCTCCGCGAGCACTGACTGAGAGGAGCCGGGCGATGTCGCAGCTCGGCTGCGGCTTTGTCTCGGTTCGGCGTGTCAGAGACGCGGCGAAAGCGTATCGTCGGGTGAACCAGCCGCAAAAAAAAGAAGCGAACAAACGGGCTCGGAAAACAGCGAAGAAAAGGCGAAGGGAGAGAGAAAGGAGAGAGAGAGAGAGAGAGAGAGAGAGAAAGAACGGGTCGAAGGGAAGGGAGACGGCGCGACCCGGGGGTGGCGAAAAGAAACGGGGTTGGCATTCGTATCGCTGAACGGCCTATAGCTGGCGGAGACTTCGCTATAATTACGATATATACGGGCATTACCGGCATTATCGCATTAACGCCGGCGACGTATATACGCGTCGTATTATCCGCGCACCCATGGAGCCGCGCCGCTGATGAATATTACGAATAACATTTGGGTTTTGTCGCGCGGGCTGCCTTTCTTTCCTAGCCATCCCCTGCCCCCCAGACCGCGATAGAGAGGCGCACGCCTAACCGTTCATATGTGCCGGCACAATAGCCGCGTATATATTCGCCGGCTCTTCCTAACCATCCATCCGACCGTGCCGCCGTCGCCTATCCATTCGTCCATGCGGATGGATACGCAGAAATTCCAAGTCTCTCTGGTTTCTATGCTGCTGCACCAGGCAAAAGCTTCCTCTTCTCCGCGCTTCTCTTTCCACGGTGCTCTCTTTATAACGTTTTCTCGCTTACTCTTCCTACCCCGCGATCCCGTTCAACCCGACGAATGCCCGATGCGCGAGCGCGCCCGTATAATGACAGCTTTATCCCGCGAACTCATAATTAGACCGCGCGCATCCCTGAATATCTTTCCTATTCCTCGCCAAAGTTTATACCCGTTTCTACCACCACGGTTGGACCCATTCCTCTGTCCTCCTAGGTCTTTCGGGGGCGGTTCAACCCCCTCTTCTTGTCCTACAGAAGTGATTTCCCAAAATCCCGTAAGGATCCACCACTCAAGCCCTCCAGCACACAATCCATTGATGATACCAATCCCTAACACCCTCCGATTTCCTGAAAAACTGCCCATCGAGAACAAGCACCATCACGATCACCGAAATCGCCGCTGGGAATCACCATGCAGGACCGATCGTCCATTCCGCGTTCAAAACGAGAAGAGAAAAAAACCAGCTCTCAGCTGGTCCATATCCATTTCGACCGCAAACGTTATTTTTCCACGCGCGCTTTTCGAATCGTAGTTGGGGGCTCGCTCTGGGGAGGGAGAGAGGAGGGGGGGGGGTTGGAAACGTGAGAAAGAAGGCGACCGGGGATGACTATTAATTTCTCCGCTGGCACTTGGCCGTCGATGGTATGCATTAACGGCTGATTCGTGCCTTCGGACATCGAACATCCGACGAATACCCAATGGCTATAGATAGCCCGGAGAGAAAAGGAGGAGGATAGGGGTGGCACCATCGGGCAGACAGAGACCGAGGAGGGGTAGGAAGGGTGAAACGTGGCGTTTGCAAAGATTGATAGGACTGAATTCTGCCGGTGGATTCGTAATGGATAGCCCGTGTCCGAATTCACCGATACCCAGCCTCTCTCTCTCTCTCCCTCTTTCTCTCCCTCTGTCGTTCCTCCCCCACCCTCCCTTTCCCCGCTATCTTTTTCCCGTGTACCCAATACCTTCTAATGGAATCCCCGATTGTGCTCCTTATCAAAGGGCTCGAGTAGTGCGCCGGCCGAGAGGGCGTCGATCCATTATTCCGCGGAGAGCTTTCCAACGAGATAACTTATTTCCTTCCGGTTACACCCACGCAATTTTCGCGCGGGAATCGCCGGCAATTCCGGTGCCTCGTGCTAATTCTTCCTCGAGCTCGCGGCGCTACGAATCGCCAATTCCGCTGGGCAATTGTCATTTCCATCGTCATCATAAAAATCGAATATTCACTGCTGCTTCTTTTCACCTATTCATTTTTGTCATAAATGACAGGTACCCTTTTATTTCAATCACGTTGATTGTATAGATATTCTTAATTTATAAACTCGTAAAACACGTGCACTCCGCTCGCGTAATTCAATTTAAAATCGCCATGTATAATTTATGCACGTGTTTCTGCGGCTGGCTGCTCTTTACAATGATTCATAGAGCAGTAAATTATGTAGATCGCGCAATTTATGTACGCCACCGATACGCGCGTTCGAAACACAAAGAAAGTAACAGGATTGATAATTGACAGAATAAATCATTCTCGATTGTGATGTTTATAGAAGGCTCTGTTGAAAATCGCTCGAGGAGAGTAATTTAATAAACCCCGATCGGTGTAATCTAGTTTTCGATTCGCCGACCGTCTCGGACGTAGGGGGGTGCAAAAATAAATAGTCACGTTCCGGCTTTATCCACCGCACTTCCCTCGACTCGGGGACAATATAACTAGCCCCGAGTGTTCGTGAATTAATGGGAAAGTATCATCTGAATGGAGATTCCGTGAAATCCGTGGAAAATAGAGATGAGATCGCACAATACGTTCTTCGGCTCGGTATTGAGCTTGGTCGACCGACGGACATGATTCTGCAGATGAAATTACGTGGTTAGGGATGGTACCTACATGTTCGAACAAGGGATACTTCCTGGAAGTTCAAAAAATTTTATTTAATTTTATTTAAAAATTGCTATATGTATCATTATTCAAAATATTCTTTACATTATTAAATAATCGATTTAATGATGTTTTCGGCGCAACTGTTTCGATCACTTATTAAATCTAGAAATTTGGCAATAGTCTTTTTTTTCTTTCCTAACGTTTCGGTTCAGTTTTGAAAAAATATATATGTATCAAATACAATAAATAGAATAGGTAAATTGAAATTGAAACAATCAGGATGTTAATACGTACTTGCTACAATAACTTTAGTTATGTAAATTGAGCATCGAAAAACTGATTTGTACACGTTGATGATTTTTTTGGTATCGTATGAGCCCCATTTTACCGTTCAACTTTGTCTTTCAGACATTTGACGTATCTTTAAAAACAACAAAGATATTCAAGGTGGTCAAGTTAGCTGGGACACCCTGTATATATATTTTCTTGTGGATGCAACCTTTTTCCTTTGAAAAAGGTTCAAAATTGTACCGAAACGTTAGGAAAGAAAAAAAGTTTATTGCCAAATTGCTAGATTTAATAAGTGATCGAAACAGTTGCGCCGAAAACATCATTAAATTGAATGTTTAACATTTACGATCGATAATCGGGATTATTCTATTATTAAATAAGTCGTTATTTAATCAATCAATAAACATTTAGCTATTGTACGAAGTATTACACCCCAATTTCATATTCATAAAGATCGGAAGAAATATTTAATTTTCAAGTGAAAATTGCTCCGAGTGCGAAGGGTTAAGGGTCGATTTCACCCGCTCACAATTTTACGCAACCAATTTCAACATTTTGCAGGATACGTTCAACTCTGAATCAAACCCACATCTGTCGCGGAACGCGTCAGAATCAGACAGCTGGACCGCGTGGTCCTTCGATCAGGAGGTCCAGCATCAGGAAACCGCCTCGGCTTTTTCCCCTCATTACACGATGGCGCACCAATCATCCTCGGTGACTGTTGGGTTTTTGCGTCGGTTCACCCTCCGCCGTGGGCCGTAAACCCTTTAACGCCTCGAAAGTTGAAAGTGAAATAGTTTAGTGGCGCGCGAGCAAAGGGCCCCCCTGACAAAAGAGCGTTCCGTTCTATCGGGTGTCCGGGTTTGAAATAAAAAACTAAAAGGTGGCGGAGAAGCAGAAGAAGAAGAAGAAGAAGAAGCGAGAGAACGCGTCGACGTCGCCGCTCGTAAACTATGAACCCGGGTCTCCCCATTGAAAGCAGTCCAGCCGTGATATTTCAGGCCGCGGACGTTCCGCGGCGCGCGTGTACGCACGTACTAACTCT
This sequence comes from Lasioglossum malachurum, assembly GCA_028455605.1. Taxonomy (NCBI): domain Eukaryota; kingdom Metazoa; phylum Arthropoda; class Insecta; order Hymenoptera; family Halictidae; genus Lasioglossum; species Lasioglossum malachurum. The sequence continues at coordinate 15,308,133 of CM052318.1, read as the reverse complement.
CTTACTCTCTCTCTCTCTCTCTGTCTCTCTCTCGCGCGCCTCTCTTATAGGATTCATATTATGCAAAACAGCGCGGAACGTATCGTCTGTTGCGAACCGCGCTCCTCCATACGCCCGAGCTATTTATCCTTTCGGTCAAAGGACATATATCCCAGCCTAATTGCCGTGACGCTGGGACACGAGGTACCTTTTCTGTTCGAGTGCGACTCGGTTCACGGAGGAAATGGATCGGCGCGCAGGTAGAAATTGTTTACAATGTTTACGGCCGTTGTAGCTGGAATTTTATTTATATCGGGGCTGGCTGGCTGGCTGATAGAATTGATGTTATTGATGGAGAACGCCGAAGGGTGGGGGAGGGCTGCACAGGGGTTGGAATGTTCGGAAGTCTTGGGAAAGTGAGAATTTTTTCAAGTTTATTTCGGGAGGCTGTAAGGGTAGTTTTAAGGGGTCCCATGGAAATCACCGACGCAGATTTCCCCGACACGGTTTTCACCGACTCCAGATTTGACCGACAACGATTTGATCGACAACGATTTTGACCGACAACGGATTTGACTGCTTATTGACGAGAAATTTACTTTTTCTCTTAATATGTTTAACAGGTTGAAAATAATCAATTCGCCATAAATGTTTTTATTATATCCATTATTAGTTAAATGGACTTCCTTTTCACTGTTTCGAGAATAATACAGCCACAGCGGCAATATTAAGTGGACAATCTTAAAAATAGCATAACTTTTTAAAAATTGGTCGAAAGGACTTGAATTATTTAAAGATGTTAGACCGACTAGTTCGCTAGAGAATAAGTGAACAAAAATGTATTTTTTTTAAGATTGCAATTGGTAGGATCATACAAAATTTAAAAAATTATGTTTTGTCAACTTTTTTACCCGGGCCTATAACGATAATTTAAAAAATGCGTTTTATAGATTTCTCAAAGATGATCACGTAAGGGCGAATTTTCAGTATGCATATAAGTTACCGAAATCGATAAAACGCATTTTTTAAATTATCGTTACAGGCTCAGATAAAAAAGTTAATAAAACATAATTTTTAAATTTTGTATGATTTCTACCAAATGCAATCTTAATAATAAATGTTTGTTTACTTATTCTCTAGCGAACTAGCCGGTCTAACATCTTAAAAAAATTCAAGTCCTTTGGACCAATTTTTTAAAATTTATGCGATTTTTAAGAGTGTCCACTTAATATTGCCTGTATATTGTATGTAATACTTTAAGTACATATCAATAATATACAAATACATTCTGTTCAGTTTGGTTTCACTGTGTTTCTTGGTAAATGTGTCCTCTCATTCACTATATCGAGAAAAAGTACATAATCGATGAGATAGCACATTCTTATCACTGAACATCATATGCAAATCTCAAGTCGTTGTCGGTCAAGTTCGTTGTCGATCAAATTCGTTGTCGGTGGAAACCGTGTCGGTGATTTCCATGGGACTCGTTTTAAGTCCGTAAGATTTTATACGAATACAGCGAATATGAACGGCATCAACTTTGGAAAAGGCAGCTGCCCGAAATTTCCGTTGGCGGACCAAGTTCCGTTACAACAAAGTAATTCAATTCCGCAATATTTTCTCAACGACAACTCGAATCCCGTAACCGCCAGCAAGCAAGCGCGAGTAAACAAGCAAGTAATCGAAGAGCCCTCTTCAGCCTCTAACGTGATCAAATAGAGAGCGTCGCGTCTTGTGTCCGCCACGGAAACCGGCGCCGCGCGTCCTCGAATCGACGCTCTCGTTTCTCAAAAATTCGATATCCGTTGGCCGCTTTTCAACAATAATCCTCGTTCCATCTGTCGGGGGCAACAGTGCCACGGCTTTCCCCGAATTTCCTTATAAACGACACGCAAGCGACTGTCGTCGAACGTTCCGCGCGCGTTTCCTCGCGGAGGGTTGAAAGGGTTCGAAACGTCGTCGTCTGAGCCCTCGGAAATCGCGCGGCTCTCACGTATGACCCCCTATTTTTCGAGAGAAGAAAAAATAGAAGCGGAATAAATCCCCCGACAACGGTCACTGCGCGATCACCTGCGCGGAAATCGTTACCCCTTTTTTTTTTTATTTCCCGATCCGTGTGAAACGCCAGCTAACCCTTCGCCGGATCCTTTTATTTTTCTGCCCTTTCGTTAGAATCCGTGAGAAATCGGGTTAAGGGGTTACGACCGTTCTGGAAATTTGGGTGAGATCGAGCTTTTCTTGCCTGGATTGCAGTTTATTTTAACCCTTCGAAAGCCGTGCGAGGGCCCAAAGATCGATACTTTCGTGGAAGAAAAGGAACTCCCCCTGAAAAAACGAGCCGCGACAGGCGAATTCTGTAAAGGTTAAGCAGCGACACGCGCGATAATGTATTCTATTCGTCGGTTCCCGGCCGTTTCGCCCGAAAAACGAACAGCAACCGAGAAACGAACCGTTCGCGGCCTATTCACCGCGAGAAAAGGCAGAAAATGAGAGGGGGTTGGAACCCGGGGCCCGCATAAATATTCGCGCGCGCCTGGTTCGAGGGAAAGAAGGCGTCCGTGGAAAAGGAGATCGAGAAGAGAAAGAGAAATAAAAAGTGAAAGAATAGCGAATCGGTGGGGACCGTGTCGACGAGATGGCCGACGCGACGAGGATCGCGGCGATTTTATTCGCGGGAGGCCCCGCGGCGGCTGCGGGCCGTTTTCGAGCGATTAATTCGGTTTTATGGTCCGCGACGAGTTACGACGGAAAACGTGTAAATCACCCGAGTCCGCGAGCCAGTATCTAACACGCCCACGTGTGTGCGTGCAGTCCCGCGCTTGCAATCCATACCTGCCTGCCCCGCTGGACTCGGCCCGATGCACGTACATGCACGTGTCCACTTTGCCGGGCCAGCACAATACTGGCAGCGTGCCGGCCTGTCGAGAACGCAATAAATTCCACTTAGCCGTTTTTACCCGCGTTACCCGTGTTTCGACGTGTGCACGCGTGCGCCTGACAACGCGGCGCCGGTTTCGGAGAATCCTACCGGACCGATTCCACAAGAAAATCGCGGATTGGACGAGTTTGACCCTAATCGAAGGGGCATGATTTTACTGTTTTTGAATCGTAGTCGTGTTTGTTAGGGTTTGCATACACGGAACTGTATGCATACTATACTTGCTCCAGTTAACACGTACAAACCGAAAGCGGAGCGTCGCGTCGCCAGGTGCTTGTCTCCCCCAGATCTACAGTCACCGAAAATCGTTCAAACGCACTTAAAAAATTAAGGGTTTTGGGTGAAAAATGGCCCACATTCAAACAAGAGGTATATAATTACGACGAATGATAGCAAATATATTTATACACTATAAACACACAGACATTTATACATATATTTACATCAAATAACTCCCTTGCCATTACTCCCTTTTCTCCAAGAACAAATATATTATTAAATTGTAAAGACGATACAGTAATATAAAACAATATATAGAGAATCTTATGGTATCTTTAAGTATCATCGAAACAAGAACACTGCGCTTAAGGATGTTCTGGAGGTACAATGGGAGACAAAAGTACAAGAAATTCGAAATCCATCAATATATGGGCAATGAAAGCCATTCATGAGTATATTTTGCATTAAACTTTTGCGAATACTGTAGCTATATTCAGTGGTCTACACTTGTCGCGCTTCCATGCTAGTTTTGTAACAGTTTATAATTTTTTTACTCTGTAACTGTTTAGTGGGTCCCCATTTTGACAACATCATCTGTGCTTTTCTTCTCCATAGGCATTGAAATTCGTATATTTTTAAGTGCGTTTAAACGAATTTCGGTGACTGCAGTCGCTTCTTCTAAACCTGCCGGCAGTTCATCGAACGTACAGAGCCGTAGCCTGGACCCTCGGCTGACCAGCGAATCCTCTTGCCGGTCCTATCTCCTCGGGGTTGAATCTTCGACCTTGCACCCCTTGAAAACAGCAACCTCCAACAAAGTATGCCGAGCCGCCTTGAGACGCGGCCAACGTCGGTCGATTTTCCGCGGCGGGAGAGCTAATGTATGCCAGGTCGAAGGGGGCGCAAATACGAGTGACAATGAGGTCGGTGAAATGGGGGTCGATCCATTGACGGAGACTTTCGTCTCTCCTAGGCCGGCGTGGAGAGAGAGAGAGAAGGGCCTCCGGAATAATCGAACGTGGCAACCGTGTGGCGCGCTCGGTGCCACACTAGATTAATGTTATTTCAATGGGGGGCTCCGGGGTATCGCCATAACTGACCCCGATTTGCATTAGAATCGCGGACGAAATCGCGAAGGGACCGAGAGGACTGGCAGGACGCGCCCGGCTTTGGGAACGCGCCAAACCGTGTGCTTGTTGTCCGAAACACATCCCCGTGTCCGGTTTTTCACCCCCTCCCCTCATTTTTCTACCCCCGAGCACCCCCCTGTCCATGAATCCCGCGGCCAGTTTCCTTTTCTCCAGTCTATCTCTTGGACGCCTTTGAGTCAGGATTAAGATCCACCTCGTGCTACCGCATACAGAATGCTTACTCGCTCGGAAGAGGTTCGCGCAACCCCTACCCCATAGGACGTCGCCGTTATAATCGACGTTGAAGCACATTGTTTCCCTGTAACTGCTATTCAACGCAGCTCGCGGAGAACCAACAAAGAATTCGACATCGATACGCCGACGGGGAGAGAACGGCCAACCGATCCACAGCCAGCACGAACGAGGGCTGTGCTTCTTCTTGTTCTTCTGGCCTCTCGTTTTCGGTGGGGGGCAACGATTGGAACTGACTGCTGAGGGAGATTGCCGAGGGACGATCGGATGCAGATGGAATTCCGAATGGCAGGTTCGGTTCTGCTTCACTTGGCTTAGGGGTTGTTGTAATCGTAATTATAAACGGACAGTATTTTGTGTTCTCCATTTTTTCAAAGAATTATCGATGATATCGAGCGAACAAACAGTTTCCAATCGGAAAGGGTAAAGTGTAAGAGTCGTTAACGCGCAGGAATCTCTCCTCAATTACTCCCCAAAAGGAATTTTATCGTCCCGACGCACTCGAACAGGCTTCAATCCTCCACACGCCGACGGAAGCGACTAATCTCGAATCTGATTCGTCCATAAAGTCCTAAAAACATGCCATAAAGCTCCAGCTACCGGAAGATAAATAAGGGTTTCAACTCCACTGCATTAGTGCCGCGCGCTATCTGCTGAATGTATGAGAAAAAGCGGCGCCTTTCTAGTCTTGTCTAACAAACCAATTCGCGTGAAAATGAGAAGCAGATAACGGAGTCAATCCGACAAAGCGTATCTCTATTTGTTAAGTAACAGGGATGTGATAATTGGCTGAAAGTGCTGCAGAAAAAAGGATCCGTACGGTGAGTGATAAATAGACAGCGGATCATTATGCAAAATAAAAATGCTCTACCTGGATTGCAGCAAACTGGAGTGAAGGAGAAATTGATTCTCTTTCTTGTTACGTTTTCTGGGTTGAATTCATTTTTCTCAGAAATGCATGAAATCCGCTGTCGAGGAATAGTCATCGATTGCATTGAAAATAGCAGGGCTTCGGAGTCGTGGAGTCCGAGTCGGAGTTTGGGAGTAATTGCTGATCACTGTAGTCGGAGTCGGAGTTAGAAATAGCTATGTATCGACTCCCGGAGTCGGAGTCAGAGTCGCAAAAAAAATATATCGACTCGGACTTCAACTCTGGCTCTTTTGTTTATAAATCATTAATAGATTTATGTACACGTAAATAAATTGCTAATATTCGATCTACAGTATAGACGTATTGTATATGTATGTACAGTGACTCCCACAACTATTCGGACACTCTTAAGGAGCCGATAACTTTTTTACAATTGGACTATACGATTCGAACTGTTTTGGGAAGCTAGAGCAATTAGTTTACTACAGGATATGAAAAGAAATTCTTTTGAAAATTGCAATTGTTCGGAATTGTATACAAAGTACCAAAAGTGGCAGTCAAAACTTTTTAATGTGGGCCTACATTGAAAATTTAAAAAATACGTTTTGTAGATCTGTGCCAATTATATGCACTGTGAAAGTTTCAACGAAATCGCTTGATGCGGAAACAAAGCGACAGGCATTGAAAGATGTAAGAATCTGCAGTTATAGGCTGAAAATCGTGAAAACGTTGAATCGTTGCAACGTCGACCGATCTTGACGAAACTTTCAGAATATGTTTAATTCACAAAGATCTACAAAACGTATTTTTTAAATTTTCAATATATGCCCGCATAAAAAAGTTGTAGAATGCAACTGTTAGTATTTTTTCTACAATTCTGATCAATTGCAATTTTTGGAAAATTTTTTTTCGCATCCTGTAGTAAACTAATTGCTCTAGCTTCCCAAAAAAGTTCAAATCGCGTATAGTACAATATTTAAAAGGTTATCGGTTTTGTAAGAGTGTCCGAATATTTGTGGGAATCACTGTACATACCTCCGCACTATGTAGAGGAGAAATAGTTAAAGTTATGATAGAGTAGTATTTTCCAACTATTTCCTAAAAGTGTGTGAGAAAGTAACAAACAAGTGTTGTGTTGTATCAGAGTTATCTGTTCCATATTCTTAGACTTTAATAGAATATTTCAACTATTTATTCAGTTTTATTACAACTTTTCATCGAATCGGAGTCGGATTCAGAGTCGGAGCTGAAAAAAAAGAGGAGTTGCAGTCGGAGTTGGAGTTAAGAATTTTGTCTACCGACTCCGAAGTCCTGGAAAATAGGACTGCCATGCTCTGTAGACTGGAATTTCTTGTAGAAAAGTTCTCGAAAAATCCAGGAGTATCTTGTAAAGCAGAAGGACCTGCTCGGAGCGTAGGATCGACCATCTCGCAACCATTATTTTCCATTTTCATTTAACCTGAATGTTGCACAACGTCGAAAAAACCGATCACAAAGAGGGTTTTGTGGCGGGTATAGAGCGGGGAGGAACAACGGCGGAAGTGACTGGTCGAAAAGCCTGGCATTATCCGGGCATAAGTTCCAGTAAATTGGAAACAGCAGGAGCGTAGAAAGAGGAGGGGGGTTTTGCAGAAGCGGCGCCGGTGGTCGATGGCCCGGAACCTCGGATCGTTAATATCCGGAAAATCATGTCCGGCGGCCTGCGACGCCCGGCGTCGAGAGTGGAAAGACGCCCATTCATTTTTCATCGCCGTGGAAGAATGCTGGCAGCGACGACGCGACAACGATGCCTCGTTAATTCACGTTGCAGTCTCAAAGGAATAATGCATGTCGACAACGGCCCCGACCCGGGATCTCATTACCGATAAAGCCGCCCATTACGTGCCGCTGAACACTTTTCACCGCGAAATCGCGCCACCCACCCCCCGGAAATTGTTCCGATTTCTCGATCCACCCGCTGTTCCACCGCATCGCCCCTATTCGTTCCTGGGTATAAAAACGCGGCTGTCTTCCGCAACACTATTGGCTGATCACGCGTGAACACCGTTCCGAGGATATCCGCCTGCTGGAACTGGGTCAGTAGTCCCGCGATTCGAGGGATTCCTGTTGTAATCGTGCGAACCCTTCGAGCACAAATCGGAAAGTTATTTTAACTTTTGACTCTCCGAGGCGCCAGTAAAAATTGCCGTTTTAGTACCACTAGATTCCTCTCTCTCTCTGTATTCTATAAATTAAAACAAGCACAACTGTTGCATGAGAGAACTCCTTTTGGAATTAAAATTGATCCAGAGGGTGAAGTCGGCTGATTTTGATTTTCAGCGTTCGCGAATTTTTCCCGAGTCCAGCCGGACCCGCAGCGATTTTGCGAGCCCGAGCGGAGGCACGGTACAAGTATAATTCGTGGCGTTGGGGCAAAGGGGCCAGCACACGTAACGGCGACTACTTACTGTATCGGCCCCTTTATTTCTCTTTGGTGGCTTCTTTTACGTGTCTGTGTATCTGTGTCCGGAGAGTTTAACGCTCGGCGCACGGGTCGCACAATGCCGTGTATGGACACTATGGGCATTGTGCGAAGCGAGACCGAATGAATATGCGCACGATGCATCAAAGAGTTAAGACTCAATGGCGGACCACACAGACCCCGGAATTGAGAGGACTGTCGGCTTAACGGTTAACGTATTATTATATGTATACGGGATGCACGTTATGTCCGGCCATCGGAACGGTTATCATTGTCTATGATCCTTTCCACGGACCGAGTAGACCAGACGCGTCCCTGACCTTTGGCCCGTTCAGAAAAACAGGGGAAAGAGAACGTGCCCCAAGACACCGCGGTTCGATAATTAAACCGTGGATACATCTGTTTGAAACGCTGTCCAACTTTTTAGCATCTCTTTTAAGCCCCCTCTTTTCGAAGGGCCGCCGCACGGTTCAATTCCAAAGGAGGTGCGACGCATTTGGATTTTAATAGCGACTCATATAGTCTCCGCTACACTTTTTCCATTGTGCCGGTTTGCTCTCGTTCTCCCCCCTCCCCCTACGGAATGTTGATTTACCGGTGCAATTGCGTTTTGACGGTCTTTGTCCCGTTTCGTTCGCGGCGTTCCGAGATGGAAATTCGGCTCGATTTTATTTTGTATGTCCGGCTCATTTTTCGCTGCTGAAAACTGACGTCGCCATTCGGCAACCTCGTTTTAAATTGTAATTTGAACATTGATGTAAATTGGTTTTAAACTGCAAGAGCGCGACTCGATTTTATACTTGCAGTTTGCTGGCTAGTGAACGCTCGACGCAGTTTCATTTTTGGTTTTCGCTGGTCAGCTCGCAGGCTATTTCGAAGTTTCGATTGGTTCGAGCTGCATATTTTATTTCCGATACAACTTTACAATTTACGTGTTTTATTCTCTCGTCTCGGATTTTTTAAAAAATTCAAAATTGTGTCATTCAATTCCATGGTGCTGTGCATTCGTTTTTAGAGTACGTATAGTTCGAAACACCTTCGCGCATGTCGCACGGAGTTCTCGCAGCATCAGGAGGACAGAAAATATTATTCTACGTTCTCCTCGAGCCCACCTAAACGCTCACATTCAAGACTTCCGTTTGATCGTTTCGATGATCTTGCTTGTTACATTCTTATGCGCTTCAGTATCGTCGACGAACGTTTTCTTTCCCCAGTGGGCTTTGGTACACATTCGATTGCGGAACAGAGATGTTTATATAGTCCGGTGCAGGACATCGAGTTTCCTTTCATCGTTTTCCTTCCCCCCGTGCACTCGCCGAGGGTGGAGGACACTGTTATCCTAATGGCGTCAAGAGGATCGAGCAACAACAATGACCGGTAGCTCGACGATTCGTGTCTCGAACCGTTGGAATTGTAAGGCTGTGACGTCGATGGGCATTGGCAAGCTGTTTCGTAGACAGAAGGAGGACGCGAACCCACACAATGAATTTAGCATTCACCGATGGCAACGTCAATTTTTTAACAAGTAAGGGGCTGTTGTCCTTTCTAGGTTTGCAAGGTTAGGATGACCACTTTGGACCCTGAGTTATGGAACTTCTGGTACCTCGAATAAGCTTTTACCAGATATGTAAATATGAAACCGGAATTTGCCCAAAGGTGGCTCTAGCTGTCAATGTAGTTACCGTCAAACCGCGTAATTGACGCCATTTTCTTGTTTTGACATCTGGTAAAGATTTTCAACTCACAACCATACAAGTTTCATACAACAGCATAGTTTTCAATAACGTTGAACGTGTCGAATTTTGTGCCTGGAAACTACGATATGCGGACAGCATTGATTTTCTGTTTCCATTTCAAGAAAACTGCTGCAGAATCGCATCGAATGCTTGTCGAAGCTTATGGTGAGCATGCTCTTGGTACATCACAGTGCTTCGAGTGGTTTAAAAAATTCAAAAATGGCGATTTTGATGTGACGAACGAAGAACGTGGAAGACCACCGAAAAAGTTTGAAGACAGCGATCTGCAAGCATTGTTGGATGAGGATGACGCTCAAATGCAACAACAACTCGCGGATCAATTAGATGTGACACGAGAAGTCGTCTCCATACGTTTGAAAGCCATGGGAAAGATTCAGAAGATGGGAAAATGGGTTCCACACGAACTGAATGAAAGACAGCAGGGAAACCGAAAAAAACCACTTGTGAAATGCTTCTCGCCAGGTACAAAAGAAAGTGATTTCTCCATCGAATTGTGACTGGCGATGAGAAGTGGATATATTTCGAGAATCCTAAGCGCAAGAGATCATGGGTAACTCCAGGCGAACCATCCACATCGACTGCAAGGCCAAATCGCTATGGACGGAAGACAATGCTCAGTGTTTGGTGGGATCAGAAGGGTGTGATCTATCATGAGCTGCTAAAATCTGGTGAAGCCGTTAATACTGAACGCTACCGACAACAAATGATCGATTTGAATCAAGCTTTGCGTGAAAAACGACCGGAATATCAAAAAAGGCAACACAAAGTGATTTTGCTTCATGATAGTGCACCATCACACACAGCAAAACCGGTAAAGGAAAAGATTGAGGCGTTTAGTTGTGAAATACTTTCGCATTCGGCTTACTCACCAGACTTGACTCCATCCGATTATTACTTATTTGCATCGATGGGACACGCACTTGCTGAGCAGCGCTTCACATCTTACGAAAGTGTGCGAAAATGGCACGACGACTGGTTTGCCTCAAAAGAGGAACAGTTTTTTTGGCGTGGCATCCACAAATTGTCAGAGCGATGGGAAAAATGTGTAGCTACCGATGGGCAATACTTCGAATAAAATATTTGGTATCATTGTCTTACAATAAACGTGTATTTTCTATACAAAAATTCCGGTTTCATATTTACATAGCTGGTATATCAGTTCGTTAAGTATGAAACTTGACAAAAGAAAAAATAAACTTCAAACACTGTTAATTTTCGACCTGATAGAACATTAACACTGAACCTTCCGAGCCTTAAAAGTGGTACATGTTCCCTTATAAAAATGACAAGATTGACTTTATTTAGACTTTGTGCGGCTTCTATTATAATACGTGCTGTACTATATTTATACAATCAATTCTTATAAAGTCATTTTGATTATTTCAATAATTGTAAGACAAAAAATCTGAAACCGGTCATTTCGACCGGTGGTGGTAGGTTTAGTGTTAATTTAATTGGTATAGTTTTATACTGAACGACCTGATAGAACATTAATTTAATTGGTAAAGTGTGCTTTTCACGCACGCAGAAGTGAAATCGATTTTTCGGACCTGTTGCAGAAGAACGGCTGCTGGAAGGAGAGCGGAGGCTTATCGCGGCATTTATCGAGGATTTCCTAAATTGAGTTTTCCAAGTCGTTTAACAATCTCAATATCAACTCGACTCGGTGTACGGCTTCGTACGAGCCTGCTGTGAAGAGGGGCGCAAGAGTATCGGCGTGGATGTCGAAAACGGGGGGGGGGGTTGCAAGGGGGACCATGAGTTTGTGAGTGAGTGTTGCGGCTGTGGCCCAGCAGGGGGATGCTGTCTCAATGTACCGGCACCAGGCTGTCTGCCGGTGCAACCTCGAAAAAACCAGCCTGGCCATCATCCGGGGCGTTCTCGTGTCCGTAGTCCGTGGACACATCGATGCACACACATATGGGAGCCGAAGATAGACACGGAGGAACAGGATCGGAGATCTTGAAGAAACAGAGAACGAAGATGCGCCTACCTCCGCGGGCGTGGACGCTCCGTTGCGATGCTGCGCCGGTGTAAAAATAGAAAAGCCAACCCGGGAACCCGTCCAACTGCATATTACTTCGGACATCGGAATGCACAGCCCTGTGACCGGCAGACACGATGGAACGCACGTGTGTCTTACGCCCTCTTCTCTTGTCCGACACGATGTCCTTCCTTCTGCAGTCTTACTTCTGTCTGGATTCGGTGTCCACCGGGGGTCCCATGGAAATCACCGACACAGATTTCCACGACGCGGTTTTCACCGACTCCAGATTTGACCGACAACGAATTTGATCGACAGCGACTTGAGACGACCACAGTAATAACCAACAGTAACACGATTTACAACGATATACATATGATGTTCACTAATAAGGATGTGCTATCTCATCGATTATGTTCTCTTCCTTGATATAGTGAATGAGAGGACAGATTTACCAAGAAACACATTGAAACCAAACTGAACAGAACGTATTTGTATATTATTGATATGTACTTAAAGTATTAGGTACGATATATTATTCTCAAAATAGTAAAAAGGAAGTCCATTTAACTAATAATGAATATAATAAAAATTTCGAATACATTAGATGGACTGTATAACAACAACATTTATGACAACGAAAATGTTAACATAATAAGCAAAAAAAATTTAAGCTACCTTCAATTAATTGTATTGTTATACAATTAAATTACGATAAAGATCATAGTTGCAAGGAGAATAATATTCCCGTTGTTAATAACTTGCCTAGATCAATATAACAAAAATTGTAAGTACATTCGATAAATTGTGTATAACAAAAACATTAATTACATTAAATTTATTATTGTATTAATAATTTAATATTCTGTGTGTAATGTAATTTAATATTACGTGCTAATGCCTGTAAGAAACTTGTGGTGGCGTATTGTGTACGATATTTGAGTACATATTTGTTGAATACGTTCCTCTGCAAATCTATCCCTCTTCTTTTTCTTTTCTGGTTGTTCGCCGACTGCGTGTTTTTCCAGAACGTTGTTGTCAAACAATGTTACTGTTGGTAATAACCAACTGTGGTTGTGTCACGTCGTTGTCGGTAAAATCTGGAGCCGGTGAAAACCGTGTCGGGGATTTCCACGGGACCCGTCCAGCGGATGGGGCTGTAGATTAGGCTACGATTAAAGTGGAGAAGTTGACTGGACGAAGTAGCCTACTTGTCGAATAGTCTATTACAGAGTCTCTCCTTCCGTCCTTCATTTTGACTATAATAACGAAAGGTCCGCAACAAAAAGCAAGTATTTTTTATCTTCCTAAGATTTATTGATTGTGTGTCCTTCTATGATGTGGCTATGTGCTCCTTCAGAGAAAAAGTTAGGGAAACCCTGGTCCCGTACCAACTGTACCCTTCACGATGCTGGAAGGGGTAACTTGGCAAACGAAACACTGGCTCCAGGTCCGTGTACAAGACAAAATCATTAATTTCTCGTCCCGCTGGCGGTCACATTTCGCGTTCATTGTGACCAGCGACCCGTTAATCCCTCGAAGCGTCCTAGATGGATCGTTTCGCCTAGCAACGGCCGATTCACGGTCGGCCCGCCGCCAAGTGGACCGTTGCAGCCCGAAAAACATCATCTAGATTCTACCGGAGGCGTCGAGAGGATGTATCCACGATGTAACAATCTGTATATGAATACTGCGACGATTTTTTTGCGGCCGATACATGATACTTTCTCGAATCGAGGAGGGGTCCATCGAAACGAGCGAAAGAGGATAGAGGAGAAAGAGATCGGGGCCAGTGGACCATGGGAAGAGGACCACGAAAGGAGCGGAAAAGAGCGAAGGGCCTCTCCTTTTGAAACTGATCGGAACGGAAAAGAAGTGGATGAAGGGTTGCACGCCGCGTTACCAGACTCGAGGAAGATGAAGGGGTTGCGTTGTACCCTTCCTACGATCAAAGAAAGATAACATCTACGCGGCTTGGTACATTGTACCGGCTCATCGTTCGTCGGGCTACCTCGGGCCAACAGTATCTACGCGGTGCTCTCTCTCTCTCTCTGTTTACCGATGAAACTGGTCCTCCGCGAGCGTATTAAATTCCTTGCCCCCAAAAAATACACCGTGGCGCCTTTTGTGCACGCGAATCTGCGAACGGCGACGCCTTTGTTCTGACCACCGTGAGAATTCGGACACTCCAGGCTCGCGTTAATAACGGTCGCTAATTTCGGACAACTTGGTTGACTTCTAGACTAGACTTTTGGTCGAAGAAAAATTGTGTCAAAGGACCATTTTCATCACGCGAGAATAAATGATTCTATTCGTTGACTCGGTTATGATTCCTAGCGCAAAGAATTTGCATTAGAATCGATGGGGATAGTGTCAAGGGTTGATCCTGCTCACCAGTGTCTAAATTATGAATTGAGTAACCATGTTTTCACCGAATCTCGAAAATTTTTGGTCCAAGAAGAATTGCGTCAAAGAACCATCTTTATCACCGGAGAATAAATCATTCTATTCGTTCACTCGATTATAATTCCTAAAGCGAAGAATTTGCATTAGAATTGATGGTTATAGTGTCAAGGGTTGATCCTACTCACCAGTGCCTAAATTACGGATTGAGTAACCATTTCTTCACCGACCCTCGAAAATTTTTGATCGAAGACAAATTGTGTTGTTGAGGACCATTTTCATCACTCGAGAATAAATGATTCCATTCATTCACTCGATTAAGATTCCTAGCCGCGAAGGTTTTGCATGAGAATCGACGAGAACAGTGTCAAGGGTTGATGCTGCTCACCAGTGTCTAAATTATGGATTGAGTAACGATTTCTTCACCGAACCACAAAAATTTTGGTCGAAGAGAAACTGTGTCATATCACCCGAGAGTAAATGATTCTGTTCGTTCACCCGATTATGATTCCTAGCGCGAAGGATTTGCATTAGAATCGACTAGAATAGTGTCAAGGGTTGATCCTGGTCTCAGTGTCTAAATTACGGATTCGGTAATCATTTTTTCACCGAACATCGAAAATTTCTTTAGTAACCTGTGGACCCATCGGGGCATGGTTCCTTTGCGGCCGGACCAGATGGTTCCTGGCTCACTTAAATCTCCGTTCACGCGTACAGTTTCGGATCTAGTCCTTCTCATTCATCCCTGTCCGAGTCGCCTAGACGAGTGCCGGTTGATCCACTAGCAACAACGTCCCGCTCTCTCACCCTTCCACGTTATGTTTCCAAAACATCTAATATCTCGCGCTCGAGCGGGCTGGCTGAATGCCCGTTCTTTCCGGGGCCATAATCGCGACCCCCGTGGCAATACTGTTTTCTTCCCTCGGCTCGTGGGATTACGTGCTCCCGTGGAGCTGAGAGCCTGCGGAGAGGATCCCAAAGCTCGCGTCTCACACGACGATTGGCAGGCGTGAAGAATTCCGCACAATGCTGCGCGAAAATACTGTCGATCGCGCGCATAATGCGCGACGAACACGCTGAATCAGCCATTAGGCGGCTCCTCCGGTCTAGAAGTTTTCAAGGATTTCTTCTGCGCTTTTAAAACGTTAGCTGTTGCGTTACCCAGAAACTGCAGATAAAAAATAACTACGATTTGAACGCAGGACTTTTACTGAGTCGTTTGTGGGCACGATCGGCAATTTTTGAAACGGCCGCCCCGGCCGACGGAGATGAAAATAAAGTCCCCTGCGACCATCTCCTTCCTCTTCTCTCCTTGCTTCATCGTTATTCGACTGGGTCCCCGACTAGACGGATAAAGATCTCCTCTCTTGGCGCGCTCGGGGGATGCAAACTGACAATCGGAATTGCTTGAAAGATCGAGTATTGGTAATCGGAGTTTTCGCGACCGGGGAACGAGGATTGATGGGACGGTTAGTGGCTATGGCTATTATTGACTGTTTCCTATCGTGTTTCTCCATTGTAGCGCTATGGAGATTCCCGTGAACTATCGCGTGTCTGTGATTGAAATAGAAGTAACTTTCCCTCGACGTACGCTCCAACTGTAGCGTTATATTTCGGGCAGTTATTCGTTAAGCAAAGAATTAGAATTACAAAGAATCCCGAATGCCAAGACGAAGTAATCGAGAGAAATGGATAAAAGAGCGTTCGCAAAAATTACAGCTGGCTGTTCGACGGCGAGTCCCGCGTGTGTCAGAAACAAGTTGATCCGAAAAAATAAGAGAGCCGGGTCGTAGGAATGTTTTTTTCACGGCGCTCCGATCGGATCGAGATGAGATAGGTCGATAGTGTCTTCCTTAGACGAGAAACCGTGCGCCATTGTCTGGCTTATCTCACGAAGGTGTCCCACACGAGGTGAAATCATTGGCGAAACAAAAGGGGCGACAGGGTGTCAGGAATGGCGGAGACCGTCTCCGTGAGGGCACAATGCCAGGTATATCCACGGGACGTGGCATAAATATATAATACGTTTATGCGGCGGCGGCGGTGTTCCTTTTCAAGGTGTTCCGCGCCGGTGCGACAGTCTTTTATTTTCGACCTTTGAGCTGCGCTAGGAGGCCCCCATTGAGAGAATGGAGAAAGAAGGACAGATCACGAACCGGCAGGCCCCCGGGCATCGATGTATCTTTCATCCCGGGGCCGATCGATTTGTGCGTAGATCGCATTGTTTGCCCCGACAGGCTCCACACGGGGCTTAGGAATGATCCTCCTTCTATTTCCGTCCCGTGTCGCTGGCTACCAAGATTACCGATTCAATGGCGTTTATGCGATAAAGGGACAGGGATAAAGCCGGACTTAGCGGCCAATGAAGGAATCCGATATAAATGACGTTTCATTTGCATCTGTTGCGACAGCAGCGCCACGGAAGCTAGATCGCGCGGATTATAATCGCACAAAGAGGACCTCGGTTAGGCGAAAAATCCATCGGGACACTTTCTGATCGATCCTCCGCAGGGACCTATCTCGCGGGTTAAAAATCAAACTTCCACGGATCCTTTAAATTTTTATTTCTGCATCTCTGTGTGTCAAAAATGCAGAATTCTCCGCGGGAGGAACGAGCAATTAGGAATAATTAGTGTCTCCAATCAAGTCTCAACCAGAAAATAAAGCCACCGCGTAAAGAGTTATTACATCCGGATCGTAGAACGAGAAGCTTGTGAGGACGCGAGGCTGCGGTTCTCGAGAAAATCGCGGATAAAAGGACCGCTTTGATGTGAAGCGGCACTTCAGCTGGCTTCCTTTCAGGAATACCAGCGCCGAACCGTTCCGCCAATTACTTCATAATGTCGGCTACCGGAAGAGGAAGGATCCTGTGAAAAAGAGGCGCGTTCGCTTGCCGTGCACGAAATACCACCCCTATTTTCTCTGGACGGGAATTCCTTTTACTTGCAGTATTCGGAATTTCGAGCTGTTCCGTACCCCGGTCTATTCGAATTATATTGAGAGTACAAATAGGTCTCCGCCGTTTTTCATCTTAAATTGGGCATTTATTGCGAAAGAACGGTACCTTATGTTTTATTTAAAGTATTGTCCATCGTTGGACCATTCTTCATCTTTTGACGCTGTCCATGAATCGTCCAAATTTTTGGTATCTTCATATGACGTGAAGTGCTGCTCAGACAGGCCATGCGTCATCAACAAGCAGTAATCAGAAGGAGTAATGTCTGGTGAATACTGCGGGCAGAGTTGTGCAGAATTACAATTGAATTACTCCAGAATTATAATTACAAAGTAATTCAGCTATATTGTAATTTATAATTCAGATCTACATTCAATTAAATCACAATGTAATTCGTAATTGCAATGGAGTACAATTATAAAATACATTGTAATTTATAATTTAGATCTTCATTCAATTAAATTACAATGTAAGTCGTAATTGCAATGTCACTGCGGGAGAACCCGCCCGCGGTTACGTATATGAAAGAAAAATATAAAAATATATCGCACTTCTTCAAAGTTCTGGGCTATAATTTGGAAAGCTGTATTTTAATTATATAGTATTTTAATTATATAGTATTCCAATTACATTGTATTTCAATTATATTGTATTTCAATTATACATTGTACACTTCAATTATATAGTAATTCATTTACGACGTAATGGAATTACTATTAATTCAATTACGTAATTGAATTATAATGTAATTGAATTAGCAAAACTCTGACAGCGGGTGAGGTAAAACTTCCCAATTAAGTGTTTCCAAGTAGGTTTTGACCGGCGCCGCAACAAGAGGGCAAGCATTATCATGCAGAAGAATGATTTTGAACCCAATTTCCTTGCTTTTGAATCGTTCCCAATGATTTTAAACGATGTGAAATCGCTGATAACGCAAGTGCAAGTTCTTCTTGCGTTTGGCACGAATCTTCATTCAATAATGCTTCCAATTCCACTACGTTCTTTGTCTTCGACATCAAATTCACCGTTCTTAAACTTTTGAAACCACTCTCGACAACTTCTCTCGCTTAATGCAGCCTTTCCATATGTTTCTACAAGCAATCGATGCGCCTCAGCTGTAGATTTATTCAAATTAAAGAAGTAGGTCAGAACTTCCCGCAAATTACGTTTATTCGGCTAAAAACTCGACATTTTCGCACGAAAAAAATATTCGACGCTGATACACGATCGCTAATATTTCGAGGTTATGTTGTTGACAGATTTGCAACCTTACGATATGACGTCTTACATCTGACACTAGCCGCCATAACTTACTGGTTGCCCTATTTGATTTCAAACGGCGGAGAATTATTTGTACTTCTAATATACAGGGTGGGCCACCTAATGTTGCCACCTCAAATATCTTTGTTGTTTTCAAAGATACGTCAAATGTCTGAAGGACAAAGTTGAATGGTAAAATGGGACTCAAACAATCCCAAAAAATTTTTTGTTTTTATGTAATTTTTTTCAGAGATATGAAGGTCACCTTCATTTTTTAAAATGGAATGAGGTATTTTTTAATACATCAGTCGATGCAGCTGGACATTCGTTATGAAAAAAGTACTAATCTATTTCAATTTAAATAACTCTAAAACACCATTACTCTCGCACTAATACGATAGCGTTTACTTACTAGTGTGTAACGTCTTACATTAGTTAGTACGAGAGTAATGGTGTTTTAGAGTTATTTAAATTGAAGTATCTCCTGAACTACTAACTTTTCGACATACATAGATTAGTACCTTTTTATAACGAATGTCCAGCTGCATCGATTGACCTATTAAAAAATACCTCATTCCATTTAAGACAATGAAGGTGACCTTCATATCTCTAAAAAAGATTACATAAAAACCAAAATTTTTTTGGTATCGTATATGAGCCCCATTTTACTATTCAACTTTGCCCTTCAGACATTTGACGTATCTTTGAAAACAACAAAGATATTTGAGATGGCAACATTAGGTGAACCACCCTGTACAATGATCTGCTTGTATTCGATCCAACAGGAAGAAGGAAGTAAGAAAAGATTAAATTGAAATCTAATTTTTTATCTTTCGATTCTCTATCCAAAAAGCTGTACAGAAACGTTTCTGATCCACCGTGGTCGTCGGGTTCGGGTTCGGGTTCACCCGTTGCGGTTCCTTCTCACCCCGACGTCCTTGGGGGACTCCCCGCTGGCAGCATACTTGCGTGAACCGACGCACGGTGGAAACGAGAATGAAAGCGAGATGGAACGAGAGCGAAAAGGGTGTTTGTCGAAACTAGCTTTCGAGAGGAGAGGCGTTGCGGTGGGCTCGGGCACGGCCGTACCTCCCACGAGGGATGCCCGGGCGAATTGTTTATCGGCAATTGCCATGAAAATCCTTGACCCTCCCGACCTTCTGTCCCTCTCAGGCCCAGACTACGGCCGTGTCCTCCTGCCTGCTTAAGCCCTTCACGAATATTTAACCGGTGAATGCGAGGAACCCAGGGAACCGTCACGGCATTACGGACGCAATTGACTTTCGCGCCGCAACAAAAGGGGACGTGTTGAATATCGCTGTTTGTAGAACGATAATCGATCTACAAGGAAATCCTCCAGCCCAGTGGCCAATGGACGTGTCTCGGGCACAGGTAGATAGCTGGTGTTGTATTTCAGATTATTCGATCCTCGGGCAACCGCCGCGCCGTTTGTTGATTGAATTAGCAGAACAGCTTAAGGCGGCATTGGAAGGGTTGCTTTACCTGATGGTGTCTCTCGCATCAACCTGACGACCCACACCTGGGACACTGGTGGCTCGTCAATGGTCAATTGTGGATTATTAGACTCGGTGACTAAGCAGTCGTTAATTGAATTTAACGACACGGGGACTTAGGGGCGGATTTAGACGATGTTTCTTTCTCGAAGAGGTAAGGTGTTGAAGGGAGACAATTAGTGTTTAGGGCCTGTATTATGCTATTCAGTAGCTGAATATTTTCCTCGTTGAATGAGTGGACGAGGAACTGTAAAATATGGTGATGAAGCTATCCAGAGGGTTTTCTTTGTGATGCGGTTGCCGATTGTTAGAGAACGATTGATGGGATCGATCTGTTCGGTTTTCTTCTCCTGAGGCTACGTAAGGGACATTGAAGAACGTAGAAAGTGTTGCAACGGAATAATATTTTGCGTGCACGTCGCAGAATGAGTCAGCCCACTTCAGGGCAAAGCCGCAATCAATATTTTATCAATTCCAGAATGTCAGGAGTCGTCGGGCCTGGGTTTGACGCGGTGAATCGAGCCCCGTGTGATCGTCGCTGGTCGAACGATCACAAACCGATGTCACTTATCGCGGTTCGCCCGGAGACCCCGTTCTCTCCGCCCTCAATTGGCTTTCGAGCCCTAACCAACAATTTGCGGACCCTTCGGAAACTGGCCGACTGCGAATCGCCAGGCCACCGTGAATAAGAACGTATGCTACCGCGCACTTACCCCCTTGACTTTATGGGGACACATATGCGTTGGCGCTCGAGTGCTCTCGCTCGGGGGTAAACCACCGCGAAAAATCGACGGACGTATCTCCTGCAATTAAACCGACATTAACCCCTTCTCTTGTAATGTCGTGGCCGACTCGTGATGAAGATTCTGGACAGATTCCAATAAAAATGTATGTCAATAATCTCTTATAACCGAAATAGAATTTTATTTTGGTTTTGTTAATGTACAGCTATCGGAGAATAAGTATTCTCCTTTTCTAAGAAATCACGATCTACAAGGAAGTTCTAATCATTGAAACCGTAAAATAAATCATGGGGCATGAGGTTGATTCAATGTCTACTGTACAGTAACCAATACAAACATTTTCGAACGCCGCACAGTGGTACCAAATCCCAGAAAACACGGCCGAAACCTCAAAAATGAACTTCCTCCTAGGAGTTTGTAATCGTAGGGTTCGGTAAAGTGGCGATATGACCACTGCATGCCAGCAGGGAAAAAGCTAAAAAGTTTATGGTACGCTTCAGTAGTCAGTTCAAAGTTAGCCTTCGTTTGATGAGCATTTGTCGCGCGCATTAGTAGGAAATTGAACGCACCGTTCTAAAGTGCATAACTGTCAAAATAGTGCATCAATTTCAATGGATGCAGTTCCTGGAACTAAGTAGAATCTTTATCTGTTTTCGTATCCCCAAAATTGTTAGTCATTACCTCACACGATGGAAATATTCTTTGAAGAACGTAGAAGGTAAGACCTGATGCGCGTATTGTAGAAACGTATTAAAAGTTCCACATCGTGCCACCAAAATTCCTTTTCTGACGTGTTGCCAATACATTTTTCTTTAAAAATTCATAAAACCCAACTTCCAATAGGCTCCTGTTTGCTCATACCAGGGTAAACTTTGTTTCACTTCTGTGGACTTTAAAAATGCCATTTTACAACTTTTAGTAATGAAAACCGATTCGGATGATTAAACCTTATGTACATAATTTACAATTATACTAATTCTTGATATACAAAGTGCAATTTTGTTTTTCATTTATACATTTTTACCTATCAACCACTCAAAACACGTTTAATGCGACTTGTTGCCCAAATTTTAATCGGCCATTTCGTTTTTCAAATTTTTGAGTTCATATTCGTAATCAGTGACCCCAAAGACTCCAAAAAGATCATTTTCCAAGCAGACCTAACCATTTTTTAATGTACATGTCCGCCATATTGGATCCGCCATTTTGTTTTTTGGAATTTAAACTTCATATTCGTAATCAGCCACCAGGAAAACCCCCGAGTACGAATTTTTGAGTGCATTAAAGTACATTCAAAGGTTTTGGCCGGTTTTTCGCGATTTGGGACCACTGTGCGCCACACAGTGATCTGAGAGCGGCAGAAAACGTCAAAAACCCTAGGAAAGCTCTATTTCGGGGAAAATTTTGATAAAAAGTGTTTGTTACCGTTCTTGGGCACGAAAAATAATAAATGCATTAAAAAATAAGTAATAGATTAATAATAAATAATAAATTTTACACTTAAAAAAATTGTATATAAAAAATAAATTTAAAATGAAATATAATTCAATTTATAAATTAAAGACAATAAAAAATAATTCCTTTCTTAACTTAATTTAAAAAATAATAATTTCATGTAATTATAATTAAATAAAGTGAAATAAAAAGCGTACGCTTATGTACACGATTTAATGGAAACTTATAATACACAGGTAACGTTTATTTACAGTTTGGCCACTAAAAATAATAAATAAATTAATAAAAATAAATAATAAATTTTACACTTAAATTGAATATAAAAAATAAATTTAAAATGAAATACACATAATGTAATATGACTATAACACACGACGCGCGGGCCGTCAAATCTTCCAAAAAGCGGAGCGTTCTTTGACGCGTTCTCACCGACGTTTCATGAGATAAAACCTAAAGCCGCAGGTTACCGCAGTTGAACCTTGCAGTTATTGTTTACTTAGATATCTACAAACGTTATTCTTCCATGGACACGTTGGCGTACGTTGGCGCAAGAGAGATGTCTTTAAAACTTCATTAACGTTGCTCTTTTCCACGTTTAATACCATTATCTGTAAAACTGCCCGAAAAATTTAAAAATAATCATGTTTCGCGATTTATTCCGGGTCTTCGTACTTGAAGGAAGCCAGAAAAAAAAATATTTTCTGCATTACTATTTTTACAGGCGCATACGGTCTCTTCAAACGTGCGCTTGAATTTATACTGAAAACTAGGTATGCTAAGACGTTCTACAACAAAGTGAATTTGGATTTTGAACTGACTCATCCTTGAAACGTTTTTATTTACTCTCCTACTAGGCAAAAATATAAAAAATTTGGTTTTTTAGGACACTTGAAAATATGGGGTTGTTGCCGCTCTTAAACCACTGTGCGCCGTGTTTAAATCAAAGACAGTAACACAACACACGCGATACGTGTAACATTAGAAGCACTTTGGAGCATAAATCCGCGAACGTACGACCGAATAAATTCTGTGTAATCGCTTTCCATTGAAACCGGATCAGAGTCAGTTGTTTTTGAGCCGAGCTTAAGGAAGTTTCTTGCCGTACCCAGCGCACGTTGATCTGTCCATATTGAACAATGGCCGATTCAACGTTGCGAATGCTGAAAATGTTGGTCCATTGTCCACGCGGACGTCCACAAAGAGGAAAACCTACGAATGCCAGGAAGAAGTGCGGTCGCCCGGTGCCGCCTCGCCGCCGGTGTGTTTCTCACAAACGAAAGTTTGCCGCCGCTTGTGGGAAACTTAGCAACTTCCTGATTTTTCTGCGCCCGGTTTCACCGGAGCTCCCTCTTTCATTCGCGAGTCGACGAATTTTCCGAGCTTACGTTTCCCGTTTGGAAAGAAACGCTCTCGCGAATGTAGCAATGTCATTAATTAAGCTGTAAAACAGAACGGCAAGCTGAATTTTCCTGGTGAAACGGTTTGAAAGTTCAGAATGGTCATTTATCGAAAGAGGTGTTCCTTGAGAATATTTAAATAATGAAAATTTCTCGAGAAAAAAGTAGTTCATTGATAATTCCGATGGAGCCGCAGCTCCGTGAAAATAGGTAGGACTGAAAGGGTCTCAGGGACGTGTTGGGGGTGGAGTCGTTCTCGCCGGGGTGCCAGGAATTTGTAAGATGGCCTTCGTTACGTTTCCTTTGCTTCGTTCGGAAAGCGTTTTACAGGGGAACAGGGGGAGGGGGGCTGTCTTGGCCAGACAGACTGGCACCAGCAACTGCATAGGCGTAGACTGTTCAACTTGTTCACCCCGAGTATCCTTTCAGAGCTCTCCTCCATTCTGACCGCGCAACAAAGTGTAAACGCTGGTTCTTCTTAATTCCCCTAAATCTTCGAATCTGCGGGGTTGAATGGCGAAACAGTATTCAAACACAATGAGCCACTATGAATTTTACGACGCGACATTAAACCTGACCAGGAGTGTACACAATTTTTAACGACCTACCCGTGCGAGCCCTTAAACTCGAATAATAGAGCGCCAGGGGTAGAAGCAATAGCAATTACAGCCATATTCTCGAGCCAACGATTATTATGGCACTTTTATTCTCCAACCAAGAGCCGAGTCAACAAGTAGCGCAATAAGAACAAGGTTCCGCAATTAAAGGCTGAAAGACAGCTTCGCGACACCTGCTGAAAAGGCAGCCCCAAGCCTAAACGAGTATATAGCAACGCGAAAAATGGTGTCCTCGAAGTATAGGTGTATTCCGAACCGTTTATCGATTGAGCTGACGAAGACACGGATCGAAACTGGCGGCACACCCATGAACACATCCGCGGCAACAATGGGTTCACACACAGGGGGCAGTGGCGCAACTCGCGTAATGTAATTATGGTACACGAAGCGCGGAAGGTAGTCACCGCCATAATGGGCAATTGTCCCTGGCCAACGGTGCCACAATGGCGGATTTCATTGCCGTTAACAACTGACTGTCCAAATACATCGTGCAGCCCGCGCCAGGACAATGAACGACCGCTGTCCGGATCAGGTTCTCTTTATAGCTTGGACGTTGTTTATCAGCATCGCCTGGAAGAACGTCCACTATCTCCTCTCTCTCTCTCTCTCTCTCTCTCTCTCTCTCTCTCTCTCCCTCATTATCTCTGTCCCCTTCTTCATCTTGCTCTAGCCGTCTGTCTCTTCCCGTTCCCTTCCACTGGTTCTAGTTTTTTCATCCTGCTACCCTCTCCGTGTCTTCTACTGCCCGAGAAACAACCCCCTGACAAGCCTTCAGATTTGTTCAAGGATTATGTTGACCTTCTGCTCGAATCTATCGCCACCGACGGGGGACGACAGGTTCTGCCGTCGAGTGGGAAGTAGCCCTTTGGGAATTCGAATTATTCGAGACACCAGCCTCCGTTCGACGATACCTGGTGCTATCTCGCTATATTTTATATCCGTACATCTTTCAACTTTTCTGTCATTCTCGAAAAATGTTTGTTCTCTTGAATTCAAAAGTATAAGGGATATTACTTATACCGTACCTGCGCACGGAACCACCGAACAGGAACCACGCGCACTGACCCCGAATACAAGACTCGATCATCCCAAAATGCGCAAACTACCCCGATTTCTTATAAAATCCAAAAATCAAACAAAGGGAGAAACTGACAATGCTCGGGAAATGACCTAGACACAGTCGCAGTCTCCGAAAAACAGGGTCGATCGGCGAACATCTATAACATCGTTCAACATCCTGTTTACGGTGTACCGTCGGAAATCCGGGATCCCTTTGTGCGAAACGAATGATTATTTACCGTGAATATTGCACAGTGGCTAAACAGTGATATTTGCGAGGATCCTTAACGCTCAATTGAGCCCGTGGGATGAGTACTCGGGAGTTCAGACCGCCGCGCCGCCGGAAAAAGAAAAGGATGCGCCCAGTGCCGGTGTCTTCCAACATCTGTCGGTGCTCGCAAATCATTTCCCGCGCTTTATAGATGGCAAAGGAGGCACGAGGATGGGGTGACCACCGATTTATTTCCGTCGTAGCATGAGCTGGTCCGATCGGTCAGCCATGGAGGAGAGCCGGTCTCTCTTTTCGACCGTGTGTCTATCGCGTGTGACTGGGTAGGCAAGTCTCGTTAAAATTCGCCGAGCACCCCATGCATCCTCGTCCCCATTCTCTCGAACGAGTATCGTAATAAACAGGGATTCTTTTAATAGGAGTATAAGTGTCGGACTCGCGGGCCTGGGGGCGCGAACGAGTTCTGGAACGAGTGGACCGACGTGCCACACGACGAGTCCGACAATGGGCCCCATGGAAATCCGGTAGCAATGAATTTCTTCCGACCGGCTAACACCGTGCAACACCAGCCTCGTCCACTTTAAAACGGCTCCACGATCATCGAGCCCATTCAATTTTTCCCAGCCGCGGAAACGACCTGAGTAAACAGACCGATGCCAGATTCGCTTATGAGAATGCCCATGGTTCTCTGTGTATCCAGAGTTTCAAGAGATATCGCTACCTGCCGAGGGTGTGGGAACCTGCTACCGAATGGCGGTAGACTCGTTTCCGGAATTGCAAAGGTTCGGGATGCGCCTTCTCATTTCTCGATGATACAAAGATGGGATTTTTCAGTAGTCAAAAGCGATAGATAAAAGATCAATCTAGGCCGCAATCACCCTCGGAAGTCCTATTTTTACGTTTATGAGGCGTAATTTGCATGAAAAATCTTTCTTTAACACAATAATCCCGGCGGAAATTATTGGATTTTGTTATTCAGGCTGAGTTGTTGGTCTATGATTAGAGATGCTATTGCTGTTTTAAGAATTCTTTTAAAAAATCCTCAGCCATATGGATCATAGACTTTCAACAATTATGAAATAATCACCGGTAGGTAATGTGTTAAATGTTAATATTCTTGTAGAGCTTTTTATAAAAGTTGCTCACAGCTCGGCCATAGATTATAGGGTCAAGTGCCCAAATACGGTATAGTCGCCTATTATGGCACTACCTTATACCTTGTAAAGGAGAAGCCGCACTCTAGTAAGAAAATCCTCAAACAATAGTCTACCAGGTTTACTCAACAATGTGCAGTGAAATCGCACCATTTTTGTTGTTGTGTCTCCACGTGTTGAATATTTTTGTGGTTAGATTTTCGATTGTATCTTTTTCGAGGAAGGTGATTTTGAAATGTTTGAACCTATCTGTAGTTTCAGTTTATTTATATCAGTGTTTGTGAACTGTTGGTTTGGGATGAAATTCAGTCCACGTGGAGCTAGTATTATCAGTCCACGTGGAGTTCCCAATATGGCACTACCAAGGGTTCCCTAATATGGGTATAGCTATTGACATTCTTGGTGTGGGTGCCGAATATGACACTAGGTGTCATATTAGGGACTCAAGGTGTACCATAGTAAGAACCCCTATCGCTGGAACCTGTGAATGACACCCCACGAAAAAAATATTTTTCTCAAACCGTATTAATTTTTTAACAAACTTGACCACAAAATCTTATAAGGAGGAAATGCATCTACAACTGGTAAATTTTTGGGTCGGAAAAGAGCACTCTAAAATAATTTTAAAAAATGAGATCAACAAAAAGTAGTTCATAAGGTACTCAAGGTGTACCATATTAAGAACCCCTTTCGCTGGAACCTGCAAATGACACACCATAAAAAAGATATTTTTCTCAAACCGTATTAATTTTTTAACAAACTTGACCCCAGAATCTTATAGGGAGGAAATGCATCTACAACTGGTAATTTGTTGGAAGAAAAAGAGCATTCTAAAATAATAAAAAAATGACATAAACAAAAAGTGGTTCATATTTTGGCACTTTGCCCTACGCTAATACGTTCTGGGAAGTGCGCAGAGGTTAGAAACAACCTAGAAACCAGGAGAAAACCTGTCTCGGGGAAAAGCGATCGCAACGGGAACATTTCCGAGGATAAACCCGCCTTGTTGATTCTCGAGAAGTAAATCGCCCCTCTCTCTCTCTCAGCGGCTTCCAGTTGGTTTCCGCGGCGTGATCTACGCGTCGTCGCTCGGTTTTTAATCAAGTTCCTTCCAGCGAGCGGCTGCCGGCCGCCCCCTCGTCGCTCTCTAATAATGAAAGGAATAAAAGGCTTCTCGTTTCGAAGACCGAGTCTTATCGGGAATCGAAGCGATCGAACCGAGGATAATTCGCACGACGGAACAAAACCCCGCGATATTCGAGCGTGGCATAGGTGAGCGTAATTATATCCTTTGAAATCGGGCACAATGGCCCCGGGGGCAGTCATTGAAAGTCGAGTACCTGTGCCTCTTGTGAAGTTCCACCGGTGCGGCCGCTCTCTGTGTTAAGGCGGCTTCAAACCCAGTCGCGAGGAGACAGAGACGGAGAGCGAGATGCAAGACCCCCGGGGACCAGAGGGGATGAAGGGGTTGAAACGGACGGGCAGGGGGAAGGGGCGACGCGTTTAATGCGTAATTAAATTCTGCTCGGCTACCTAGAACACACCCGGCTCTTCTTTTTGTTTCCTTCGCGCCTCGACGAGAACCGATCGCCCGACGCGACGCGACGCCACCCACGCGTCCGTGAATCCCGGATTGTCCGCGTTTTTTGGATGCTACGTAGCCGATCTTTCGGAAAATCGTACGCTGGAATTCTCTGCTCGTAGAATGTAGATTTCGAGAAATGCTTTTTAAAACGCGAAGTCCGTGAAGTTTTCACGCGCCGGTGCACGCCGGAACGCGCTCGCCGAAGACAACCGTTGTTCCCGGTTAATTAGATATGCGACTTCGCCGCCTTAATTAGTCGCCGGAAGTAGAAGCAGCGATTCTGTGCGGAGATCGTATTCTGCTTGACGAGCGAAGTGTATAGTCGGGTCCCGAAGACAATTCATTCTTTTGCTTCTTCATTAATCGTTGATTAACTCTTTAAGTGTTGCAGCTACTAGATGAATTGATTCCAGCTGAATTATCCAAAATTGTCTGCACAGGTGTACAACAAGCCGCACCTCGCCAACACGTTGCAAAGAAACGCATCCGAACCGAAGCAAGCCACGAAACAAGAGAACAATTCGAGCTCGCCACTGGCCGCACGAAAAACTAATTAACGAAGGGACCGACGGGGATCCACTCGACGTATGTATATACGGAATCGAATGGGACCCATGGTTGGGTCAGAGGGTCCCCCAAGGTGTCAAGCTAGCACAATGACCGTTTCGATGGCACTTACATCGCGGAATAACTCGATCTCTCTGGCCTCAAATCGGGAGAATCGACTGGACCACAGGCCCGACAATGGCATTATCGCTCGGCTCTATCCGTCACGCGGGTCCTACGAATAAACTCGAGAACGTACTCGCTGGTAAAAGGGAGAAAAAGGAGGAACGGGATCGAGGCCGGCCCATTTTTCATCGCTGGTCCGTCACGGGTGGAAAGAAAGAAGCGGATAAAGGAGCTCCACGAAGGAGATCAGTATCGAATGGAACTGTTTTTCATCGGTCCATTCTGCTTCGCCCTATACCGTCCCGATTGCGAATGCAAACGAGTACGCGGGCGCCCATTGTCCGCGCAAATAAGACCATTGTGATAACATTTAAATAGGGGGGAGCCCCCGTTCCTCCCGGCCACCCCTTCCAACGAATACGTTAATGACTCGTGAGACGGTCCTGTGAAGTCGAGCGTATTGCGCGCGTTATTTTTATTATTTCCTGCGCGGGGTGCAGAAAGAGACAGAGAGAAAAGATCGAAAAGTCGAGTGCTTGGCAGGCCCGAGAGAGGTCGGTTAATAGAAATCCAGAATAGCTTTGTCCATTTGTACGGACCTCGATCGGATCCGAGAACAAGCATTGTACCGCGAGCCCAGTTTGTTCCGCGTTGTTCCCGCACGTCTCGGATAGACGTCCTTGTCGGTGGTTTTCGATAGGCTCGAATATTTGTGTTATTAGCGAGCAGACATTGTGTTGTCAACTGCGCAAGTACACTCCCGAACAAAAATATAGCACTTCGTCTATTTTTCCTCACTTGGTAGAATAAGCTGAAAGAAAAAATTAGTATTTTAATATGTCAACATATTCTGACATGCCTCTATGTAAGGGCGCGCAATTCAAAGTCAAAAAGTACTGTGGTGGTTCATCCCGAGATCAGTGCCCCGCCTAACACTTCACGATTCCGACGTCATTACAATAGTAGACTAGAAACACAAACAAAACAAGGAATAATACAAAGCGACGCAAACGAGCGTTCCAACAGGAAAAATTACATAATTATGAAAAAAGAGAAAACGAAATGTATAACTTTTAGTACTGTAAATACTGGACATATCATAAATAACCCTTTGTATGTACACTCTCACCCCCTCATTTTCTTTAAATAATGCTAGTTCATAAGTTCCTATTTATAAGTTTAGCATGAAATTAACATAAGTAGCAGAATTTAGCAAGTAAGTAATTCAAAGAACGCGTCATTTCCCACCGGCCAATTTAATGCGTTTTGGGCTCATAAATAAATTCATAAATCAATAACATACCAAAGAACACAAGAAGGGGGGGTTAGCGTACCTCTCGCAATAATACTTAGTGCAATATAACCAAGTCTGTTTAAAGCACATTAGCTGTTATATTTTTACACATTTTGAATAACCTTAAAAATGTAATTGTTGGCCATGAATAAAAATGTTGTTTTAAAAAAAAAAGTCCACCTCTGGAAATATTCCATGTGCCATTTAAAACTGTGGTGCCCAAGAAAAGCCCTGAAAAAGGAGTTCAGAGCGACGTAAAATAAGTTTTAAGAAAATGCCTCTATGTATAATGTACTGAATATCATCGACAATATTTATACTTCAACAGAATTCTAGAAATGAAAACGTAAATATTGTGGTTCGCAAGTGGGACAAAATGATAGCACGTGTAGTAAATCTACGCTTCCCAGTTACACTGAAGCTCGCGAATTGCGCGCGAACATCAACCTCAGAACATAGTTAATAAAGTCTGTATATATTATCTCGTGTTGTATATTTGTTTAAAAAAGGCAAAATATTATCAAAAATTGGTCGCGGAAAGAGATTGAACGCGTGTGAAATTAACACTATAATAAAATTGGGAGAAGAACAATATTCAGTGACAAAAATAGCAAAAATTATGTATAGAAGTCGAAAAGTAATAATGATTTCCTGAAAAATCCGGAAAACTATAGTAAAAAGAAGAGTTCTGGACGACCGCAAAGTCTAAGTGCCCGGGAACGTCGTGCAATACTAAGAGCAGCATCCAATTCTAAGATGACTGCAAGGCAAATTGCTCAAAGTGTTGGTGTAGACACTAATATAAGGAATGTGAGACGTGTTTTATAAAAATGCAAATACATACAACGAAGAAAATTAAAGAAAAAGCCTTGGTTAACTGTGCAACATAAGAACAATCGGTTACACTTTGCGGAAAAGAATATTCATATGCGAAAGAAATGGCGAAAAATAATATTTACGGATGAAAAGAGGTTTAACTTAGATGGACCTGATGGTCTGAGTTACTATTTTCACGATATGCGAAAGAGGAACAGTTTTTGAGTCGTCGGTAAATGGGAGGTGGTAGTGTGATGATTTGGTGCGGTATCGGGTACTATGGTAAAATGGAAATCAAATTTATAACAGGAAAAATGAGTAGCAAAATGTATTTGGAAATGATTAAGGAACAAATAAACACGTACGCGAGCAGAATTGCTGGAGAGAAGTATACTTTTCAGCAGGATAATGCCGCAGTACACACTGCAAAAGTAGTAAAAGGGTACTTTTCTCGAGAAAAAATTCGCATTTTAGATTGGCCAGCAAGACCACCCGACCTCAACATTATTGAAAATTGTTGGGAAAATCTTGTGTGCCCGAGCTGTATATATGTAGAAATGGCGGATAATTTGAATTAAAAAAAATGTATTCAAAATGTGTGGGAACAATTAGAACAAAAAACCTTTAAAAAACTCTTTTCCAAAGAGGATGATGGCTGTTATCAAATGTAAAGGAGGAGCCACAAAATATTAAGCATTAATAAATAAATTCGTTGATTTACTGTAATACATAATTTGAAGTTAAATGTGCTATCATTTTGTCACACCACATATTTCCTTAAAAATTCATTTTTTTTTTTTAATAAAATTGTATAGACTGGAGAAATTCAATTCAACTTCATTTGTGTCTGTTTACAGAGATATTTTGCGAGAATGTGTAAAAATAAAACCTTGGTTGTAATGTTAAATAAATAAATATTACGTTAAAATTTTAAAGTGTGCTATCTTCTTGTCCCGGAGTGTAGCAGAAGTAATGGTTCCGTGATTGGACCAACGAAAACATTTACATTTTTTCCGAGCACAGATAGCAACGAAAAATCTGGAAAAATTCTCTGAAATGCCCCGTTGGATCCAAAATGTCACATTTTTTTTCAGAATTTTAGGGAAAGCAGAAGGACTGAAATTTTACACGGAGGGGTTTTTCTTGATCAGCTTTCGAATGGTTCGTCATTGAAGTCATTGAAAAACCTCTAAGGTCATTTATAACTATCTTAATCGTCCGGTGTCCGATTCTGGTCACTACTATGGCTCAGTTATGGAATCGTTCCAAAGCGAGCACCAGGTTGAACTTGCCAATCTCGCGGGCCCAATCCAGATCAGCTCCGCTATAGTTAGCGCACGTGCATCCTCGAAGAGGCTCTCTGTTCCTCCGGGATTGCTCCTTGAATGCGTGGCGCACGTGTCGGTAACGATATCGTAACGATCACGTGTCGTTCCTAGTCGAAGTTGACTCGAGCCGATTCGCCATAGAGCGAGGTCCGAGCCGACAATGCTCACGGTGTTATATACCGTTGCTCCCTTCGGGGAACGCTAATATAACGCTAATATATAGTCTGCTTTGTCGCCGCGGTTCATCTTCGACTGCTAACCGTGATCCTTGCGGTATCACCTTTTCTTCTTCTTGTTCTTCCTCTTCTTCTTCTTCTTCTTCTGCGGACGCGTCCGCGCGTTAACTTACTGCGTTTGGGACACTGGGACTTCGGGGTGGTCGTAAATTTCTATGGAAACACGAATGAACGGGCGGGGGAGGCTTCCAAGAAGCGCAATTTCATATAAACACCTCGTTATTTACGAGCAATCCTTTTCTACCTCTCTCGCAGGCATACTCGCTGAGAGAACGGCTAATTTGCGTCTAGCCGGACTCTGCGATCATGCTCGCCGTCGAACCCAGTGCTTTACTGTTACTTTGAGACAATGTTAGCCGAGAGACTTTATTAGCAGCATAAATTAACCGTCGTTCGCTTTTATAAGGACTAGCCGCAATTCATCCTGCGTAGCTGTTCCATTTCTCTACCTGTTTAACTGCGCTTTGACGCTACGATAAAAAAAGAATGTTTCTACGAATTAATCCGTAACGGAATAAATAAATCACGATCCCGAGGAAGCTTGCAAGAAGAAATAAATATTCGTTGGCACGGAAAAAGAATTTAGTTATCAGGCTCGAGACCGTGGTGTTCCAGAGCGATATTTTTCCACGGGAACAATTACAGGGAATTCGGCCGTTTAATCTCCATAAATAACCAGATAATGCGTTCAATCGGAATCCTGGAAACAGTGAAATCATTCACCGGGGCCCCGAGGAAGAAAAGGTTTCTCATGAATCTGCTGGTGGGTGAACTGAACACGGCGGCGCGAGAGTCCGCTCGACCAGACTGTTTGGCACCATCGAACAATGGTAGCGCCCCACGCCGTCCACCATGGGGTCCCATAAAGATCCTACAAGGCCCGGGACGAGGCTCGAAATTCTTCGGGTTTCCCAGAATAGTAGGCGCGCGGCGATCCTTCATTTTATTCGACAGTGGCCGGTTAGTAAAAGCGTGGCCTGTTCTTGACAAACGTTATTTTGACTATGGCAGAGATTATGTACCATTTTAGGGGAGGAATTGCGTCGTGATCGGACGCACCTTTTCCGGGTCGCGGGTGATGTATGACTTACTCTGTTTATGCCATTTAAGACTGTTTCAAATCCTATTCCGTGTAAATTGAACTTTCAAATTGAACGCCACTTCAAAGAATGACAAATGAATGTCCGGAAACATCTATTTTGGATCTCTTGCATATTTGTAAAACACTTTAGAAACGGGACTTTCTGCGGTCACGTGAAGAATTAATCAAGTCCCAGCCGATTCAGAGCAGAACACTAAAACTGAACGGATGAGGCGGGTCGAGGTCGTCGCATTGTTCACGGAACACTAGAGACAAAACCGCTCGGCTGCTATGTTTTCGATTGAAATCGATTACCGGACGTTCCTGTTACCGGCACCGCTCTACTAAAAGTGAGTAATCATTTCCTCTCTCTCGTCCTACTTGTTTCTTAATCGATACCACCGATGGAATCGATAGTCCACCTATTGCCTATCCGAAAAAGAGAAAACGCTTCTCTAACTGTGAACGTCTAACTGTTTGTACAGGGTGTCACGAAAGTATATGTCACGGCCACCGTAGCGTGATTCTACACCTACGACTTAGTGGAAATTGACATAAAAAACTGCCCGCAAAATTAATCTTGACCTTGAAAATCAAGGTAAAGAAACAAAAATTTGTTTTTGTTTAATCGTGTTCTGCTCGTCACAAGGACCAACTTTGTGAAAGAAACCATGGGTCGCATCTCAATCGTTCCCTTAAAAAATGATGTTGCATTTCTTATAATTTTTGCAGGTTTTTTTTTACCTTGATTTTCAAGGTCAAGGTCAATTTTGTGGGGAGTTTTTTTATGTCAATTTCCACTAAATCGTAGGTGTAGAATCACGCTACGGTGACGCCCACGTACATTTCGATGAAACTGTTTGCTGCGGCAAACAGTTCGTCGACAGCTGGACCAAAATTTAAGGAATGAAGAACTGACAGTAAATTGTGAAAAATAAAATTAGAATAAAGACAGCCTAGCCAGTATACTGATAAGATCGTGATCGACGTACCCGGATCGAAATAACGAAGTTTGTCGACGGAACGAAAGCATCGTCGCTACCGGCGTTCGTGGATTCGGGTATCGCGAAGGCTGAGGAACGAGACCGAAGAATAGACTGAAACGAAGGACCATCGAACGGCCAATGTTTTTTTTATATCTGCCAACTCATTGGCCGCTCGTGGGAACGTCTTTGTGTCTGGCAAACGTGGCCCACAATGCGTGAATTAAAAGAAGCCAGCCAGAAGCGGCTGTTTTTCTTTTCGACGCCGCGCCGCGCCGCGCCGCGAGAGGACTGCTTGTGGAACGCGCTGTATTTTTGTTTTCGAAATGATTTTGCGCGCAGTCACTTCCTGCCGATACGTACGAAATTACATCAATTCACCATCGAGACTCGACGCGGAGCGGCGCATTGTCCAACCACGCTTTTGTCGAACGTTTCGTTACCATTGTTGCGGCTTCTGTTGCAAGCAGCTTCAGAAAGGTGTTCGTTAAACGTTAATTGTATGCGGCTTCCGAATACGAAGAAATCGACGCATTCCCTGTCGTATGTAATTACAATGTTCGCCTAATCTATCTGAAGGATTGTTATCGTTAAGTGGAGGTTTAAACCATTTTACCACGTTTTTCTTAGCTCGCTTTCTTGTCTGCCTGTTTGTTCGGTACAAATCTTGCAATTGATTTTAAACTAACTTCCCGATGAGCTGGAGACTTGAAATTTTAAACATAGCTCAGAACTGGATGACAAAGCAATATTCCAAAAATTTTTTTTTTAAAAACTGCGTTTACGAGATAGTAATTAGAAAATCGTAGTAACTGGGACGGGATTCGAACCCGAGCCTCAGTAAATATGCTCGGTAAAGGTAGTACGTCATCGATTCAGCGATAGCCAATCCGCGCAACAGAGCGTTTCCCATTCCACTACGCGTTCCCACTCCGACGCATCCCCACTCCACGGACCCACTTTGCATCGTTCGAGCTCAGTGTGCGCTCAAGCTCTGTGCGGTGTATACATGGTTACCACGTATTATTATACTACAATAATGTTTGTTTACCAAGCGAAAAATCAGGTACACCGAGATTCTCCGTCGAACCATTATCTTTGACATTTTACCACGGCGTTTCTATATGACGCGGTCACAGTTCCGCCAGAAATTTACTACATGTCTCTGTTGTAATCTCATCACGATGTTTAAAATCGATTGAAATCTATGAAAAGACTTGTAAGATTCAAAACGAAAAACGTGGGGCGCTTGCCTTAATTGATAATTGATGCATGAATAGTTCACCTAAGTCACTAACAATTTTATTCCACTGCAAATGATATGAACTGTTGTGTGTGTTTTCACAACGGCAGCTACTCTCTACACCCCTTACTACAATATTATCTTGCGCCCCACGTTTTTCGTTTTAAATCTTACAAGTATTTTCATAGCTATGAAAAATTCACAATCTCTATGGGGTTAGGAACCTGTATGGGGCTAGGAAAAATTATATATTTTATACTTTTTAGTCCGTTTTAAAAACGTGGTATTTTTTAAAAAATTTATTTTTATTTAAATAATTTATCTATAGAATAAAAGATTTTTTTTTTAGATAAAGTCTTACGATTTTCGAGAAAAAGATCGCAGTGTTCCCCGAGCACGACCCATCAACCAGCTGTATGCAGACTTCATTCGTCACTCGGCCAACGAATAAAACGATCCGGCCGAGTGTCTCGCGTCGGTATTGCGGGCCTCTCTTCCCATTGTGGCGCGAGGATCTCTTTATTTCCTCGTCGGCGCGTTGCTGAAGTCATCAATCCAGTCGGCACCTCGATGGCGCGCGACTCCGGAATGATTTTCGAGGCGGAAACCGCGTGTCCGTGTTCTGTGTTCCGTGGAGAACGGAGCAACGAGCCGCTTAGAAATGCAACGAAATCGTCGGCCGAACGAGCTGGCACGGTGATCGAGTCGCCACGGGTGGCCCCACCGGCAAACGAGAAAAAGAAAAAGAACGCTGCACCGTGCCACGGGTCCGGCCGTGCAACAAAAACGGCCAACACCAACAACAACAACGGCAGCGAGCATTACCCGGACCGACGCCCACGGGATTGTTCCAGTATTATCCACCTTGGCAGGTGAGCCTTTATGCCGGATGGCGCGTCATTTCTGTTACGACCGCACGATACCACCGGTAATTGAATTCTCTTTTTCGACGGCGCACGAGAAATCGGCTGACGGGGTGCGCTCCTTGCTCTCCGGATCCTCAGCTTTTCTCCTTTTTTAACTTCGATCTCCTTATTTCTTCTCTTCTAAAATTTTCGTGTCAGGAAATAAGTTCAAACCAGAGTAGGGCAAAAATTTAATCAACGATTGACGACTTTTCTGCTTCAATCGTTAATCGTAATTAACAATCAATCTCCTAGTTTAGTCGTTAATTGCGGTTAACGATTAAATTTCTACTTTAGTCGTTAATTGCGATTAACGATTACATTCCTTTAAATTGTAATCGTCAATCGGATAATTGATTAATGATTAACTGCTGAAATTTCGAAGTGAAATACGGAATATGACTGTATGAATCGCTGTATGAATACTGAAAAATGTAAACTGAGTTTAGGTGTATAGTCATTTGGTCTACATACAGGGTGTTGTGCGGATAAAAAAAAGTATCTTACGAAAATTGCTGGTCTTTTTACGTACAATAAGATCCCATAATAAAAAATATAGGTTTCCATTTGAAAAAACAAAGTTGACCTTCAAATAACCTTGAAAACGCCATCCGAATAAAAAACTGATACTGCCCCCCTCTTTCCCCGTCAAAATACTTGGACACATATTTTACACCTTTTTAATATCTTTCACACTTTTCGAGATATTCGGATGGAAAGTTTTCAAATGAACACCCTGTATAATACGAACTCTGTTTACGTGCTTTTATGTTTTTTTCGATGATTTCTTTTTTTAATCAACGATTAACGATCATCAATCGATTGATCCAATCGTCGATTTTTCGACGATTTCTTCTTTTAATCAACGATTTTCGATTGACTTCATCAATCGATTGAACCAATCGTCGATTTTTCGACGATTTCTTCTTTTAATCAACGATTTTCGATTAACTTCATTAATCGATTGAATCAATCGTCGATTAATCAATCAATCATGATTAAAATTTTAATCGATTAATGCTCACACACACACACAACTCTGGTTGAAACTGGGTTAAGTCTGTATCAGCATCAGCCTCTCCAACATTTCCATATATAATCATTCTATAATACACATTTTGATAGCTAATAAATACCGTTCAAGAAGATGACGTCGAAAGAAGCCACAATTACCTCGAGCAAGATGTTCATCATTGTGAACAGCGGATGACGAACAGGTGTCCAATATCATCACTGGCAGGAACCGTCCTAGATAAACGAACAGAATCATCCTAGATAAATCTACATATCTGTTTAGTTTAGTTTAGGGCCCAAACATACGCACAACCAACTGGTTGTTGACAAAATACGAATGTTCACCCAAAGGGTACTGACAAGTACCGCCCGTCATTGCAGGAGTATATAAGCCCTTGCATTTCTACTCTCGTGGGCTAGTACTATCGTAATCACGTATCGTGTCGCGTCGTGCTGCATCTCGGAAGTCAACTACCAGTGAGATCGGGCTAAAGTTCCCCTTCGAATCAAAAGTTAACCGTATAGATTCCGCGAGTTCGGTCTAAAATCTATTAGGCAGTGATAAGGTTGCTCCGAGACCCCCGCATTGCCAGAGCGTCAACACCGTGCATCTCAGTTTCGGTAACACACATCTTATTTAAATTCTTTCTATTCTAATTCAATTCATTCGCGACAGTTACACAATTGTATCGCAGAATCTTATAATCAGAATATATCTGTATTCTTTGATAATTAACGCAAATTCATTAAACCCATAATTATTGTCCAATATCCTAATCGAGTAATTGAACGTCCCCACACGATACAATCTTACCGCTCGGATATTGTATCATTAAATTATACTAGTTAGGAGGCTTACTAACTATCCCAG
Source organism: Lasioglossum malachurum (assembly GCA_028455605.1). Classification (NCBI taxonomy): domain Eukaryota; kingdom Metazoa; phylum Arthropoda; class Insecta; order Hymenoptera; family Halictidae; genus Lasioglossum; species Lasioglossum malachurum. The sequence goes on along the minus strand of CM052318.1, from coordinate 15,269,727 downwards.
CAGCTCCCTGATTTCGCATCAGGTACGTCTGTGCTTTTATCCAACCTCCTAGCGGCTCCCCAATTCCGCATTGGGTTCGTCCGCGTTTGACTCCATTCCTAGCGGCTCCCTGACTTCGCGTCAGGTTCGTCCTCGCTGTCTATAATCCTAGCGGCTCCCCAATTCCGCATTGCGTTCGTCCGCGTACCTTTAACTAACAAATTGATACCATATTCCTGGAGTAACAACACTTCGCCGGCCACTCGTGCTGCTCGCGGCCCTGGCTCGTAACAGCAAAATAAAACTGAAATGAAATAGAAATTGATTTTCTGTTCCCATATATACGTTGAATAGGTTAAAAATAATGTAACAGTATTTCATCTAATGTTTTTACCGTTTTAAATAACACCCACTCATTTTTGTCATAAACGCATAAAATCCGCTGTCTATTCATCATCCACCTATCGAACGAGTACAAATACATACCTCTCGTTCGAGAAACGAATAACTCGTTAGGACACGTGTGCGCAGGCATCCATTTACGAACGCCTCGTAGCCTATAGGATCCTGCTGTTATCGTGTAATGCTTTCGCTGACATTTCTCGCGCGTAGCCATACATACATATATCAATCGTCCGATCCACTGACGGACCGTGTCTCTGTACCGTCCCGGTCTAAATGTTCATTAATTGTCCGTGTAGACAACGTAATTATTTTGTCAATCACCCGCGGGGAGAAATGATCGTTGCTCTCCGGCCGATCGCGATGCCAATTGTCTTCTCGTTATTCGCGCTTGCACGAACGACGTGAACGGAGTTGGGTCCGAGGGCGGTCCTCGATTCGCGACTCTCTATTTTCGGGCCCGGCTTATTAGCCGGGTCACGGGGTCGTATCCATCAAACACCATCAGCTCCTATTGTTTCGCTTCACCTGCGAGAGAGTCCCGTCCCATCCCGCCGCGACCATTTACATCGCTCCTCCTTTTATTTCGACTTGCATACGTTTATGTACAGGCCAGCTAGAAAGTTCCATCCCTGCCTCTTTCATTGAGACGCGCTCTAATGAGAAAAATTATATATATATTTTATACTTTTTAGTCCGTTTTAAAAACGTGGTATTTTTTAAAAATTTATTTTTATTTAAATAATTATTTTCTGCTATTTAGTCTTGTGTGTGTGAAATTTTTCAATCGATTTTAAACATCGTGATGAGATTACAACAAAGACATGTAGTAAATTTCTGGCAGAATTGTGACCGCGTCATATAGAAACGCCGTGGTAAAATGTCAAAGATAATGGTTCGACGGAGGATCTCGGTGTACCTGATTTTTCGCTTGGTAAACAAACATTATTGTAGTATAATAATACGTGGTAACCATGTATACACCGCACAGAGCTTGAGCGCACACTGAGCTCGAACGATGCAAAGTGGGTCCGTGGAGTGGGGATGCGTCGGAGTGGGAACGCGTAGGGGAATGGGAAACGCTCTGTCACGCCGATTGGCTATCGCTGAATCGATGACGTACTACCTTTACCGAGCATATTTACTGAGGCTCGGGTTCGAATCCCGTTCCAGTTACTACGATTTTCTAATTAGTATCTCGTAAACGCACAGTTTTGAAAAAAAATTTTTTTGGAATATTGCATTGTCATCCACTTCTGAGCTATGTTTAAAATTTCAAGTCTCCAGCTCATCGGGAAGTTAGTTTAAAATCAATTGCAAGATTTGTACCGAACAGACAGACAAACAAACACGAAAGCAAGCTAATATAAAAACGTGGTAAAATAGCTCGCTCCAGTGGTATTTACATTTAGCGATCAGTCTCGCTGGGCGAGGTACAGGATTACAACCCAATACACGTTATCGGGAGAAAATTCCCGATTTTCGAGAACCAGCAGAAAATTTCGCGATCCCGTGAAGAATAATGAATCCCTTTCCCTTTCCGCGGCCGCTCATCTTTCCCCATTATTATTGCGCGCTGAAAGTGCGACGAGTAGAGCGCGGCTCGAGCATTCGTGTGCACGTGCGCGCACCTGAAACGCATCTAACTAGACGCGTTGCACCGTGCTGCATACAAGAACTGCCGTGCATGGTGCGCCAGGGTGCAGGGGAAAGGCGAAAGAGGGCGGAGGGGTGTACGAGGAGGCGGGGGTGTGCACCTACTTGTTCCGCGGCGGCGGTGCATGAGGTACACGCTCTCTCGCGGTATAATATATAATGAACATATCAGATGGCCGCCAGCGATGTCTGGGATTACATATTTGGATCCTATGTTAATGCCGAGTCGCGGCGCTATACATCACGCCGCTGTTATTGTGATTCAAAGATTGAATGGTTAAGGCACCGAGCCACGATTCTGCTCGCGGGGGAGACCGGGGGTGGTAACGGCGGGGAACGAGGAAGAAGGGGGTTGCAGAAAAGCTGGACGGTGGGGGTGCGCAACGGAGAAACCAGAGGAGAGAAAGAGGGAGCGGATCGATGCGCTCGCACTTGGAGATAATATTGCAAAATACTGGTGGCCGCGGGAGGCGACGTCGCGGCGACGACAACGACCACTGAAAACCGATTTGATCGATCGCTGTTTATCCGAGAAATTTTCTGGAAATTTTCGTTTTCAACGGCCACCTATCGCTCCACGCCGAGAGTCACACATTTTACCAGCGCCCGCGCCTCTTTTGCATAATGCTTTTGATCCGGCCACCATTCACCGGTTTATTTATTTTGCGGAAATCACGCGACGATACCCGGCTGTTTCGAATCGTGAAACGTGCACCGAACTGCTGTGCAGCTTGTCCGGTTCTCGCGCCGATTTCGCCCCGTGTTTTCTGCCGATTGTTCGCCCGCGGATTGGCTAACTCGAATCATTTCGTATTTGGCTTTCGGTGTATGGATTTTTACATGTTTTTATCGTTGCGTGTGCATTTGAGTTTACAACACTGAAAATGAAAATGTACAGGGTGGGGAAAAATGAATGGTCATCCTTTTAGGAGATGATAGAACTCGTCGAGATCGCCAACGTTGCATTATAAACGTGGTGCCGCAAAATGAGTTTTCAAGGTCATTTTCAATGTTAAATTTTTGTCAGTCAAAATGTCAAACAATGGACATTGTTTCATTGTTTCAACCCTTCCAAAACCTCGCTATCCGTTACGATTTTTCCCACTTTAAATCATCAATCAGTTCTTGCTAATAATGACATTTTCAAATTGTTTAAACAATACTGTCATAGACAATTATTCTTCAACTATTTTGTTCACTAGAAATTCATATTGTCCCCTTATAATGGTAACCGCATTGATCCGTATGCGATATCTTTGCTTATCTGACCTCAGTTTTTTGAAGGGTTGAAACAACGATACTCATTTTCGCCGAGGACCCGCTCCACCTGGTTTATTGTGGAGTCCTTTTTCAGGGTTAGTTTTGGGGGGGGCGGTGATTTTCGCTAATCATGACCAGGATATTCAGAACATGATTTTAAGAACTTTATAAGCACCAGACTTATTTTCTTACTTCATGAAAATCAATTTTTTTTAAATTTCAGGCAAAAAAACTTCAAACGAAGATTTCTCTATGGAATATCGATTTCCGGCATATGGTCCCTTTGAGACTTTTGTTCAGCTCGACGAGTAGAATCGACGAAGCCAACGAAAAAAATTTGACATGGAAAATGACCTTGAAAATTCATTTTGCGGCACCATGTTTATAATGCAATGTTGGCGATCTCGACGAGTTCTATCACCTCCTAAAAGGATGACCATTAATTTCTCCCCACCTTGTACAATGAGTAAACTTCTGTACAGTATACTCCGGCACGAGAACGACCAAAAAATTGTTTTTAAAAATATATATAACATATATATGATTAATTATACGGGCAAGAGTTCGTCGATCCCCGGCTTGTTGAACAAATCACCGACTCGAGCATTTCCCCGCGGCGAATAAAACGAGACTGAGCCGGTGAACGGCCGTGGCACTCTTTGTATGGAAATCAGGCATGATTTTTGGCAAAATTTATTTTAGCATAACGTCGGTGGATATCCGTCGCCGTAGCGGTTTTCCATGGGCGCCGGCTGCACTCCCGGATGGAAATAAAAACGACAAAGGGAAGGAATTGCGGCGCGTCGACGTTGGCTTGCCATCGTGGACAGATCATCGGGTGTGGGCGCGAAATCGATCGCCCCACGTCCCTTTTATTATTAAATCTGTTTCATCGTCGAAATAGTAGGCACGATGCCTGCACTTTAGACATCTCCCGAGATCGTTGGATAAGAAAGCGAAGGAATAGCGGCCGCGCCACCAGATTTCCATCGGCCAGCCCCTCACCTTCTCTCTCTCTTTCTCGATCAGACCTGGCGCGTCCGCGAAAAAGATCAAGCGGCTCTGGAATGCTTTTAAAATGCTAAAATGATCGGTGGCGAGCGATCCTCCGCGAAGGACACACCTTAACCTCGTCCCTAGCCGATCCCGAAGAGGAGACCGGTCGACGTCCGTCTCGTGATTCATTGTCATTCGCGCGAAACGCAAAAAAAATCTACTTTATCCACTCTATTATATTGTCTTCCGACGTAACGCAGACACGTTTGACTATGACACGGCGATTCTTCCACATAGTCGTTTCACTTCCATAGGAGAGTTCTACTCCGCTACTATCCACTTGTTCTATTCATTATTGTCGCGTTGTTCGTTCTTGTAGAATGATGGAATTTGAATTTGAAGCGGGAGAGTTGGATGGCGAGTTTCTTGTCTTCCTGGTGTCTACGGACGCTGCGATTATTTATGCTGTTGGCTCGGCAAAAATATATTGTTCTTCATCAGAATATAATGGAATTATTAATTCATAAAATTCTGGGAACATTTCAGACTTCTGAATATAAAATTATTTACGACGTCGGCTAAAGCAGGCCTGGCCAACCCAAATGATTTCGAGGGCCACTTTGATGACGTAAACATGCTTTTCAAATATGTAATACAAATACAAAACCAATAAAACTGTACTGTTTTACTATGGTTCAATATAATTAACTATTGAGTCTTAATTAATGAGACATTTGTCTATCCTTGCTTTCACTTAATTTTTGTAAATCTGTGTTTACTACATGTTCGACGTTGCACATCTTAGCTGGTCTTCTAAATTGGCATCAGTTAATGAAGCACGTGATGAACTCATTGTAAATGTCGTCCTTGGAAAAAATGTTCCCCTCGTTGTGCTCGTTGTGCAAAATATCTTAAGTTGGAATATCTCTTGGATGTAATATAACTATTGTAAAAATTAATTTTTTTTATGTGGAAGCAAAAATTAGTTTCATTTCGTTGTTGCACTATAACTCAATTATATCAAAGATATCACACACAAATATAGAACTGGAGTTCGCGTAGTCGCACTTGTACATTATAACAATGATACATGCAAATTTTCATTTATTTAATATTTCTTGTACACACATACAACGAAAAATGTAAAATCGCGGCGGGCCGCGCGTTGACCGGGCCTGGGCTAAAGCGATCAAAGCGTAACCAGATTTTCAGGCGTCACTGCACAACGTTAGAAAATTGGAGAAGAATGCAGCGATTTAAGGTGTCGCGCTCGGAACGACGTTGAAAGGGGGGCTGGTTCTATGTTTCGGGTCGGTCGGGGACACGATTCGTTCCTCGATCGGGCAAGAAAGGGGGTTTAGAGGCCTTAATTCACACAGGTGGCACGTACATATTTGTATTCGCCTAAAAGCCCCCATCGTGCGGCATTCCTCCTCTCTGTCGCACCGTGGGCCAACCGTAGAGACAGAGCCCGTTCCGTCGGGAGGCATCATACGCCCACCTCGTGTTAGATACGATCTTTTCAACGGTGGACCAGCAGCAGCAGCAACAGCAGCAACAGGAACAGGGGCGAGCCACCCGGTGCGAGGCACCACGGCCATCATCCATTTCGCCGGAATAAAAGTTTCATGGCGTGCGAGAGCGTTTTGTTGAAGCGTCTCCGAGGTGTCGGCAGACAATGTGACACCGCGCCCGCCCCCGGTGTCCCAAACCGTCCGATATATTGTGTTATCAAGCGATTACGCAACCCCATAAATATTGCGGCCACGAACACACGCGTTCCACGGCTCTTCTCATGGAAATGAGTAATTGGGGGTCCTGAGCACCGAGTTACCCGTGGAAATTCCGCGCGTCGCTGATGCCACCGAGCTGCTGCCTGTCCCGGAGCTGCCTAATCTGTCATCGATACGTTTCACGGGGATTCCAATGTTTACCGGTGGTTTTGTTCCGGGACGAATTAACGAATGATGAAGAATTTAGGTTACATCGGTTATAAACGAATAAGTAATCACCGAAACTGTATCGTGTTTGGTCTCCAGAAGAATTAAGTTTTGTTTAACAGATAATACATAAAATATAAGTAGATTTATGGCTTCTGAAAATTTTCCGAGAATGGTAGAGTATAAAATTCGGTAGAATTTAGTACAATTTTTATTTATTAGGTCGACCGGAACGTTCCGTCCGTTCAGCTTCCAGTAGCCGTAGCTCGAACTGTCGTTAACTATAACGTCTAAAGTAAGGTTAACTTTTTAGTTTGGACATCTTTCAATAAAATTCGATAAGGGTCATTTGCGCGAAGTGTTAATCTTTTGCTTCAATTGGAAGAAAATTGCAGCCGAAGCTCATCGAATGATTGTAAACGTCGAACGTGGTTTCGACGCTTTAAAAATGGTGATTTTACTGTGGAGGACAAAGAGCGTTCTGGACGGCCGCGAGTATTCGAAGACGAAGAATTGCAGGCACTGGTGGATGAAGACCCATGTCAAAGGCAAAAACAAATTGCAGAAGCGTTAAATTGTGCTCAATCTGTCATTTCCGATCGTTTAAAAGCCTTGGGAAAGGTCTACAAGGAAGGAAAGCAGGCCACATATGAACTCAAGCCAAGAGACATTGAAAAGCGAAAAACCATCTGCGAAATTCTGCTTGCGAAACGTCACAAAAGTTGTCGAAGAAACGTCAGAAGCACTTCGCTGGGAAGTGCTACCCCATGCGGCTTAATGCGAATAAATAGTTGAAATATTGTATTAAAATCTGAGTATATGGGACAGATAACTCTGATACAACACAACACGACTCTTACTTTTTCTCACTTTCAGGAAATAGTTAGAAAATACTACTACCATAACTTTAACTGTTTCTCTTCTACATTGTGTCGAGGTATATATGTTACGGAAAATGTGATTAATCCGGTGATTATGCATAATATAACCGGTTATTATATATAATCATCGCATTAAGTTTGCCGATTATTGGGAGTCGATATATAGCTTTTTCTTACTCCGACTCCGACTCCGAAGCCTTGCATTCTCGGTTATTGCACCTTCTTAAGATTCGTCTATAAAAATGGAAAATTCCATAAACATCCGCAGTCTAATAATTACATACGATTTTAAGACCGAACTCGTCCGTTTCCCATGCAATCCCCGTCATCCTGGCCAAGAGGAGGATCGAAGAAAAATCCGCTGGCAAGCAGCATCGAGCAAAAAGAATCTTATTGTGCGGGAATCGCAAGATCGACGTTCATCACTGTCGAAGGTAGGTACGGGCCGGTGTCCGACAATGGGTACCAATCAGTGGGAAACCTCGGTGTCAAGTCGCCTCTAATTGTGCCAGCCGGACAATAGCGAAAATGACATGGGCGTGCGCTTCACTTAAACCGTGGCCGGGCCTCTCGGCCCGACGCGACGGTGGCGTCTAATGGGTTTTGTATTTCGTCGATTAACGTTTGCGAATGACATTCATAACCGGGCGTCCCCTCCTGGCCACCATGAAGTGTCCCCGTTCCGCAGGAATATTCATAGCTGCGAGGCCTGACGGGTTTTCGTGGGGTCCTTTCGTGAACACCTCTCCTTTCTCTCTCTCTCTTTCCGTGGCACCGCACCGTCTGAGAAAAAGAGAACCCTCAGGGAGAAACAGGGAGAGAATCGGAATCAAGGAGGGAAGCCAGATATACATATACACGTCGAAGAAAACTGGTTCCATCCCTCTTCGCCCGGAGCTCTCTAAAACGCCAGGTTGCTTTCTGTGTTTGCGCCTTTTTCTCCCTCTTTTCCTCCGTTCGCTAGCCAACGGGTTACCTTTTTTTCGAAACGCGATAAAACGGGGGGACCGACAATGAGAATTGAGTTTCATAACCGGGCCGCGCGGGCACAATGACGCAAAATTGCGTTACGAGGGTCCCAGGTCATTGTTTCCTACGGTCCACACGTAGGAACATGTGTTTCCTTCGGCCAGGGGGGAATAATCGTGCCCATAATTATGAAAAATTTGGTTTAAAGTTAACATTGAAGAAAGTCACATTATTTTAAACTCAATGAATTCAATGTAATTTTTGCGATATTCTGAAACATGAGTTATATGGAATTTTTCTAGCAAATAAAATCGTTTGAGGCTTAAAATTACATCAAAAGTAGATCGAATGTCAATTAATAGATTACCACAACTTCGTTTGGTATACAAGCAGTGAAACTTGTTGCTTGGATTTTTCACGGTTCATATTTACCGCCAAATATTGATTGGCCAATGGCTCTACAAATTCTAATGTTTCTCCTCAGTCATTGTATCACAGGCATGGAATCAACATGTGTTCTAAAGTCGTAAACAGTTTAAAATAATTTTATCACATAGCAAGTATCTCTTTGGTTTTTTGCTATAAATATTCAGGTTTGTGTACGGAATACAACACAAATTTTATATTAATTCAATAATCTTTACAGACGCAATTATATAAAAATTTTTCTTGAAAATGGTCTAAAAAGTTTTGATCGAAACGTTGAAAATTTTGTGGTAATTCGCAAAATTGTTGAACTAGTAGCATCAGATCGAACCAGTGCGCTGAAATCATTGTTATTCGTTATAAGGAATTCGTTTAGTGTTAATATCCTTTCCCTTTAACCCTTTGGACTCGAAGCAATTTTAATCCCGAAAACATAAAATGATATAATAACAATGAGACATGAAAATTTTAATGTAAAAATTTCAGAATCTGTTTGAGAAGATTGGTGGTGGTGGTGTGCGCGTACTTGGAAAAAGCGGCGGGCAACAGAGTAGCAGGCAGAAGGGTGACAAATTATACCGTGCGAATCTGTCGCGCAGCCAAACAAGAGACCCAAGGCCAGACCCACCTACTTCCCAAGCGGAACTATCGTCCATTCATAGCACAATGGTCATCCATTCACAGATACAGTGCCGATCAATGGGTGTACCGTTACGAGTAACACTTCCTCGTAGCGCTGTAGCCTGCGTTGCGTGGGAAAACAAATTCCCATCGACTAATTGCAACCTGTCAATTACCCGAGGAATTTTGATAGTCGCCCGGTTCGAAATTCGATTCCTCCTCCCGTATTTGCATATTTATGCAGCTCGAACTTTGATTACAGTCGGACTAAACCCGGTATGAATTTTAATTGAGTCTCGTTTGAATGTCTAAATAGAATGGAAGCCGCCGGGTATAGCTGACAGGAAATTAAAGGTTCTCGCTTTCCCGCGAACCGATCGCATCAATCAGACTGCTCCCGGCAGCTTAATTAGTTATAAATTATGGGCGACTGTAATTCGGTCGCAATTAGACTACGAGAATTCGTTCGACTCTGCGCTTCGGCGTTCCACTGATCTGAATATACTATTGTATGACCAAGTATTTACTTTATAATAAATGGTGACTAAGATAGATGTTTTCGACAGTGAACCTCGACCGGTCACTACCCTTAGTCACACAGAAATCAGCACTATAACACATCATTGTAGTCATCTACCTCTCCCTTTAAGGTCCTTAAGGGAACCAGGCTTTTTTTAGTAGAAATCTCAGCGCATCTAAGATCACGCTCTTTCTGTCTATCCCGTGTTGTCAGACTTCCGACGAATCGTACTTTGTAACGCGCTTCTTGTGCTTTGTGACCGGAGTTATAGTTGAGGAGTTTTATTAATAAACTAGTGTTTTGTTATCATACACCGACAACGTTGATTAACCCTCATCCGGAATACAACAATACACTATACACTCCTCAAAAAAAATCAAGGGATCACCTCTGCGAACCCGAAAAATTGCTACCAGTTTACATGATCGTAACACCGGGCAAAATTGCTGTATCGGTATCGTTTCAAATTTCTGCTATGTTGGTTTTTTACAAAGTTATAACGAGGTAAGGACAACATTAACGGTTAACAAAAATTTTGTGCAACTTTGTAACATCACAACGGGGTGAAACAAATTTTTTTGATAAATCGCGTTAATATCATTTGGAAGGTCTATCTTCCCTGTGTGAATCGTGTGGTTGTTGATTATTTTGCGATTTTTTTTATTCAAGTTATTCAACATTTAAGTAAATGTTGGCTTTTTAACTTTAACTGGCTCCAGAAAGCGAAAAGATTATCGTAGAATCTTGTGCAGGAAAGCAATAGAAAGAGCGTTTCTTTCTCTTCAAGGCACTTGTTTTGTTTTTTCAATTTCATTAACATTTCGATATATGTACCAGGTTTTTCTGAAAATATGCTTAAAATATGCACAATTTCCAATACCATGATCCGAAAGTCAGATTGATGCAGAGATTCTTCCGATTCGATTGAGCACCCCATGAACCCGCTGCGACAATTTTTTACCTGTGGCAGCTGTGTTTGAAGTTAGCGATTCGCAGAAATTAACGCTTCACCTACAGCGGCTGGCTGACATCCCTGAATACTGAATATACTATCGCCGGCTTTAACATTACCCAAGACATTCCGCGTTTAGGCTGCTGAAAACAAAATTAAACAAGTAGCAATTTTGCGGGTTCGCAGAGGTGGTCCCTTAATTTTCTTGTATGATTATTATTATTTATTATTATAGACGGACCGAAGTCCTCTTACATAAATGTCTACAATAGGAAAAGACAAAGGATATAACAAAGAAGGTACGATATGGTATTATCCTATAATCCTTCGTAATTGTTTTTTAAAAGTGTGCAAAGACTCAGTAAAAAAATCAATACGATTATAGAGAGTGCTAGAGTCGGCAATAATGCGGATTTATTGGATTAATTAATCCATAAGTAGATCTGGCTTTATGTGTTTGAAATCCTGCTCCAGTTCTCAATTCACGTTCAGGTACAAAGAAATTGATTTGCGCAAGTAGACAGGGACCATCAATATGATTAAATTAAAAATAAAGCTCTGGTCGGATACTCTTCTTCGAGCAGACAATGTTTCAAGGTTCATTGCGGTTAATATCGTGGAGTAGTCATAATCAAAGAATGACATTGGATTTTTTAGCTTATATGAACAAAACCGGAAAAATTTATGCTGCACTCTCTCGAGCATGACTTCGTAATTAAAGCTTCTCGGAGACCATATAATTGAAGTATATTCTGACAGGGGACGGACGAGGGTGGTACATATACAGCAATCTAAGTGTGTGGGTTGAATGAAAATCAGTGGAGAAACGAAGTATGAAACCGAGTGTCCTTGAGTCGGAGTTAACAATATAATAAATATGGTTGGAAAAGAGTTCAAGGTAGAGGAGAAATGAATTCGTAAGTCCTTTACCTCACTTGTTGAGGAGAGAATACTGCCACTGAGACGGTATGGATACAGTATTTTATCGATTATTGTCCGCAACACGGGTCTGCTCAGGGACAATTATCCGCCAGGGATACTATTCCCTGCGGGAGACAGCGGAGCTTGAGAGGCCTCGGTCGACGCGTGAAGTGTAAACATAACTAATCCAAAAAAAAATTTCTTTATTTTTCATTATTTATTGATGGGACTTTTTGACCAACATATTCGTGGCATTGTTCTAATGAAAATGATACAAATTATGATATCCAAATTATATTTACTTGTGTAATGGACGATGAAATTTTTCGACGCAAATAAAGACTGCGTATGGGAAAGAAAGAGTCGCAGCGCGCCGGCACAGATCAAAGAACTTCCTATACGCTGTTCCCCCTTGCGTTCGAAACTTTCATCGTTCATTGAACAAGTAAATTGTATTATTGGCATTATATCATATGTGGTGTATAATTTTCATTAGAAAAATACCACGAATATATTGGTGAAAGTTTCATAAAAAAAAAAAATGAAAAATAAAGAAGTTTTGTCATTGGATTAGTGTGGTGTCACCGATATACCCGAGCCGTATGATGTTCTCGGCGACCGAGGCCTCTCGAGCTTCCCGGCCCCTCAAGGGGGTACACCCCAGAGGAGTGGGGATAGTTCTAGGACACTTATCGGCCAGACATTTGGGACATTTATCGATAAAAAAAAACGTGGTAAAATACTGTATATGATAAAGTACAGAGCGACGGAAAGACCTCATAACATGGCATTTCTTAATATTGAGTTCCATACCATTCATGTGCGACACCAATCGCTGAAACGATCAAGGGCTGCCTGTATGATGTTATTCGCGGTAGAAAATTGGAAATCTTGAAGATATGATTCCAAGAAATTCTGAACTGATTCAAGCACCCTTTCGACCAGGTAAAAATCATTCATCGGTGATTAACTCCGCTCTTCCCACACGAGAGCTCGAGCCGCGCTCCCATGACCAATTTCCCCTAAACAATTTATTCCCGGGCGATCCTGGAGAGACCTTCGAGCACGTCTTTTGTCGCGGTTACCGCAGATCGGCCTCGTGAGCGAAATAATCCGTGAAATCGGTCAATTAAACGTCCCGTTCAAGGATTCTCGAAGCGGAGGGACAAAGTCGGGGAAGACAGGCGCTTCTTTGACGGCGTCGTTAGGGCAACGACGCGTGCAAGGATCGTCCTTGCTATCTCTTGAGCTTCTCCGCGGAAGGAGAAGCATGCTATCCCGTGGTATGGAGGGAGAAAGAGTTTTCCCGGGGACATCGAACACGAGAGACGTTGCGCTCGAGAAACAGAGTCGCCGGGAAAATGGATGAAAAGCCTTGTGACACGGGGACAGATCAGGCTAATCCGAGGCGACAGCGATCGCGGTGACCTCGGTGGAAACCGATACGTGGCCCCTGGATCGACGCATCCGTGTGTTACGCATCTGCGGATCATCCTACGGACCGATGGATGGGGATCGTCGAGGGTTTTCGGGGTAGGGAGCCACCCGGCAACAAGGCCAATGAATGAGATAATTGAATTTCACGCAGCGACGATTCCACCGCGGACTCCCAGGAATCCTTTCCTGTTTCTGCCACACCGGGATTTCCGGGGGATTTGACTTCCAAGATCATCGGAGGATCAACCCGGGATGCTGGAGGATCCTTCTGAGCCTCTAGCTACCGGTTACGCGGCGGCTCCTTTGCGATCATGCGTTACGAAGTATCGTTTCTTCGGATCTTTTCGCTTTTGTGCTGGGTAGGACAGGGGATTTTTGTTGATTGTATTACACCGTGTTTCGAGGCTTTATGTTGGAATTTATTTAAGAAACAAATTGACAAAAATAACCTACTGTTATTTAGTAGGCAAATTCAGTTTGTTTGATACTCGAGCACCTATACAAATGAACACATTGTATCTATGCTGTCGATGGGGTTTCAGAGTTATTTAAATTGATATATCACCTGAACTACTAACTTTTCGACATACATAGGTTAGTACTTTTTTATAACGAATGTCCGGCTGCATCGATTGATGTATTAAAAAATACCTGGTTCCATTTAAAAAAAAATGGAGGTGACCTTCATACCTCTAAGAAAAATGACATAAAAACAAAACTTTTTTTGTATTATATGAGCCCCATTTTACCATTCAACTTTGTTCTTCATACTTTTGACGTATCTTTAAAAACAACAAAGATATTCAAGGTGGTCAAGTTAGGTGAAATACTTTATTAGGTAAATAGAATAAATTCTATTTCATACTTATTCGTTAGTGGGGTTGATTGTATACCCATATTCTAATACAAATACTTTATGATTCTTTTTTTCTGGACGAGCAAGGTGGCTGTAGATTTTCTGTGGTAGTAGGCGAAAAACTTTTCCGATAACAGAAAAATGTAATAAGTTTGTAGAAATGTTCCAGACAACGCGAATTACGTGAAAGATGAGTATGAAAGGTGGTATGGCAGCAGATGGTGTCGGTGGGATCGCGAGAAAGAGTGCTCGCGCAATTTGTTCAGAAATGTTGTGACTGGTCGGGGCCGCTTTATTTAGGGGAAACGACGAGAGAAATGGTTGAATGCCGGGCAGGTTGACCCCACAGTCAACAGTTAACGATTTTCAATGGCGATTGGATGTCAGCATCACTCTCCGCCAATCAGAGAGTGATGCTGACATCCGGACAAACGGACAATGGGAAAGCGCTAAATGCTCACGGTGCGCGTTCAATCTGGTGAATACGAGCGGCGTCTATTGGGGGTTCCACCCCGCTATTACAGTCAATGATGGAGCATACGAAACACTATTCATCCGTCGCGTTTGTTCCTTACACACATCGGTGTAAGTATAGTGCATGCAACCCCCGATCCCGACGGATCCGCGAGCTTTGCCGCCCGGGGGAATGCGAATCACGCCTGTTTGCAAACCTTCATCGCGGAATCACGCGATTTTCGGCCCACGAGTCTTCCCCCCTCTTGTCTCAAATCATTCGTATCATCTCGGTGCCTCGTTATACTGCGACTATGCCACCTTCAGACTGCGGTCGATGCGAACCTTGTGTGTGTGTTTGTGTGTGAGCTAAGTAGACCAAATTCGAAATAGAAGGAAATACTTAAATATTTTGATTTTCTGTAACTAATCAACAACCACTTTGTACATTTGATACTACTCAAGGGGGTAGACTCGTCTCCAGGCGGAGTTGTGCAGAATTACAATTTAATTACTCCAGGAATTATAATTACAAGTAATTGAATTACATTGTAATTCAATTATATTGTAATTTACTGTCGCAGCTTTATGAAAATATGTAGCTACATGCGCAGCTGTATGCCGTAAACGAAAAAGTAGGACTTTTGGGGGTGATCGCGGCCTAGATGTATTTTTTATCTAGCGTTTTTGACTACTGACGAACCCCAAATTCCGCACCCTTGCAATCATGGAAGAACGAGTCTACCCCCTTAAAGAACCACGTCCAGGCATTTACGATACAAATTAGAAGATTATGCGGCGCTCACCGAAACGACTTTAGTCCAGCCAGATTGGCGCAACAGCGTGCAACGCAAGATTGCATTAATCACCCTGTTGAGGGCCTGAAAACGTCGCAATTCCAAGATTGATGGAGCTGTCTCGCGGTATCGAGGAGCCTGGCATTGTTCGTGTAACGGTCGCTGGGATAATGGAGGACAACAGAGAAAGAGAGAGAGAGAGAAAGAAAGAAAGAAAGAACGAATGCATTGCAAGAAAGAAAGTCAAAAGGAATTTTCCCTATTTGATATCACGGGCTCGCGCGAAGGGGTGGCGGCGGGTTTTGCGAGGCTGCGACGAGCGAATTGTTTACAACGTCAGGTCCTACTCAGGCGGTATTGCTTTCCGTGGGATTGAAGTGCTCGTAAAACAAACCCCCCTTGAAATTAGAGCAGTCCTTGCGGCTCCATAGAAGCGCGTACACCCTGCGTGCCCCTCCTCGCGCGATACAATGTCTCCCACCCTCTTTCCGTGAAACTAACACTGTGCATTACCATCACAATGGCTAGATTAAAAAAGAAGGGGAGTGGGATACGCACCCCTGGTCCCTGTGTTGCGAGAGAATGTCTGACACGTTAGGCCGAACGACGGAAACAGAGCGTTTTAGAAGCGGTCGCAAACCTTCGACAGGGGGCGCAACCCTTTCCTCTTTCAGGTGAACCGATTGCGCGCGTAATCCGCCCCTAGCGGGCAACCTGGAAACTAAACCTTGTGCCGCGATAGACTGGCATTATCGATTGCTATTTGATTATCTTGCCGCTTCTTAAAACGTTCTGGTCACCTACCCCTCGTACTGCCTCGGGCTCCAGAGCTTGCTGGATTAGGGAGTTAACGGGGTTGCGTTTGGAAGAGGGTGGTTTGCGATTTAAGTCGAGGTTAATGCTGGCAGCATTGTGCCAGCTCCCGGGATTTTATTCCTGTCTGTGTCCTGCCTTTGGTTGTTTTGTTTGTGCGGGTTCTACGTTTATATTGTTCTCGCTTTGATGACCAAATTGTGCTACGCTAGCAAGTTTAAAACAAGTGAAACTTGGATTTTTGGAATTTTCTTACCAAAATCTACCGGATCACATAGGAGAGAGGCAACAGTTTCTGGTTACCCAAGGAACAGCGCAGCCATCACCAGCGACACCCGAGACAAAACGGAATAGCCAATGGCAACGCCGCCGAAGGGGGTGGGCAAGGTCGAAAAATCCGGCGCTAAAAAGCACACCGGCTCTCTCGCTATAGCCGGCTGGACAATGGGCTGGTGCGTGGAAAAGTGTCCATAGCCAACAGGCATCGGCCGCGACAATGGACATTCGAAGAAATGTATGTTTGGGGCCGCACAATGACGGACAAAGGAGCGATCTAAGTGCCTACATGTTGCACACCAGCCCTGCTACAAATACCCGGATGTGTGCCCAATGGATCCTGACGGGAGTCGCATCAACCGCGTGTCTCGGAAGCGTCTCCTCGCCGATGAAAGAACACGCTTCTGCGCCAGATGACCGGAGGAGGAGGAGGAGGAGGAGGAGGAGGAGGAGGAGGTATCGCTTTTTCAGACTAAATCGCTCTATTCAGCAACCTCGCCGACGGACCACTGGGATTACGACGAACGCGTCAATCGGGCGATTATGCAATTTCGATCTCAATAGTACCAACTATCCGGAGTAATGGAGAGAGTATAATGGGACCACTCGAGCTTTCAACGGCAACTATGAAAATATGATACTTGGGGATGGTTCGTTACAGCGATTCCCGTTGTCAGGTACTTGTGCTGTCTTTCGGGTTCCGACGAAGATAGTTATTCAGACTTTTGTACCTATCTGTTAGAATTGGGCCATTCTTCGGTGCAAATAAGATTAACTCACCGCAGGTAACAATAATTAAATGCGGCCTTTAGCGTATCCAGGTAAGCCTGGAGACCCACTAGACCCTCGGAAATTCAATTACACCGTAGAAACACCGTGTCCCCTGATTTATCCCTAATTAACACGGTCCCTACTAAACGATCCCGGTTCTCGGGCATCGGGGTGGTACAAGCCGAAACAGAAAGAAGGCCCATTAGTCGTACAACGGTCACACTGGGTGGAGGAAGGAAAGGACAGGCGTAGGGAGAAAGGAAACAACAGTCGGGATTTATGGTGTCGACGTCCACGAGCGAGAAAGCACTGTAGGTACAGAATAAGAGAGGGGAAAACGTTCCGAAAATGGTGGCTGAACGGGACCGCAATATGGAAATATCTGAACGGTCCCGTCGTTTTAATAGCCCGCGTTGTAAAAGAAGGGGACACGGTCGTCGGGCTCGAAAGCTCTCTCCGCGAGAGCTGTAAACAGTGATTTCCGGTGTTGTAAACACCTATCCGCAGATACCTAGCTCCCCTGCTCGTCCCGTCTCCGTAATAAACGTCTGCAAGCGTATTCCGCCTCTTAATGTCTTAAGTGGATTTTCGTCCGTTGACTTCTTGACGCTCGGACACGCTCGGGGAGCCCGACGATTTTACGACTGGACTTTTCGACGCTCGTCACAGGCCCCCGAGATATTTCTCCGGGATATTTCCTGCCGACCCAACAGATACCCGATCGCGGAACGAGCACTGGGCACCGTGGTAAAAAGGCTGCTTTACACACTTTACAGCACGATGCGGGCATCCCCCCGCGTTTACTGCGTTACCGAGGCCAGGACCATTCTTAGACTGTCCTGTAACCTGGAAAGGGGCTTTTAGACGCGGTCCGCCAAGTTTTTTTCAATGCTGTTTCGCCTCGACAAAGTCAAAATTGCTGATCTGTTCCTTTTTTTATATTAGGTTGAAAGGAAGGTTCTGTCGTATTTTAAATAAGCAGGTAATTTTGCTTGTAAATCAAAATTGTGAAAAAAAGAGGAGTTCAGAGCGACGTAAAAAAAAATAAGTAAAAAAAAAAAAAATTAAAATTGTATCATCGAATAATATTAAACATATATATTTTTGGTAATTATTTACTTCAGAGGCTTCCTCGTCGAAATATGTTGTCAAGGTCATCATTCTAAACAACTTTTTCCTGTACATGTTACCCCCGCTCGATTTTAGTTTTCGAGATATTTGCAAAAAACTATCGCTAATACTGTATTGAATTTTTCGTACTTCTGCGCGCTCTGCGGCAACGTAAGGCTGTCCCGGCGCACAGTGTGCGTCGTATTTATTTATAAATGAATGAATTATTTATAAATTTCTAAAATGGATTCATGTAAACAGATATACACTTTAAAAAGATTGATTTTTTATTTTTGCCCTCTCTTGGCCGACGCACTGTGCGGCGCGGCGTTTGTTTACATTCTGCTTCTATACACGCTGTGGAGATGAGAGAAAACAGGATCTCACTCTCATAATATACATTATATATTATACATTGTACATTATATATTATGCATTGTACATTATATATTATATATTGTATATTATGTGTATTATATGTATATTGTATATTATAAATACATTATATAATATATATATAAAAAATATATATATTATATAATATTATTGATTTCAATTTCAAATCTAACACAGACCTACTCCGATCACATTTCGAGATGTTGAAATTTTTATTTATAATATTATATATTATATATTGTTATATTATTATATATTACTATTATATATTATTATATTCTATATTTTATATTATATTTATATATATATTACACGTTGCCATGGGGACCGTCCAAGAATGCACGAAATTCAATACAGTATTAGCAATAGTTTTTTGCAAATATCTCGAAACCTAAAATCGAGCGGCGGTAACATGTACAGGAAAAAGTTGTTCAGAATGATGACCTTGACAACATATGTGAAGATCATCAGAATCGGTGAGGAAGTCCTTAAAGTAAATAATTACCATATTTTTATCATTGGACTGCGGATGTTTATGCATTTATGGCTTATGAAAAGATTTAGAAAAGGCTAGAATATAAAATTCAATAGAATCTTGTACAATTTTCATTTGCTTCGGATCTACAAAGGCTGTTCCCATTAAATACAGCATTTTATTTCGTTCCACAAAAATTGGAAAATGCATAAACATCCGCAGTCTATTTGTCACAAGTGGTAACACTTGCATCGCGAATTGATGCGCCCGACAACTAATCTAAAAGCCAACGTTTCATTTCCGAACAGGTCTCTCGGCGCACACGTTTACGGTCTCCGATTAAAATATAATTGCCGCGTGTTTAAATAATTGCCGTGCAAGAACAAGTGTAATAACTTGCATCAAAGGGGCATCCACGCTTGGAACGCGTAAGGGGGTTGTTTTGTGGAACGGAATTGCCTACCGGCCTCATTCGTGTGTGCTCTCGAACAACGGACCACGCCGGGAACACACGGAATTTTTACAACGCCTCAGCTAATACCCTCTTTCAGCTCGAGTGGTATAAAACGCTGTAATTAGCGCGAATCAACGGTGACCGGGCTCGAAGGCCTTGCTTTTGCCTCTCGCCAACACCGCGAGCCCTATCCCTCTTTCTCCTTCTCGTTATCCCTTTACCACCCCCTAAGCCCTTCGTTCAACCCCCCTCTCCACGTGCAACACCCTTGCCCGACATCACTGTTCCTCGCTCGGCCTTTCCAAGTTTCCTTTTCAGACGCAATTTGCACGAGCTGCCTGCTTTAAATTAACCGCGAATGCGCTTTCCTACGAACCGGTTTGTTAATTATCGGAAATTTTTATAAAGTCTCCCTCTGTAACACTCGATTCTAATGGATGTGAATTTATTGTATCTTTCAAATTTGTTTATCTCCACACTACGCGCCGTTTAATAACGTTCAAACGTCTTCGCAACTTAAGGGTTGCGAAGAGTATCTAAGTCGGATGTCTGAAATTCTATCTGCAGCAGGTTCTATCCGAGGCTGAGAAGCCGCCCCGTCGCAGCGAGGGGTGGAAACTGCCCCTTCTTCCGTGGGGTCGCTTTTAATTAATTACTCGCTAGTTCTGTGCGCGCGACTTTCTCGCTCCCGCGTCCCGCTTTGAAGGCCCGAGCTGCGCGGATCGTCGAACAAGACCTTCAGGAGTTCAGCTCTTTCTCTCTCTCTGGGGGGTGGTTCTGGGCGAAGGAAAAGAAAGTGCGTATACAGGGGGATGAAAAAAATAAAACGGTCGCGCGGGCGCGCAAGTTAAACGGCCAGGTATTTACAGAGAAGGGTCGTCCTGGTCTGGTACTTAGCCTATCGTCACCACCTTTTTTCAATGCCAATTAGCGTCGAGCCCACGCTCCGGTTGGTCCGACTGCGTGTAATCTCCCCGGAGGAAGAGGAGAGAAAGGTGAAAAAATAAAAAAGGAAGGAAAAGGGCGTGAGAGAGGAGTACAGGCAGAGCATGGCCATTGAGAGAAAAGGCACCGCGCCACTTCCGCCTTGTGGTGGAACCCGTCACTTTATTCCTCGGCGATAACGACGAATTATGACGGCGAGCCTAACACACGGCTACCACGAGTCGTCCGTGCACCAAGGGTGGCAGGCGTCAAAGATTTCCACGGGACTTTGATGGTTCTGGGAATTACGGGGGTGGGTAGTCAGAAGGTGATCAAGGTGAGCTTAGGCGAGATTATCGAGCAGGCTTGGTTCGTGTTCAACTTTAATTCTCGTAAAATCTGAATGGAAAGTATACAGACTTACAAATCACGCGAGATGCTGTTCGACTCGGTCTGCAATTTCTGGCGTCGTTAATCAAGCAGCTAACATTGCGCCACGACGTCCACAGGAATAATTAAAATTACACTCGTGTTTCGAACGCGTGCACACGTAGAAACGTTCTCGCGGTTCTCCAGCGGCAAAGGAACCGGAGAACGGTTTCTCAATTGAATCGCGTCGCCTGTTGTGGCTGTTCGAGGAGAGAGAGAGAGAGAGAGAGAGAGAGAGAGAGAGAGAGAGAGAGAGAGAGGACAGCTGCCGCTAACGACTAATTTTCGCTCATCCGTCGTTCTGCGTGCGACCGGAGTATGTCCGGGGCTCCGAGTGAGTGGCTTCACGCAATCCAATCATCGCCGACCCCTCTTTTTAATCCCCGGTCGAAGAAAGGTCGCTAATTTCTCTAATTTGATTGCGGGCGAGGCCGGGCGCGCGAACCCTCCTCGGGCAACACCGGAAATACCGACGCGTTATCAAGGGCCGTGATTTCGCGATTCGAAGCCTTGCGGACGCGTGAGGAGGGCCAGGGCGAGGGGGCTCGCGGATTTTAAAATTCCGCTCGGCGTGCGAGCGGCGCGCGTAATCGCGACACCCGTCAACAAAAAAAGCTCCGCGCCGCTCGTGGCACGCGAGAAAAGAACGGAAACAGGAGCGCCAGACTTCAAAGGGCTGTACGCCAATTATGAGCGGCGGGTGGGGGATGCCAAGGGAGTAGAGAAATTTCACGGCGAACCCTTCTCCTCGGCTAACCACAAAGCCGTTTCGCGCGCAACCGAAAAGAAGCCCTGACGCGGCCCCGAGAGCATTGGCGTTTACTCGCGCGAACGCCTGCGCATGTGCGATGCAACTTATTAACTCGTTAAGTGGCGCTCATTCGTTGTCCCTTAATCACTCCCCTCCCTCCCCCAGCCAGACCGCGTTCGTTTGTTCGTGTCCGACGTCAGGGCGGAGGGTAATTGATGAAAGGGAATTCGTTTCCTGGGAAAGAAGCCTTTTCGTACGCGGCTGCGTCGAGTATTTCGTTCGTTTCAACGTCATTCGGTTGTTGTGGACAGGCAGAATCATTCTGAGAGATGATGACAAGCCCTGTGCCGACGGGAATGATTCCACGATTCCTTCTTGATTTTGCGATAGAAAGGATTGAAGGTAACTTTTCATTTCTTACACGAAGGAAACAGCATTTAAGAATGATCTTCACAACCACGAGCGTAACCAGGAAGGGCAGCAGGGTGCAGCGAAGTATCCCCTAATCGCCGAGCAGGCCTATCCGCCCGCAAAGCTCGATTATTCCTCATTAGCTATCTCCTTGTCAGCAATAACGAATGGAACTTGAAGCCGCCGCTGACGTGTCGCCTAATAAACGCTGGCAACCCCAAAAGTTTCACTCTAACATCGTCGACGCGTTAACGCCGGCTTCCTGAAGCGCAACGAGGGCGTCGCATGAAAAAAGAAGAAAACACGCTAACACGAAACGCGCGGGGTTGGTCGCAGGCGACAAAGTGGCAGCAGGTCGCGGCACAATTAAAGTTACACGGTTCTCGCCTGCTGTTTGACGTCTCGAACAGAGGCGGCCGCTTCAAGTGACGAGAGGAACGAGCCACGGGAGAACCTGGAGAAAAACCGGCGAGTCGGAGGCGTTGATAAAAGGCAAGGGTTAGTGGCTGGCAAAGGAGGCGAACGAGTCAGAGAGACGCGGCAGGAGCATCCCTCTGATCTTTTTCCTGTCCTCCGAGCTGCTTCTCGGCGTCCTTTCTCTCTCCGCCTCGTTTCTTCACTTTCTTCGGGGCCTGTGTGCGGCCACACTGCGCTTCAAACTCGCTTTCCAGGTTGGCACCTTGCGATTCTCCGCGTGGCTTTCACGCCGGCCTCTAAAATCGCTGTGCTGAAAGCATTTAATTAAAGCGAGCGGCGCCTACCCCGCCAGGCCGATGGAACATGGAGGAGAACCGGGCTCACGGAAGCCAGGAAAAAACGACGAAGAAGATAAGAGACCCTCCCCATTGGAGGAACGGAGAACAAGACATGGGAAGCGTTGACGCCCGTAGCCCCGGGTCTAAGGGACGCTGAAACTGTAAAACATTGTCCCCAGCCGCAACCCTGCTGCCAGGCATTTACTTAATTAGAGGCCAAACCCCGCGTCCTCGCCGTTTAGACCGAGAAAAATGAGAAAGGCGAAAGACGCTCGCCGAGAAACGTTTTGTCCGCCAGTAGCCCCCCGTTTCAAGGACAATTCTGCGGATTAGAGTTATGCTTGACTCTCCGAGGGAGATTATTATACTCGAAACCTTGTCGACCTAACGCGTCTTCTGTGGCCAGATTAATTTACCAGCTTCCTCTTTCCTTTCCAGATATCGCCTGAAAGAACAGGTTTCCCTGTGGGACCTGGAACTTCGTCGATTATTTCTAGACTGCGCGTTTTTTGGTAATTATGGCTGGATTTTGGTGTTACGCGAAATTCTGCGTTTCAAGAAACTTCCTAAATAATGATTCGGGCCGTCTTCTCATTCGACAGGACGTCACCCGTTGCAAAGCGCTCGCTTCTCCGATCAATTAGCCGGTGGCACAACAGAGCTGGCAGCCACCGTCAAAGAAAAGCTTCCCGAAACTCCGAGTTCCCCGTTTGGAGGCGACGGTTCCTCCTCCCTCGAAGAATACTCTCCATTGATCCCTGGCCTAGGTCTTTTCTCGGTCGTTTGTTTGTCGCTTGGCGACAATGCGTTACGAATACCGACACAGAGGATGTTCGACGCCCACAGAGTGGACATCAGCTCTCGCTGACTGCTGTCTCCAAGAAGAAGAGGAGCTGAGAGGTGAAGGAGAAGAGAAGGGAGGAGGCTGGCAACCGAGAAGAGAGCACCTGGCAGAGATTTCGCCACCGAGACTGTGCGGCATTATATTTGCTGACAATAGATGAAAAACATGGCTTCGCACAACAACTCGCGCACTCTCCTTTCCTGGACCTTCTTTATTGCCGGGGATAATGTCCCTTTATCCCTTCGCAGGACCTAGGACTGGTTTCGCCATTGTCCGCCGACACTTCGCCACAGCTTCGGCACGGAATCTATCTCTGACCTCACCTCTGACACCAACGCTTTTCCTGCCTACGAACATCGTTTCTGGCTTCTTGCGGGAGACCGACCACTCTTAGCGAAAATACTCGAACACATTCAACTGTAACTGTTTCCTTGGTCTCGATCGACAATTTGTTAATAACGAATGATAATGATTTCAGCGCACTGGTTCGATCGGATTTGAAAACGCGAGGGTTTTCAAGGAATGGTCCGTTATAAAATCATCAATTACAAGGATAAGTAATCGAAAGTTATTCTTATTAAAGTGTAGATCATAAGTTTTTCCAAATTTTATAATTGGTCGAACCAGTGCGCTGAAATCATTATCATTCGTTATTAACAAATTGTCGATCGGGATCAAGGAAACAATGGATGGCGAAACAATCACAACAGTCGAAGGCTTTTATTCTCAAGAAATGGTCCGTTACAAAATCATCAATTACAAGGATAAGTGATCGAAAATTATTCTTATTAAAGTGTAAATCATACAATGTTTT
Source organism: Lasioglossum malachurum (assembly GCA_028455605.1). Lineage (NCBI taxonomy): Eukaryota > Metazoa > Arthropoda > Insecta > Hymenoptera > Halictidae > Lasioglossum > Lasioglossum malachurum. The sequence continues at coordinate 15,245,438 of CM052318.1, read as the reverse complement.
TCCAAATTTTATAGAAAGTAATGTCACCAACAGGTTTAACATGATTACCACTTCTGCATTTACTTGTATTAAATTGTTAACCCGGCGTTGGTAAGGTGGGGTCTCACGGACCCACCGAAATAATATATTGTATTATAGAAGTAAATACGTTTTCGATAAATATAAGATTAGGTATTGCTTATATTTAAGAGGATTGTAATTTTTCAGAGAAAAACCGCAGATCCACGAAATTAAATTTTTATTGTTCAAAAATACTTAACCAATGAAACATCTTTATTTTTCAACAAAAATAGACTCCTCCTAACTTTAACAACGAACGAACTATATAAATCAGTATTTGTTAGGCACTTTGGTATTGTTTTACAAAAGGGACATATCCATTATAAGTTGCTAATACGATAATAAATATTTAGTCTTCAGATTCCGAGTTTTCATTTTCTGTACTCCATTTTCTGACCCCAACACAGGTTACACGTGTGCACACTAAATCTGCTCGCACGGAACGTCGTCAATGACGTCGAGTAGCAGATTACGCAAGCGGAAGGTACACTACCTCCTAACTAACGTACCCCACCTAACTAACGCCGGGTTAAATTTGCAAAACAGATATATGAGGAAATTACTAATCATCGCAATTAAAAAAGATCGAACCAGTGCGCTGGAATCATTATCATTCGTTACATTCAACTGTGTTCTAAGTTCGTGTCACAGAATAATTTTCACATTTAATTATGAAAAGTAGACTTTGAACATATACAGAATCAATTTTGGGTTGTACGGGAAGTTCGTGCCGTTTTTGAAGGCAAATTGAAACGCTGCACATTTTAATTTTGGTGTACATTTATTGAATTATATACAGTGACTCCCACAAATATTCGGACACTCTTAAAAAGCCGATAACTTTTTTACAATTGGACTACACGATTCGAACTTTTTTGGGAAGCTAGAGCAATTAGTTTACTACAGGATGTGAAAAGAAATTTTTTTGAAAATTGCATTTGATCAGAATTGTATAGAAAGTACTAAAAGTTGCGGTTTACAACTTTTTAATGTGGGCTTATATCGAAAATTTAAAAAATACATTTTGTAGATCTGTGTCAATTATATGCACTGTGAAAGTTTTATCGAAATCGGTTGATGCGGAAAAAAGCGACGGGCATTGCAAGCTGTGAGAATCTGCAGTTATAGGCCGAAAATCGTGAAAATCTGCAATTTTGACCATCTTCGAACGTTTGTAGCTCATTGCAACGTCGATCGATGTTGACGAAATTTTCAGAATATGTTTAATTCGCAAAGATCCAAAAATGGTATTTAATACCATAAAAACACCGCATAAAAATGTTGTAAAATGCAACTTTTAGTATTTTTTCTACAATTCCGATCAATTGCAATTTTTGGAAAAATTTTTTTTCACATCCTGTAGTAAACTAATTGTTCTAGCTTCCCAAAAAAGTTCAAATCGTATAGTAAAATATTAAAAAAGTTATCGCCTTTTTAAGAGTGTCCGAAGATTTGTGGGAGTCACTGTATAAGTGACATTCTGTTCCACAACCTTTCTCCATCTTCCAGGCAACTTGAAAGTTCTGTCCTTCCAGAACCTCTCAGGTTTTCCGGCGAACAACTTTCCTATATGATTTTTTATCGCGGCCAAAAGAGTAGAAGTTTTTTCCACTAAGGGAATTTTACAATGATCGAAACAGGTGTACATCTGAGTGCGCGAGGTCTGGTGAATATAGTGGATGGGGTAGAACATCCCATCCGAGATCCAACATCTTTTGTCGGGTTATCAAAGACACATGAGGCCGCGATTCATCAGATTTTTCACCGTTAAATCGTGGAGAACCCGTACATCAAAACGGTTTGTGTAGCCAATCTTCACAAAATGCTCGTGGACGGTGGACTTTGATATTTTTAACATTTCTTCTAATTCACGGGTCGTACAGCGTAGATTATTCTCGATCAGTGTTTTAATCTGATCTTCATCTGTGATGGTAGGCCTACCCGGGCGTTCTTGATCTTCAAGGTTGAAATCACCAGCTTTAAACCTAGCAAACCACTTCCGCACAGTTCTTTCAGCTACAGCATCTTCGCTATAAACAGCGCGTATCTTGTTTGGTGCTTGTGTAAAAGAAAAAAAGGTAAAAGAAAAGCATTAAATGCCAATCATGCACTTTGTTTGCTTCCATATTCAAAGGCGTATAAAACTGACAAAAATAAACGTATCGAAACCAAAATTTTTTCCAAATATGCATGAAGTCGAATATGCACGCATATCATTTGTTTTCAATCATTCTGATATATTCAGACCTGTCCTCATACCACCTACCGAAAATCGGCACGAACTTTCCGGACAACCCAATAAATTACAGCTCCAGGAATGACCACGTCTGTGTCATAAATATTAAAACGTGTTGCAGAAAGTTCGTTAACGAAAGCAATGTACGGTGTCGACTTATTCTGAACATTGTACGATTCCGACGCCAAAACTGCAACTGCAGGTGCATCAATATATCACTCCGCGACACATGATTGCAAGAAGACAAACTTGGGTAAGACACGCGACAGAATTCTCTTCGTACAGCTACCTACCGCTTGCTACATTTTGCATACTTGTTAATTGCGATTGAAAATTTTTAATATACCAGAAATAGAATTCACGAGAGGAAGAGAGAGAGAGAGAGAGATGATAAAATAAAAAGTGTACCAGGTTGCGTCAGCAACAATCGAAATACAAGAATTCCTCGAAGGTTCACGGTCAGCTGGCCTTCATTCCCAAGACGATTTCTCCTTTGTTAAATCAAAGCTGGTGAAATATGGCTATCTGAGGATTACAACCCCTTCCGAAGGTTCTTATATTGCTTGACCTGTAAATCCCATTGTAGGGTATATTTGCCTGCGAATTACACGCTTCGTGAACGCCAGTGCGAAAGTAAAATTGAAGGGACAATGGTATTGTAAGATTTGTAACATTATGGAAGAACATTGCCAGGTCATTGGTAATTGCTATGACTTCGTCAGACATATTTTCATCAGATTTATTGTCCATCGAAGGACAGCAATTCAGTTTATTGTCCTTCTCAAGTGGATTAGGGTCAGTAGGTTTTACAACATTTGTGATTGAATGCTCTTTTTAGAACCCTAATTTGAGATAGCAGAATAGAAGAATGTCCATTGTCAACTCAAGTATGGCTCACAATTTGACGGGCCAGGTATCAATGGTCATTAGGTTTAAGCGAACAGCCATGCAAATTAAGCTACGATAACTGTATTTAAACAAAAATATCTTCCTCCGTTTAGGGGCTGTTTAGACATTGGGACATCGGCTCGTGACTGCATTGTCTCTTTATTACTTCAGAGGCGTGAGGATCTTGTTTTGTGCCCCGGTCGTCTACAGATCTGTTCTATTCAAGTCCCCATTTGGAAACCGTTGTGTATACACCTTTGTTTTGCGTAGTACTTTTCCGCATTGGGAGAAGTAGCAGAAGAAATCGCCAAAATTCGGCACTTCTCCAATTTCGTTACTAATGTATTGTATACAAAGTGTTCATTTGAAAACTTCCCAGCCGGATATCTCGAAAAGTGCGAAAGATATTAAAAAAGTGTAAAACACGTGTCCAAGGTTTTCGAGGAGGAAAGAGGGTGGCAGTATAAGTTTTTTATTTGGGTGACGTTTTCAAGGTGATTTTTGTGTGAACTTTGTTTTTACAAATTTTTTTTGAAACCGAAAACGATTTTGACAGACAACGATTTTGATCGACAACGATTTTGACCGACAAAGAATTTAATCCACAACGATTTGAGCCGACCACAGTATGTATTATCATACAGTACATATTATCATACTGTGGTCGTCTCAAGTCGTTGTGGATCAAATTCGTTGTCGATCAAATTCGTTGTCGATTAAAGGCGGCGTCGGCCAAAGTTATTGTCGGTCAAATCTGGAGTCCTCGAAATGTTGTCGGTGAAAACCGTGTCGGAGAAAGGATCGGTGATTTCCATGGGACCCAAATTAACAATTTTCTATAAAAAATAAAAAAATTTATTTTCCATTCTAGTACGCATTTTTTTGGCAAAAGAAATGTATTTCGTATCGTGATATACACGAATATTGAATTTTCCCAGTAAACTCCAGAGATTTTTATTTAATTCAGATCTATGAAGGCCGTTACCATAGAAAATAATATTCGTTCCCGTTTTCTCGAAGTTTGCCTGGAAAAATGAAAAATTGCATAAACGCCCGTAGAGTGTTCTAAAAGAGAATCGCGAGAACCAAGAGATCGGGAATCCGCAAAAATCCAGTTCCTCCGGCGAACGAGCCGATGGAGATTTTTATTATGCGAGTGGCGCGGGTGTCCGATGGACAATGAATACAAATTCTGTTCGCGGAAAGGAACGTTGGCGCAGGAGCCAACGTCAGAGCTTGTTGCGTCGGTGGAACAAGCGCCGGTGTTCCCCTGGTTGTCGCGTCCATCCCCTGTTCCTGTCCTGTGCACGGCAAAGTAGAGGGTTGGCCGATAATGCCGTACAATGACGTTGCCCACCCCCTTTCGGACCACCCCCGTACAGAGGCAGGTTGCGCGGCGTCGGCGACGGTGACGGCGTTCATAAACGGGGAAAAAGTCGCGTGCACTGTCAATGCTGCTAACCGCGGGCTCTGTGAAAAGCCACGTATCTTATCGCCGTCGATCCGCGCGCTGAGCCATTCAACGGCCGCCGGGGGCTATTCTATCGTTGCAGCCCCGGGGAAAAATGCCGGACAATCCGGCGGCCACCGCCACCGACACCGCGCCGCGTCAGCTGGATACATCCCGACACGCGAGCACTGTAATTAAATGTACCCTGGTTGCTGGGGATATATTCGAGATTTTTCTGTTCGACGCCGGTGAATACGTCGCTGAAGGGATGAAGCCGAGAGCGCGAGGATCGAAATTTCCCATAATCCTGAAAAGACTTGACTGATTGTATGGAGTGAGAGCCGTCCAACCACCGCCGCGATATTCGCGGAGCAATTAGAATGGACCGACGCGCTTCGTTCAAGGACTCGTGTTACACACCACGAACCGATGAATCGAGCAACCTGATTGGCACCCTGATTTCGTTACGCCGCTCTCCACTGTCTTGCACCCTCAGGTGAATGGTAGAGCGATGAATCTCGGCGTACCGAGCGGTTCCGCCGACTATCTTTCTGATCTGACCTTGCTGGCTTCTTCGAATCGCAATTTTTATAATGCTATATTTAGGCTTGTTTAACTTTCAATCACTCGCATATAGTATTTGCAGTCTCGAAACTTGAAATTTAGTGTTCGAAGCATGAGCAAAGGTGTCGATCGCACTAGCAAATGTACAGGGTGCGGCACAAATTAGTCCCCATGTTTTTTCAGCCCCTGCGAATGGTCGGAGAAAAAAGTGTTTCTTACCAAAGTTAATCAGTCTTTAAACGACAAGAAATTGTGCAATTTTTTAATTAAAAAAAAATCATGTCGCTGTCGTATCTTTAAATGGACCTGGGTATTTTTAACTTCATAATATTGTAGGCGACGCAGAAACGAGTTCAACGACCTGCTATACGATGACATTCAGATGACCTTGAAAGAAAATATTGCCAGAATATTTTTATATTTTTTTTTTTGCCTTTAGATTTTTATCTTTGGGGATATTTACAATCGATTGTGTATGAAAGGCCTGTGGATAGTATGGAAAATCTTGAAGAACGCATAATTTACGCGTGTAGAAATGTAAAAAGAAGTTCTCTAATGGAAGTTTCACATAGGGCTTTGTTACAAAGAGCAGAACTTTGCGTTACACAAGATGGGATGCAGTTCGAAAATCTTTATTAATTAATCACATGTACACGTTTCACATTTGTGTTTTCAATTTGGCTCCGTATACATTTCGTTTTTTGTGAGCGAAGTTCTGAAGCAATGTTTACGTTCATTTGTTTACCTTTAAATGCGAGACTCTGCTCTTACGTACCGTCGAATTATTTCAAATATTCTGGCAATTGATTCATGGCGATATTTTCTTTCAAGGTCATGTGAAAGTCATCGTATAGCAGTTCTTTGCAACGAAGTTTTTACGAAGTTAAAAATACCCAGGTCCATTTAAAGATATGACAGCGACCTTGATTTTTTGTTGAAAATCGATTTTATTTTTAATTTAAAAATTGCAATTTCTTGTCGGTTAAATACTGATTAACTTTGGTACGAAACACTTTACTGTCCGACCATCTGAAGGGGCTGGAAAACCGTGGGGACTAATTTGTGCCGCAGCCTGTATATTTTGCGTTAGAGTAAAACTCCGTGTAACCAATTATATGTAGAAAGTGGACTGCGAGTAATGAAGGTTAGAATGAAGCATCGAAAATCCTTCGACCACGCGAACGCAGCGGACGTTCACCAGATTTTGCGACTGGGATAAATCAGGGACCACGACAATCCCGATTTCGAGAGCAACAAGAAGCGTTTCTTTCTTATCTGACCTTGCTCGCTTCTTGGAATCGCAATTTTTATAATGCTATTTTAGGCTTGTTTAACTTTCAATCACTCGCATATAGTATTTGCAGTCTCGAAACTTGAAATTTAGTGTTCGCAGCATGAGCAAAGGTGTCCACAGCACCAGCAAATATATATGTTGCGTTAAAGTAAAGTAAAGCTCGGTGTAACCAATTATGTAGAAAGTGCAATGCGAGTAAGGAAGGTTAAAATGAAGCATCGAAAATCCTTCGACCACGCGAACGCAGCGGACGTTCACCAGATTTTGCGACTGGGATAAATCAGGGACCACGACAATCCCGACTCCGAGAGCAACAAGAAGCGTCTCGCGACAGATTCAAGCCGGAATCTATCAGCCGAAACACCGACGAGCAAAACGAGCATAACCAAGCTGGTTCATTGTCGTCGATCCTCTGCGGAGAGGTACGTAACAGGGTACCGACCCCCGTCCGTGCACCGGCAGAAAGAAGCGAACGGTTAGGTTCTTGGACGTTGTTTTGGACGTTCTCCAAAAATGCCGATATATAGGCTGGCTGTCGGCGTTCGCATCGCATCGCATCGCATCGGATGCACGTGGATGACGACGCCGTGGTAGATTCGAAACGAAACCCGGCTAGCTAGATACACGTCCTGGTGTAACCGTAGGGGTGTGTAGGTTCGGGAGAGGAAAAGGGGGTTTGGTAGTCGGAACGGGGGTGGTGGTACGACAAAAGCTTCGAGGCCTTCGATCGACCAGTCATCTAGCCAACAATGGGACTGACAATGGGCAGCGGGCCAGCAGTGTTTCATTAAAACATGCATTGAATTCGAGAGAGCCGACGAATTGGCTGAAACCGAGAGAGCGGGCGCGCATCGGGTTGGACCTACTCATCCCCGAAAACTCTCTCCGTTTCCAGAGAATCCTCTTTCTCTCTCTCTCTCTCTTGCTCGCTCTCTCTCTCTCTCCCTCTGGAGAATGCGGGGGTGGTATCAGGTCCGGTTGGACGACGGTCATGTCTGATTGAAATGTCGAAAAGTCCGTTTCTCTTGCTCTTCGGTCGGCCCTCGGGCCGCCGTTGTTCTGCCCGTTTGTTGTTGTTGCCGTTTGTTGTGTTTCTCGTCGGTAAGAGAGAAAGGGAGGACCATTGGCGGGACATAGAGATCGAGGTTCGGCAGAGGATAGGCCGCTCTGCCCTGCCCCCGGGTTAAATTGGAATTGTCATGTGAGGGAGAGCGAGGCGAATCAAAAGAAAAACAACTTGTATAGGATTGAGTTTAATTGTGAGCCATCCACCCTATAGAACCCAGGACCGTGTACCTCCTCCCCTGGCGCCCCCTTTTCTCCCCCGCAACACCCGACCCCCTTCTTCGACGGTACTGGCCGACCACCGACCGTTGCCGGGGTGGGTATTCGCCACCGTCATCGTCGCAAAGCCAGAGAGTTGGCGGAAGCTAGCGAAACGGATGGAACCGACTCGACTGTCGACCCGGCCCGAGAAAAAGGACCGGGGAAAATGGAACGGCGGGCTGGGGGAATAGGAAAATGGAAGGAACGGGGTGGCCCTATCGAAAACTGCTGCCGATAAACTGGTAATTACAACAACCGTTGTCTCGTCGCTCTAAGGAGCGCGGCCATTCATCGGCTTTCGGACATTTAACGCGGGGCTTGGTCATCTTCCGCCCCCACTACGGAAGTTTTATGCTTCGGCTCTTTCAACGGATCACGACCAAACGGACCGGTCTGATTAACCGACTGTTTGCATCCTCTTTTGCAAATGGATTCTCGCCATTGTCTCGCTTGACCACCGTTTCGCCGACTCTGCCCGCGAGTGCACAATGTTTATCGTATTGCGGATATTTGTTCAATGTATTTTTTAAAATGGAATTTCTGAGTTCGGAAATGAAGGAACATTTATTTTCCTGATCCCGATTTTTGAAAGCGATTTAAGGAAGTGAAGGGCCGTCGAAACAATCGGAACAACGCCGGACGTTCAGCTTGTACAGCACGGGTGTAAAAATCGTTTTTCGAAATCCCCGAGAGGTCGATCGATACGATCGATATTCCGCGCCGTTGACGGTCTGCATTGGCCGGTCTTTTTCTCTCTAAATGAAGTTCTTTGTTGGCAACGTCCGCAAGGACAGCCCTCAAGACGGTTTAACAATGAGCCCTCCCTGGACACACAGTGCAACGCTCTCCTTCTCCATCGGCATTCTTGCTCTCTCGCTCCCTCTCGTTCCCCCGGTCCAGTTCTCTATTTTCGACATATAACGTACCGTCCACTTATCCCGTCTCTATCGTTCTCGCGTACAATCGAGTCCTCTCGACTCCCGGCGCAATTTTGTTCTCAATTTTGTTCTACGTCGTCTTCGGCCCCGACAATCGGCAATAAGCCGCCCAACTGAGATCCAATTTAAACCGTTAATTACCACAGAGCCCCCACGAACGCCCCTTCCCCCCCCCACTTTTCACCGCATTCGCTTCCTCGTCCACCCTCTTGTGTCCGACCACCCACAAAACCCACCCCCGGCCGCCATTCACCCTTCGGTACTATCTCTTCTCCTCGTCCCCCGAGCACCACCCCCATTCTCCGGCCACTGTATTTTTCCAATTTAAAATCCTATCTCTTAATTTCCTACGTGTCACCGCTACGTCTGGGGATTTTTATGGAAACGATGCTATCTCCTCTTTCGGTGTTCCTATGCGAGAACCACACCACACGATATCGCTCGACGATCCTATCTACGGGCTCCGCTTTTTTCCACCACCAACCGCTACTGCCTACTACCACTATTACCCGACCGCTACCTACCATTGCCAATCGGTACACCCCGCGACCAGCCAACGCCGCGACGCGACGAGGGAAATTGCACGGAACAGTCATTCGATCCGCAAGCCTGAAATCGACATCCCCGACGCTCGTCATTATGCCGCGGCCACGAACGCCACCCCGTTCGCTTTTACGCAACGGCCAAACGCCGTTTTAATTCGGCCGCGAAACACGCATCCCGCCAGCCTATCCTCGCTTTCCTTGCTCCGACATTTGTCCTGTGTTCAGGTTACGACCACGGTTTCCAACCTTTATGCTACTACGAGTTCCTGAACAAAAATTATATTAAAACTGTCAAGTTTTATTTATTCGTAGATATTATGGTATGAAAGTTGATTTTTAGTTAAAACATTTTGGCGCCTTCCCTGGCAATGGTTCGCGCTTCTCACAAGGAGAGTGCGAGGTCGATGAGTCTCAGATTTGATTGAAACTTTGTACAGTTTTTAAGATATTTATAATTAAAGGGGAGTTTTTATTACCATAAATATAACAGAGTGAAGACATTATAAAGCGTTACAGACGAATATCTCCAAAAATATTGTTTATACTCAAAAATGTTTCAGATGAAAGTTATTTTTACCGGTGGACACTTCAAGGTGAAGTGAAGGTGAACTTTCTTTTTTCAAAATGAAATGTCCTATTTTTTATAGCATAGATCAATAGAGTATCAAATTCTGAGTATAAAAGTGTTGACCTTCGTATGTTCTAAAGCTAATAGTTAACGAGATATTATCCAAAGAAGAAAGAACATTTTTTCGATAATATCTCGTTAACTATTAGATTTAGGACATATGGAGGTCAAGACGTTTTTACTCGGAATTCGATAGTCTATCGATTCATGATACAGAAACTAGGTGTTTCCATTTTAAAAAATCGAGGTGACCTTCACCTCACCTTGCAGTGTCCACCAGGAAAAATAAAAGTTCCACCACATGATGTCCCCCTCGGTACTGAACAACTTACATTAGAAACATTTTTGCATATAATCAATATTTTTGGATATATTCGTTTGTAACGCCTTATAATGTTCACCCTGTATATTCATGGTAATGTGAAGAACTTTAATTATAAATATCTTAACACATTACCGACCGGTGATTATTGCATAATTTTGAAAAATCTATGGCACATGGCTGAACACTTTTTAATGGAACCTTCCATAGCAACAGCAATTTTCATTGTGAACTAACAAGTCACCCTCAATAAAATGTCATCAAATAGTTTCATTTAAGATTGCAATGTAAAAGAAAATTTCTATACTTTCCTTTGGTACAGCACAATTATTGAAAATCCTATTAATAGGCTTCCGGTAGGTAAAGTGTTAAGAACTACTGAGTATCTGCGTCTATAACGGGGTATACACGTTAACAGGAGAACGAGATCTATAACCGTACGAAGTTTCAATAAAATTTCATCGACCTTGCTCCTGTCAGGTTCGAAACCGCTCAGTTACGGTACTCGAAATACCTCGATTTTTTTTTTTTTTTAATCCTTCGCAGACGTGTTTTCTCCCTCTTATTATATGCCAGTGTGGGAAACTGTTCGATCAGAGCGCAAAAATGGAAAAGATCGGGCGGAGCGACGAAAGACAATGGCTGGAGCGTCGAAGATAAAACTTGAAATTCGTTAGGGGGTGGATCGTGATCGCGGATGTCCAGGTTCCCCAGCGGAATGATCGGCGTCGAACACAGTTGCAACACACGGAGCGGCGGGATAGCTAGTGCTACCACGATCGCCACCGCGAACGAGCCAGCCCTCGGTCTCCACCCGGTAATATCCACACCAGCAACAATCACGGATTAATGCCATTGTTCGCGCGTATCTACTCGAAATGTACGGGCGCGCAGGTCTATGGGTATATATACGCTCGTGATGCATCGACAATGGTAGTGGGTCTGTTCGGCGACCCAACGAGGTATTACCGACCGAACAAGCATGCAGTTTGTCCCCCATTGTCGCCTCTCGATACAGTGGGAATAACGCCCACCCGCTGTATTTGCAGTATTCGGCACGGTTTCGTCCGGTTGCTGTTTGCCGTCGGTCCGTCTTACTCGACATTATATCCGATTTGAAGGATGCCCATTGTCCTCGGCATTGTAACGATCGGACGATCGGTAACGCGATCGGTGCATCGGAGCTTCGCACAGGAGAGAAGAGAAAAAAAAACTCTGTTCCATAGAGAAAACACGGATCCGGGAATTATTGCGACCTCCTTTATTGTATCGGTAAGAGGGGGGTGAAAACGGAGTAACGAAATATCCCTGTTTCTCTCTCGGAGAGATAGATGGTCTTCTATTCCGCCAACGGATCACCTGATGTTTCCTGTGTTTCTGGTAAATCCTTGAAATATAGAGCCCGTTCCACCTGGTCTAAGGGCTGTTTTCTAGCTGATGGAATTTTCGGATACTCTTCTCCACTCCTGATTTGTACCGGCTCTGTTGATCACGATAATAAGTACGTAATAAGTAGACTATGGATCTCTATGTAAAATAATCTCTATGTAAAAGAATGTTATTTCTTCCCTTAATGATTCTTTTTATTTATTTATTTATTTATTTAATGTTGCCTCAACATCAAAGGTCATTAGCAACACGCGATACATTTTCTTACAATATTTTATACATATTTGTACCTTTACACTGGGCAAGACCGGCGATATATTCCTCAGAACCTAACAGAATGGGTAAGGATCTAGGCGACTTAGCATTTTTCCTTTCATTCTCATATTTTTTGCATTTTATTATTAGATGATCCATGTTAACTGGTACTTTACATATATCGCAGATCGTGTTTTCTTTTTTATTTAACAAAAAAATGTTATTTTTGAGTGCCCAATTCTGATTCTAGAAATTGACGTTTGAATTTGACGATCTACGGGACTTGGAAGTTTTTGCCACCCAAGATCCGCTCCTTCATTATGATATTTTTGAATGTAATTCATTTCAATTTTGTCAAATAAGTTTCCCAAAAATTTCATTTAGGTAATTTTTAAGATCGTTTAGTCTGGTATAATGGGTGATTTGTTTCATTTAACAGAGGAGGAATGATATATTGGCGTGTTCAATTTTTAAAATTGTCCAACAATTTTGAATTTCATCTACTCAATTTTTTCCTATAAATTCATACAGATCCGCAGTCTAGTTATAAGTAATAATTCTAATTTTGTGCGTTTTGTTGAGAATCGGACCCGAATAGGACGATTATTGTTGTTCCGGCGTAAAGTGCAAGCGAATTTCCAGCGAACGAGACCGGAAATCGGCGACGCGACGGTACAAACCACGGATCGGTTCACGAAGGTGAAGTAGGATGAGAGGAGTGGAGCAGAGGAGAAAGGAGAAAGCAGCGAGGATGATCGCGCGCAGTAGGCAGAGCGCGGATTTGGCGCGGACTGAAGCGCATCTGCCTGTAATCCGTAGTGAGACCGCTCGTTGTTTCGCTGATCCCTGCATTGTGACGTCGCTTGTATACTTCATTGTTCCGCATTCGGCGTCCATTGTTCGCAGATTGTGTACACCTACCAACACTAAAGTCCCACGCCATCGCGCCGGGCCACGCATTTACGCGCGTACACACGCGCCTCGCTCTCTTCCATTCCTGTCCGGCTACGAATCACTCATTTTCCCTTCCACCTTTCCACCTGCTGCCCCCTCCACGATTTTCCATTAATTTTTTATGAAATACGACGTCTGCGAACCATGATCGGGATCTCCACCGCTGGTACGTTCGCACTAGATCCAGTACCTTTTATAAATTTTTAGTGTTCTAGTACGTTCACCAACAGACCTAGTACTTTCGTGGTGCTTCCGAATAATAATAACTTACATGCGGAATCTCGCTCAGGATGGATTCCGATCTGAAAGTTGTATAATATAATCCCGATTATCGATCGTAAATGTTAAACATTCAATTTAATGATTGACTTTTTCAGAGGAAAAAATTGCATCTACAATAAAATATATGTATATTAAATACAGTAAATAGCATAGGTAAACAGGATATTAATACATACTTGCTATAATAACTTTAGTTGTGTAAAATAAACATTGAAAAATTGATTTGTGCAGAATGTACTGCGGTCAAAGTAACCGTAAAAAAACCACACATAGACACACTAGTCCGAACATAAAGATTCACCGTTCTTAAGTCAATATATGGCGGTAAATTTGAAAACGTCCAACGATGTTATACACATGCTGTTATACTAGCCACAGGAGGTAGCTTTACAAATCGGCATTCATGATGTAAGACCAGATAGAATTGCAAAATTGCTAGATTTAATAAGTGATCGAAACAGTTGTGCCGAAAACATCATTAAATTGAATGAAAGTTGTATGTTATACGAATATTTTTACTAGAAATAAAAAGAATAGTAGAAAATATTGTGCTGTGCCCAGATGTGTCAATTCGATTCACCATCCCCGACCCGGCAGTGTGATCGTCAAACATATCCAAACACCAAGCGACGATCCAACCACCCCTCGAGGGAACAAAGTGTTTCGTAGCGGGGGTTATCCGAAATAATTACAAACGATCTCGTGTCAGCTCGTTGAACAGAGCACTTGGTGCCGTTCATAGGAAAGAACTATCGTTAACCGAATCCCCCTCTGTTGGACTTCCAGTCGATTGAATCGCGCTGTCTTATCCCGTCGCCGGGAATCAGCGGGAGATTCGCGCAACGGCGAGACGGGGGGTTGTCGATGCTGATGCTGATGCTGTTGCGCTATCGTGCGTTCACAAAAGGGGGGCATGTGTCGCGCGGTGCATCCGTCCATTGTGCCCAATTCGGGACGATTAGGAGCCACTAAACAGTCCCCGAAGCTGATCCACTCAGCTCGAGACAGCTCGTTTAGGAACACCTATGCCTAATCCCACGAAGCGCGGACGCAATGGATAAATGAAAGAGAACCCGGCTAGACGGTCTATCAAATGAATAGATCGACCAATAGTTTAAGCCCATTGTTTGGCGGAGCCTGAAGGAGCCCGGCTGCCACCGAATATCCTCCGCGACTTTTATTGTCGTGAACGAAGCCTTCGAACCACTCGCGTTCGTCCATTTCTTGTTCGCTGATTTCTGGTCATATTCTTCGGAATTAGCTTCCCCCTTTAATTTATTTATTTATACGGGTCGCATCAACATCTAGGTCATCAGCTACCACAGGAGTTTACTAGACTGCGCGGACCTTTAGGCAAGATAAAAATATTCTGCATCAATTGCGCGAAGCAGGAATACATTATAAATTGATTTCGTCCCTTAACGACTTTGTTATGTTAAAAACAATATTAGGATATTCTTGAAAGTTTTGTAATCTATTTTACATTTCATCCAACTAATTTCTTCATAAATGCATAAAGATCCACACATCTAGTCTACTAGATGTGTGTGTGTGTGTTTGTTTATGCAATTTTCAATTTTTCTAGACAAATTTTAAGAAAGTGGTGCCAAATAAAATTCTAGTCTCATTTTATTAATAGCATTGCAGATCTGCAATAAATAAAAAAAAATCGTATTAAATTCTGTTAAATTTCATACTCGAGCATTTCTTTTAATTTTTACAAGACATAAATGCATAAAGATCCGCAGTCTAGTTATTACGTATAATTACAAAACCGAGTCCTTATCCATGAAATGAAGAAAATGATATAGAATGGAATTATTCTAGGTCGGAAGAAACGTTTCATTTTCAAGACTGCAAAGGGTTGACCATGTCTCTGTGTTCAGCATTAGTGAACGCTATTTACGTTCATCATTTTTTAGGGCAACCGCCAGAAACCCAGACGAGCGCAGCATAAACTAATGCAGTTGCGCTAGGGGTCCGAGGAAGGTCCTCGAAAAGGATGAAAAAGCGTGGATTTCGGACGTAAACCACGAACGTCTTCTTCGCCATGGGCGGATCAATAGACCGTTAATACGAAATTTCGCGCGATGGCGTCCCCTGGTCTCCCCATGGTCTCCCCATTGTCCCCCACGGTCCGAGCATCGGCTGGTCACCGGTTAGTTTGATTTTTTTCTTTGTCTCTGGTCCGTGGCCGAAGAAGCGGCGCAGCGCGGAGAGGCCTGAAATATTCGCGGATGCATAAAGACGTGAAATATGGCCGCATGAATCAGCTGGTCTTCCTGCGGAGTGAACGGGTCCGCAGGACGGTTTGACAATATCCTCGCGGCGGCATTCTGCGCGGATTAGCGCCTCCAGGTTTTATGGGCCATTTTGTTTATGCACAGACGGGGCAAGGTTGCCCTCCCATGCCCAGAGAATGCGCGAGCACACGCGTGTCCATGGGCTCCCATGGACACGGTCCGTCGTTGCGAGGAAAAGAGACTCGAAGCTCGCCTCTCGATCGGCCACCTATGTTTGCTCTCTGATTTACCCTCAAACTGACAATGATCATCTAATTATGAACCCTATACCCCCATCGGAGAACTTTAATGCACTCGAACACGCGGGGAAAAATTGATCCCTCGATTTTGTAACCAGCAAACCAGGATTAAGCGATTTTTAAACGATCAAACCCTGCGAAAGTTGTTCGTGGAATTTTCTTTGGAATTCCCGGCTTGGTGACAGGGTTTGGCTGTGGTTTTTATAATGGGAGAGTGGGAATTATAGTTATTATTTATATTTTCTTATTCACTTAATAGGAGAGACTTGCGGAGGCTGAGAGTGAGCGTTGTTTGCTCGGGTTATATGTACTTTTTGGTTATGTGATAATTTGACAAATGGATGCTAGAAAGTATCTGGGGAGTTTTAAAGAAGAATAAACGCCTGTGTGACAACGGTAGGAGGTGTTTCGAAATTATTATAAATTCTTCAGAGGTACGACACTTCCAAGCAGGTACATCGTTTCGGTTTAATGTCTGGGTCCATTCTGCACGGCCTGGCTCTTAGTATCAAAACCGATTCACGTCGTTAAGAGCCTGCCGGTCCACGGTGAATTTTTATTTGTCCCTGTAAATATCTCGCGGCTGCACGGCTACCCGAAAAATGTCCCTTAATGGCCACGAAAAGGGAGGCCACAAAGTCGCCCGTTCTAATGTAATTCACACCAACGTGTAACATTCGTCACATACCGATGACGAGAGGAGACTGTCGCCATGAGATTTCAACTACCAAACACCGGATCCTCTTCTCTCTGAGGAGGACAGATCGAGCGATTCGAGGAATTTCGTCCCCCTCGCTCGACGAAATCCTCTGGCTAGGCAAACCTGTGAGAAGTCTACTCGAATCTCACGTGGAACCTGTCCTTTCATCATAATGAGCACACCATTTAATGTCCGAGCGAAGGCTCTACTGTTCATCAAGTTTGTAGCTGGACATTGAGTATGTTTTCATCATTGTCATATTTGACTGATAATTCTAGTCGTGGTGGTCCACCTAAACATAGCCACCTAAATATTTTCAAGGCCGTGTTATTAATATCTCCGAGTACGTTTCAATGTCAACTAGAATATGCGAGGAAAAAGAAATATACATTTACAAGAAAGTAATATCGATGACCTTGAAAGCTACAGAAAAAATGGCCTTGAGAAAAAAATAACATTTGCAAAGCATTCATCTTGTGGTATCGTTTGCATTGCGTTCAAAACGTTTGTTATGTCTAGACTGCGGATTTAATGCATTTATGACAAAAATGGGTACGTACAATTCAAAAGAGTGGACGTATAGAAAAGATTTAAGGCCACCAGTGTATTAGTTTCACCTTAACAAGATAATCAAAAGAAGAATGAAATTTTTATTTGGCTCCAGTGTCTTGCAATCAATGCAAACATTTTTTATCGCAGCCTAGTCATCACAATTGCGAGCAAGATCAAACCAATCGATTAAAAAATGACGATTCGCAGCGATTGGGATCGGCTGCCTGAAAAATGCATCAATAAAAATTCGAGCAGGCTCGTGCATCCCCTCCCGGGATAAGTCCTCCCCGAGGATCGAAGGTCTCCTCTTTGTCCTTGAGCAAACACAAGACGGGAGCTCTTCACGTCCGCCGATCGCTAAGTGGAAGAATCATCGCGGCAGAACGAAACCGGCTACGACGTTCTAATGGTCATTATCATTTCCAAACATCACCGACCTGGCCGGCACCAAAGGCGCAAGATATGTGCCACGTGTTTGCATAGGTTGCAAGTGTTCGCATAGAGGCTCCTCCAGTGGCTAGTGCTTTGTAAACCTATCCTGGCTAACTAAACCAGTGTGTACCCAGCGACTGTTCCTTCGTTAATGCGACACGTACTCGCGTGTTGCGTCTATACACCGAGCTTTCCACTTTTCTCTCCCTTTTCCTTCACCGAGACACCGCCAATTAGTTGATCCCCTCTCTGTCCACTACGGAAAAAACCGAGGAACCTTGTTAGGGTACGAATGTAGCGTCTCTTGTTATTATTTAAACTTCTCTCGGGTGAAATATTAACCCTTTGCACTCGGAGCTGTTTTAACTGGAAATTTAAACATTTCTTCCGATCTAGATTATTCCCATTCCCTACGACTTTTGAAATTTTATGGATATGAAATTGGTATAATACCTCATACAATACACTGTCTCCTCAAATAATATTATACAACCTTCATAATATTATAATTTAGTACTGTTTTTTAAAATAATATGAAATTTTTAATAATATCGTCTCCTCAAATAATATTATACAAACCGCATAATAATTTAAAATATTAACCCTTTGCACTCGGAGCTGTATTAACTGGAAAATTAAACATTGCTTCCGATCTAGAATATTTCCATCCCCTATGACTTTTGAAATTTCATGGATATGAAATTAGTATAATACCTCATACACAGAGAGTTGTGCTAATTCAATTATATTGTAATTCAATTACGCAATTTAATTACATTGTATTTCAATTACATGGTAATTCAACTACGTCGTAATTGAATTACATAATTCAAAACTTTCAATTAATTCAATTACCAAATATTTTAATCAGACGTGTAATTGTGTGTGTGAAGTACAATATAACTGAAATACAATATATGTAATTGAAATACAATTAAAAGAATGTGTAACGCAGAAATTATTTCTGTTCAGATATTATAAATTTATAAATAATAAATTCCTTCTCTGTATGTGTGTGTGTGTGTGTGTGTGTGTGTGTGTGTTTGTGAAACCTACACATGGATTTTTCAACCTCTTCTTACCTATTACTTTATCATTCTTTAATTTTTAATTTTAATTTAATTACATTACGTTATTATTACATCGTAATTCGTAATTAATGTAATTTAATTGCAAAGTATTTTATAATTCTACTGTAATTGCAATTACGAATTACATTGGAATTTAATTACAATGTATTTTACAATTGTACTCCATTGCAATTACGAATTACATTGTAGTTTAATTGAATGAAGATCTGAATTATAAATTACAATACAACTGAATTACAATTTATTTTATAATTGTACTTCATTGCAATTACAAATTACATTGTAATTTAATTGAATGAAGATCTGAATTATAAATTACAAATTACATTGTAATTTAATTGAATGAAGATCTGAATTACAAATTACAATATAATTGAATTACGTTGTAATTCCTGGACTAATTCAATTGTAATTCTGCACAACTCTGCTCATACAATACCTAAATGTTTACTGATTGATGAGACACCGATATATTGAATAATGTAAACAATATTTTGAATAATGGTACAACAATTTCCAGTGGTGCCTCGGAGGGGACAACCGAGTGCAAAGAATTAAAACGCATATATACGGCGTCCAAATGTGTGCGGATAATTAATATTGCTATCTTGTGTTCGTGAAAAAATTTAGCACCCGTGTAAAAAATCAAAACGAGGGAAACGCGAGTGTCCCGTGAGCGAAGCGACCTAATGCAGTTACTATTGCATTCCCAGCAGGAACAGCAAGTGCAGGGTTTGCAGAAGTTCGCCAGGCCGGTTTGTTAAAGAGTTAATGAGGCCTGTGTCTCTGACAAAGAGTGCGGCATGGAAATCAGTCACGCATTGTCCGTTAATACTTTACGATGCAGTCGAGCGTGGGCTCCGGACTGACAGTCATGGCTGCTCAAAACGACAGCTAAGAAGATTGCTTATCCATTCCCGGTTGCGTCCTCATCGGCCAGGGTTTATCGCCTTGACAAGACCGGGAAGCACGGAATTACATAGGTCCCATTAGGCCCTTGGATCCCTAGATTCTGAAGGTGCCATTTCGCGAAACGACGCCATAATATTTCCTCTGGGCCGACAAGTCCGGCAATCAGATCTACGTAGCCAAGTATCGATCATTACCGGATAAGCCGCATACCGACATCGCTGTCTATCGAACGGTCGCATAATAAAATACCGGATTATGAATATTGTACCGTTTCCGACGACTCGCCTCGACTGTTTGAGTTCGGTTTATATTCATCGCGATATTGATGGCTATGATCGGTACTGTTTTTTTACCACGTTTTTATTAGCTCGCTTTCTTGTTTGTCTGTTTTTCTGTTTGTGTGTTTTCCTGGTTTTCTGTTTGTCTGTTTAACTGTTTGTCTGTTTGTCTGTTCGGTAAAAATTTTGCAATTGATTTTAAACTAACTTCCCGAGAAGCTAGAGACTTGTTTTTTTACTGGGATCAGCATGCATGATAGAGGATGGGTCGGAATAATCGGCTAATCATCGGAGATCAATGCGCCTTTGTAGTCGGACAATTAGGGGTGCGCGTACTCCAGAGGTTATTGTTTGCTTTCCGACCGTTTCCGTGCTGATGCGAGCAGACTTAATATGTGCAGACGGTATGAAAAATATTTATTTCTTTTAGTCTCAACGTTTTGTGTAATCTGGATTTATATTGAAATTGAGTGGCACACGTGGAGGGGCGTTTCCGGAGAAGAGAAAAGTGAATCTTCAATTTTGTGATTCGTAAGATATCTTCGATTGTGAGAAGCGAAACTCACCCTCGTCGAATACGAGACATCAGACCCGATCGTTTCGCAGTAATCCGGGGCCGCACTGTATTTAGATTTATAAATCCCGTGGCACGGAGTCCCAAAGTCATAAGCAGCTGTACCGGTCGTACACATGTCATACGGTCCATTATATACGGATAATACCCTGGAACGTTTGTTTCCGTAATCTGCCGACGATACGCTCTGCGATCTCCCTCCGGAGACACTGTGTTCCCGTCACACAATGGGCAAATACGCTTTTCTTAATATAGTCGAACGAATTAATCTCACGGATTGTTGGACAACGTGCACCCCTTTCGATAACATCTACAACGAATTTCTGGCAAATAAATACGTCGAACACACCCTTTCTCCATGCATTGAATGTTTCGGATATAAGAAAATTGTATGAAGTAAGTAATTTATTGTGTCTCGATCTAGTGCCTAGTTGGAAGTAATTCCTTCAAAGCAGAGTTGGGCATTAATCGCGATTAAAATTTTAATCATGATTCATTGATTAATATGTACGATTAAAAAAAGGAATCATCGCAAAATCGACGATTGGATCAATCGATTGTTGAAGTTCATCATCAATCATTGATTAAAAAAAGAAATCATTGCAAAATCGACTATTGGATCTATTGATCGATGAAGTTAATTGTCAATTGTTGATTAAAAAAAGAAATCGATTGATGAAGTTAATCGTCAATTGTTGATTAAAAAAAGAAATCGATTGATGAAGTTATTCATCAATCCTTGATTAAAAAAAGAAATTATCGGAAAAAAATATAAAAGCACGTAGACAGAGTTTGTATTATACATTATAGACCAAATGACAATACACCGAAACTCAGTTTACATTTTTTCAGTATCCATACAGTTTTGATTCCGTATTTCATTTCGAAATTTCAGCAGTTAATCATTAATCAACCATCCGATTGACGATCAGTAATCGTTAATCGCAATTAACGACTAAAGTAGAAATTTAATCCTTCACCGCAATTAAGATTAATAAATATTTAATCGTTAACCGCAATTAAGATTAATAAGTATTTAATCGTTAACCGCAATTAACAAAAAGTTAATTGCGATTAACGATTGAAGTAGAAAAGTCGTCAATCGTTGATTAAATTTCTGCCCAACTCTGCTTGAAAAGCGTACATTTTCAAACACGCACGTTCCAGCTGAATTAAAAATATTAAATCATTCGGGAAGTCGTTTCGTTTTCTCAAGAAAAAATTAAAGCCATTTTTTACCATTTAGCATAAGGTCCACAGGAAAAATGAAATTATACTTTCTGAACGACCAAATATTTTTCAAAGATGCAGAAGACCGCCCAAGCCGACGAATCGCGAAACGTCACGAATTGAAAGCGCACACTTTATTACTTAACGTCGATTACCAAGCACTTGAATCTCGTTAACGCAACGAGCCGAGGATTCCCCGATGGAAAGTGCAAGTTCTTCGAGGAAAACGGTAGCAGGGGATAACATTTGTCGTCTGTCAGAGAGAGAGAGAGAGATAGAGAGAGAGAGAAAGTTTAGGTGCCGGTTTTAATAGGAGAGCAAACACCGGCTATGTGAACAGCTTTTCCATAGAGGATAGGTGTGCATAAGCAAACAATGCCCCGCTTCGAACCCGGCGAACGTACCTTGATAAACAAATACAGCCAGAAACCTGCATTTACACTTGGCTCGCAGTCAATGGGACAGTTCGAAAGAATTTTGATGACCCGTGACAAACCTCGCCTTTGTGTTCCAAATTGGAGTTCGTGTTTTTTCCTCTCTCTCTCTCTCCCTCGCTCTCGACATGTTGCGCCATAAGTGTGCACGCTAAACAGTCCTGGAGAATGCTCGACACGAGAGAAAAGCGACAAATGTTGGAAATTCTCGTCGGGACAAAAAAGCTCCGGGGGAAGAAAACACTAATTTATATGGATCATTGTTGTTTTGAAGCCGAGGAGAGGAGACTTTTCACCGAACGAGTTTGAATGTTTGAATAACGAATTTGTCGCTCGCGCGGTTGCAACTTTAAAAAGACTTGCTGGCAAATTAGTGTACTATTAAGTAAGTTCCGTCCGTTTTTTTACAAAAAGTAGAGCTTTATTTCAGAAACAAAATGGAAAAGTACATTAATCAAAACATTGTCCATCGTTAGCGATGACTTTTCCCCAATTTTCGGGCAGCAAGCGAATTCCGTGACGAAAGAACGAGTCATCTTTGGAGGTTATCCAGTCAGAGATCCATTTTTCGACATCTTCGTAAGAATTAAATCGTTTCTCAGCAAGTGCGTGTGCCATAGGGTAGCACTTCCCAGCGAAGTGCTTCTAACGTTTCTTTGACAACTTTTGTGACGTGAGGCCGAGCATTGTCATGCAGCAAAATCACCTTATGCTGTCTCGTTTCATATTGTGGTCGTTTTTCGTGCAATGCTCGGCTCAAACGGATAATTTGTTGTCGGTAGAGATCCCCTGTGACTGTTTGACCAGATTTTAACAGCTCATAGTACACCACACCTTTCTGATCCCACCAAATACAGAGTAAAGCCTTCTTTCCGTGGATATTCCGCTTTGGCGTCGATGTTGAGGGTTGGCCGGGATCACAAATGGTTTTTCGACGTTTAGGATTGTCAAAATAAATCCATTTTTCATCCCCAGTGATGAGACGATGGAGAAACCCCTTCCTTTGTTGCCTAGTAAGCAGAATTTCGCGGATGGTTTTCCGCCTTTCAATGACTCTTGGCTTGAGTTCATATGGGACCCACTTTCCTTCCTCGTCGACCTTCCCCAAGGCTTTTAAACGATCGGAAATGACAGACTGAGCACAATTTAACGCTTCTGCAATTTGTTTTTGCGTTTGACATGGATCTTCATCCACCAATGCCTGCAATTCTTCGTCTTCGAGTTCTCGTGGCCGTCCAGAACGCTCTTTGTCCTCCACAGTAAAATCACAATTTTTAAAGCGTCGAAACCACTCTCTATATGTTTTATCGGAAACAGCATTATCGCCATAAACGTCTACAATCAATCGATGTGCTTCAGCTGCAGTTTTCTTCCGATCGAAACGAAAGATTAACACTTCGCGCAAATGACGCTTATTCAGCTCAAATTCCGACAACTTCAATGTAGAAAATAACGATATTATTGACATGTAAGCGTATATTGTTATGTACTGAATTTTATTGAAAGATGTTCAAACTAAAAAGTTAACGTTAACTAAACGGACGGAACTTTCCGATTGACCTAATACATTCAACTGTCAATTGTAATTTATTGAAGATAACTCAATTTATTGAAAAACCACTAATAAAATCGTTCGATAGGTGGATAGGCTCGCGCATCGATGCATGCGAATCAAGAGGGAGCACTTTCGAGGTGTCGAGCTGCCGTTCCTTATGATCGTGGTCGGCGAATCCGTAAAAGCGGCATCATTAGCCGCGCAGACTTGATTTTTCGTAATTACCCCCCGGATCTTCGTGGTATCGCGGATTTTAATCAACGAATTATTCAACGCTGTTCCGTCGGGGGTGGCGACCGATCAAAATGCGTCTGCGTCTCTCACAATGGCCGGCTGCCTGGGATCAAATTATTAACGCCCTTGCTCGCGATCGAACGGCGCTAAATCGCACGAAGCTAAATCGCGGCGCTTGCGAACGACGCGGGAAAAAAGGCGGAAATCGGATGTTTCAAAGTATCCGGCGTAGGGAGCGGTAGGGTAACAGATAGTTAAGCATCAGGGGGCTTCCGAAGGTTTTCAAGAGGACACTCGAATCGCGCGGATGCGAGCGAGTCTCGCTCGAGCCGAAGCGGAGCCGAGCGGAGCGGAGCGGAGCCGAGGGAACGACGCGCGAGGCGCGCGAGCGATATATTTCAGTCGGGCGCCACTAATTAGAAAGAGGTCAGTAATTAATGCTAATTGGACGTCGTAATTATCTGCGGATTGTGCGGCACCGGGCTCGTCTGCCGGCGACGTCGGGCCTCGCGCGTCGGCAACGGCTTCCGCGTTTTATTTTTCACGCAAACCGGTCGAGAGGCCGCGCGATTTCTCCTCCGCGACAAAGTTCGCGTTTGATCCGCGGAGTCAAAGGGTTGCCAGCCGAGAAACAGAGAACGGCGGCAACGCGGGGCGCCGAGGGAAAAAAAGCGACGAAAATAATGAAACGGTATCGTTCGGCTAATATGGCCGCCGAGGCTCGACTTCGCACACCCGGGAAATCGGCTCTTTCCGGCGACCGCCTCCGACCCCTCTTTGACGCGCGAATTAATTTAATTAGCCGATTCTGATTACGATTTCCCGACCCGCGAATATTTATGAAGCTTACGCGGCCGTTGCCGCTGTTCTCGCACTCTGTCACGCCTCCTTTTCCCACTCGTTGCGCGTTCGTCGCCGTTTCATTGGCGAGCCGCGCGGCTAATTTGCGGTTCATCGAGGAGAATTCTTTTAATTTACAAAAGGTACAAAAACACGTTCGATTATACCATTGTTCCGTGGATAGTCGACTCGTTCGAATACACCGACAAGTGATTTGCGACATTTTCAATCCAACGGTCCAGGTACAAGACCCAGTCAAAATCCCCCAGCTGACTTTCTATTGTCGCGTACGCTCGTCATAAACAAGACGAAGCCTCCTCCACCATCGGAATATGTTTTTAAGGACAACTCACCCTTTAACGGTCATCTCGCTAGTCGTAAAGCCGAAAACTAAGGTCAGTTTATTAACCGGTGGGTCATTTTACCTTTAACCTTCGACAATCCCTCTTCTGTTCTTGTCGGCATTTAGGTTGGTTCCTCGAAGATACAGGAAAAAAGGGACGGAAAAAAGGACGGAAGAAGGGACGGCGACGTTGTTTGCGATCCCTTAACCTCATGAGCTGTAGAGGGTATAGTCTCGACGCTGCACAGCAATGGATTGCCACGTCGTATAACGACCCTCGGAAGAAATGAGATTATTCGCAGAAAATTGTTATACGACGGAGCGCAAACACCGGAGAAAGTTGGTTCCCGAGAACAATTTTACTACCCTTACTACCTGGCGGCCAGTCGTTTCTAGAGTACACGCGGCGGAGTGGTAGAAGAAACAAACTTAGCGACTATCTATAGTGTTTGCATTGTAGATTAAACAATAACGACAGAGATCGGAGGGGTATAATTTCTCGCGCCATTAACTATGAATAGATTGCGGTACGCAGTCTGAAGATCTTTATGCATTTATAGCAAAATTGAGCAGATGAAATCGAAAATTGTAGAAAATTTTTAAAATTGAAGAGAGAGAGATGTGAATATATGATTTCGAACACCAAATTTGTTCCCAATATACTGTCGGGTCCTTCTTATAGAGAGTTTTTTGCGCTGATTCCGAATCTGTCCTTAATTTTTCTCCTATACGCACAGTTTTTGAGGAACATGGCTTTGAAAAAGAAACATATTTTTCAACTTTGAACACATATTGTGATGTTATTATAAAAGTTATTATAAAAAAACATTATGATTGTTTAAACGTGTTTAAACAATCATTAAAGACGGAGAGACACCACTTTTGCACGAATTTTTGAGGATATTTTTGAATTTATCTCAAAAAATAAGGGTCCAGCGGAAAATCGAACTATACCAAGCGATAGAGCAGACTTTTATCTTGAGGAACCACCCTATTAAGTTTGGAACGTCGACGTTTTCTTCGAACCAGAATGCAAAATAGTGGCGCTCGGGACGGGATACGGAGCAGCGAACGACCGTTCTATACAGGGTGTCACAGCTCACACGACCACCTTGAATATCTTTGTTGTTTTTAAAGATACGTCAAATGTCTGAAGGACAAAGTTGAACAGTAAAATGGGGCTCATACGATACCAAAAAAATTTTTTTTCTTATGTAATTCTTTTTAGAGATATGAAGGTCACCTTCATTTCTTAAATGGAATGAGGTATTTTTTAATATATCAATCGATGCAGCTGGACATTCGTTATAAAAAAGTACTAACCTATGTGTGTCGAAAAGTTAGTAGTTCTGGAGATATTTCAATTTAAATACTACTATTTAAGTACTAAGACGTTAGCGTTTATTTACTTGTGTAACGTCTTGTCTAACGATGTTTAAACATATTTAAACAATCATAATGCCTTAATAGTATATATCACTGGATTCGGGAAAGTCTACAGAATCTTTTGCTGTAAAGAACAATTCGATATCTTTTATAATAACATTACAGTATGTGTTTAAAGTTGAAAATTTTTTTTTTTCAAAGCCATGTTCCTCAAAAACTGTGCGTATAGGAGAAAAATTAAGGACAGATTCGGAATCAGCGCAGAAAACTCTATACGAAGGACCCAACAGTATACATATTGGGAACAAATTTGGCGTTCGACAGTGTAATTTTAATAGGGGAGAAATCATATATTTACATCTTCAATTTTTTCGACTTCATCTGCGTTATTTAGGGAAGAAGTAACGTTCCATTTAGTTTCTATTCCTTGCAATCGATGCAGACAACATTTATTTTGCATAAAGATCCGCAGTCTAATTATGAATTATGAATCAAATAATTTACTAAACATCCGAGTATCGCATAAAAATCATAGAGAATGAAACTATATAATTAATCGGAAACAAGATCGTAAGAATAGAACGAGAGGCTCGACTAATCCGGTCGTTCCGGGAGAAACGGCCAATAAAACGTCGATGCTTGTAAATAGCCAAATAGCTATAAATGGCCATTATATTAAAGGACTGCAGACCATAATCATAACTGTAAGTTTACGAGGCGACAGTTGACTTTTCCCCGGTCCTATACGATTATGGCTTGCAATCCAAAAATTGCTTTCCCACATACAATTAACCCTCATATAATATATCCAGATAAGAACTTCCTGCTTTCTATACTGTATCTATTGTTATTAATTGGATCCGTAGTTATCGAAATCCGCCATTTCCTGGAACAAGAATACGTTCAATAATTGCAAGTGTTCTAAATCTCTCTCGAGTGTTTACAACTGAATTTCTCGCTCGAGCCACCGGTAAATGTGTGCTGTAAGAACGATTATAAGAACGATTGCGTCGATAGTTTTTGTACGTCGCCTCGAACTCAGCTGTTCGATCTCGACATTGGAACCACAGATAAACTGCTTCCCACCGAATGTTTACAAATCGCATCGTATTTGTCACGGGAGCCACCATTCCGATAATTCATATTTCGAATCCGAGACGAACGCTGTCTCAATCAGAGCTGCGGAAAATATAGTATTTTAAATACTAAATAATAAATGATTCTATTTATTTTAAAGTATACGTGTACAAATTTGAAAATACAATATTTTATTTGAGATGCAGTAATTGTAGAAAATAAAATTTCTTTGAGGTAGTCATTTTTGAAAACATTGTTTATTTGAAGAATATTGGAAATAATCGTATTTTCTCTTTCTTTATTTTGAATTTCAACTTTAAATATTATTGCTGGAAATAATGGTTCGAATTCAATACATTTATGAGTGTTAATCGAGTATTATAACAATGCAAAAAGTAAAATATTTTATATCGTGTTTCAGATTGATCAAATAGAACTATTTTATTCTCAGAAGTTGTACTTATATCTTATTTAAAATACTATTTTCTTGAAGAAAAATAAAATCTAAAATATGAAATAGTATTTGAAATATTTGTTTCGCCAAATAATGCCCACTTCTGCTGTTAACTATCATCTAAGTGCACGGTAGTGCACCAGCCAAGTTCTCGCACTATCTCCTTTTGCACGAAACAACTTAGCCGTTTTTTAGAGACTTATAACTCGGCACTGGAGGCAGATGAAGATATGTAATTTCGTACACTTGTTAAATGCTATCATGTCTCAATATTGACAAAACATTAATCTTCCAACATTAGTAGGTTCCGAGATATAGGCCCTCAAAAATCGCTAAATTTGTCACTGATTGACTGACTGACAGATCATCAAAACCTTTTGGGTACTTCCCATTGACCTACAAGCTTGAAATTTGCTACATAGGTCCACCATAACAAACACTCAGAGGAATAATTATCAAAGTCTGAAATTTTACACCTTAAAGGGCTTGTATTGACAAAAAAACATTACGAAATAGGTACGTAGGATAGAATATAGCAGCATAACATACATAAGGGTGCCGGCGCGGCGCGGCCGTGCAAAGAGTGTGGTGGCACACACATACATCGCTAGATCTGCATATACGTATATGAAATTACAAGATTTTTGTGGACCAAAAATGACGCTTTAGTATCGCAACGAGGAGTTCAGGAGCGGTCAATCGCGATTCCTAAAAGTCCAATTTATATTTGTCCGGTGCCCAAAATGCATATTTCTACGTTATCGAGCAATAATTTGCAACATTCGGCAGATATCGCCTGTCACGAGGCATCCGAAGCAAGCATGATATCACAAGATGGCCGCCACTGACAGATTTTCGTAAATATTGAGAGATTTATCGTTCGAATAAAAAAAATCGCACCGCAGCAAGATAGCCAGGACATGTACAAAGGCGGTGGTGTGTATTTTTAGTTGATTAATTAATTATTAAACACGAAAAATGGGTCAGGAAAAAATACAGCACCTCGTGGTTCCGAAATTTTGCACTAGCAGGCACCACTGTTTCTTTCCTAAACTGCACGTTACAAATGTTGTAATAGAATACGGCTGATAATGCAGGTCGATATTATATTGTCCATAGATAATACAGTGTCCATCGTTCATGAAAACATTACATTTATTGTTCGCAAACACTGGTATTTACGCGAAGTGGCTATCTTCTGACGGATGCCTCGTGACAGGCCAACACCAGCGGTGTTGGACAGGTACACAGTATCTGCCGAATATTATAAATTATTCCTCGATAACGTAAAAATATGCATTTTTGGGCTACGGACAGACGTGGATTGGACTTTTAGGAATCATAATTGACCGCTAATCGAGCGAGAGTATGGTGGCGCACTCACACATCGCTAGATTATAATATTTGGCAGATACTGCCTGTCCAACACCACTGGAGTTGGCCTGTCACGAGGCCAATATATATAATAATACTCTATACTCCATAATAACACCACAATCTTTGTTCAAAGTTGAAAAATATGTCTTTTCTTTAAACTCCATTTTCTCAAAAACTGTACGTACAGGAGAAAAATTGAGGACAGATTCGGAATCAGCGCGAAAAACTCTATAAGAATCGCATAGTGCGAATCGAAATACTTCTTGGCTGTTGGACAGTGTAATTTAGCCCTCTCGATGTAACTCTTTAAACATTAAATAGCGTTCCTTCAAACTAATTTTTACAAACGCTTTTTTCAGTATTGCAAGAGGTATTTCTAAGCTAACGAACTTGGCCGTATGTTGTTTGATCTCACAACTTTTTACGGCCATAGGAACTTTTTGTTTTTGTTGGGAATCTCTTTTCCCAATCCCATAAATTCCCCTGTTTCCATCCTTTTTTGGCAAACACATCTACAGCTTTACAACGCTAAGAAACACAGAGTTAGTCGGAGCATGCAGATTCCCGTCGTCTTTCGCGAGCCTCGTGCCCGTAACGCAGAACGCATTAACGCATTAATTATTCATCCCATCCGACTGCAAATAAAGAGGCAATCGCAGTGAGAAGGACAGAGAGAGAGAGAGAGAGAGACTCGAACGAGCAAACCCTAATGATCGTGCGGCACGCCGTCCGAAACAACGTGACGGAGTAATCCTAATAAGTAACGTCGTAACAGAGTTATTATTCATCCGGACCCGTTGTCTATTGACCCTCGAAAGCGTCTCTAATAAAATACCACTAACCGCATCATCAATCATCGCCGCACAATCGGAGACAAAACATACGCTTTTACGGTTCCGCCTGCCTCCTGCCCCCCATGCCAGATGGTTCCCTCTCCGTTGCACCCTCGTTTATGGTGTAACACGTCGTCTCGCTCCAGCTTAATACCCATTCACCGTAACCACATCGTCGTCGTCATCATACGGCGCCGTTTATTCGCATTCAAACGAGCGAGGAGACACACTGTGTCATATACATTTTTTTTTTTAAGCGGAGAAAAGGGGCGAGGGAGGGTAAGGGGTTCGACGGCAGTAAATCCGCGCACTGATTCGATTAATTTGTCCGGCGTTGACAAGCGGCCCATTGTTGTACATCCCCACCCCAACCGACGGCCTCGCGAAATTTTCGCCGAACGGAATGACGATTTTCGATAAATCATCCCCCGGAACACCGACCTCCGCTCCTCGACCAATCCCATTGTAAATTGTGCAGGCTTATGGACAACGAGTCGCCAAATACACCGGGTATTTTTTCCCCGCAGCTTTCCGGGCGAATATTTTTCCACGCTTTATTAATGCCTCCCGCGATTAATAATGGCTGCCTCGAAATCGCAAAATGCTTGCGGTATCGCCGAGAAAAATCATTTTGTGTTTCTGTCAGTTCTATATTACCCTTACACAGTCGATTTATATCTGTGTATATTTGTGGGGAACGTTCGAAAATGATTTTGAAATCAAAATAGGTAAAACCGTTTCTGCCGGAAACCGTCCGAAGACGCAGACGGTCCCGGAGCCCGCTTTTTGCGGCCAAAGCTATTGTAGCGTTATTTCAAGCCTTAATGTTACACTATTATAGGTCGTTAGATTCGTCTCTCGATACCAGTTAGAATATTATGAAGTAAAATATATATATGTTAGTACTTAAAAAATTGAGGTAATCTTCATGTTTTTATAAAAGAAAGTTTTTCTTTAATTTTTTATAGTGATATTTTTGCAGAAAAGTGAATACTGATCAACTTTCGTTCAAAACATTTTTTTCAGAAATCGCGAAAAAGTAGCCAAGATTTAATTCTTCATAAGAATTATATGAAATCTACTATTGAGGGGTTTTGGGGGTCTCTGATTACGAATATGACATTAAAACTTCAAAATTAAAAAGTCAAAATGGCGGATCCAATATGGCATACTACATAATACCTAATAATTTTTGCAGGATTTGCAGGAGATTCAAAGGTATATATTCATTTTCGAATGTGATTAATAATTTACACAAGAAAAAAAGGTTTGTATATAAGCAAAATCATATAAATATTTCTTTTCATAACAACTTATTTTATATATTTACGTGTTTGATATCAAGTTTGAAATTATTTTATATAAATATAGTATAATAAATCCAATAGAAGATAAAATATATATAATATAGTAATAAATGTAATATAGGAGATAAAATATATATACAATATATTGTAGTAATGAATATAATGAAAGATAAAATGCTAACAAGTTTAAAAATAACTAATCAAAATCTTCCGAATCCAATTTTATGTTATTCTAGCTCGAAAAGTTTGGGCTGACTTTGATGTTTCGATTGATGAGAAAAAACCGTTCTTGACTCGGCGAGCTGTTTTTTCCACCTTTGTCAACTTTGGTCCCCACTCCTGTCGAATTTTTCGTGCTACTCGCAAGGGTGGGACCTTGAAAGGCGATTCCTAATTTTCCACCAATTTTGAAAACTGACCAACCCCGTGTCTGCTAAAGAAAGAATAATAGCTCGATGCTTCAACGAAACAGACAGTATCTACACTGATAAATAATGACTGTATATAAATTATATAATTCTATAAACTATAATACATATAAACTTTGAAGGTCTAAGCTTTCAGAAAAATTGTTAAACATTTTTTTTAAACTCTACCTAAAGTTTACATTGCACTTAAATATCCTTCGTATATTGATTGAAACATGCTTATATTGCCATAAAATAACTGAAATATACCTGCTCACACATACGAAAATATAGTACAAATTTTCATTCCAGCATTGTGTAAGGAATAATTAAACTATTTAGTTGTTCCTCCAATTTCATAATTTTGAACTTCAAACGCTATATCTGCTCGGAAAGTGTTATCCGAGAGACCTAATATTTGGAATTTCGTGGTTCCAAAGTGTTCTCGTTTGAGAGAAAAAAAAATTTTGTTGCAATTTCAAAGTCGAAAAATTGAATTTTGACCACAAAAAAAGCGGGCCCCGGGACCACTGTGAGACGGCGCGGCGCGAAATTCAAACGCGGATAGCTGGCCGCCACGCGACCGGCGTACATAGACAATCGAAAAATTCGTGGAGCGGTGTTGGTGCGTTCTCGCAACGTCGATATTGTCGTCGAAACGCGTTTTGGGCAGCAGCTGCTAAATAAATGCAGGTTTACGTTGCCGTCGGTGGCAGCGCTGCGGAACAATGCCCGTCGGGTGCGAAAGAACACGCGTCCAATGCACTTATCCGTATGTGTCCGTTGCTGCGTATGCCCTCCCGCAACCACGGAGGCGGAGCATGATTTTAACCGCAATGGATAAATCGGTGTCGGGGAGTGGGAGGGACGAGGGGGGACCTCCCCCTTTTGTTCAATGACGTACCGTCGTCATTGTTCGCGGGGTCCGACGCGCGAGAGCCACTTCTAATCATTATTGTCACCCGCACTCACGTCCCAGAAGCAACACTCTTTCGACTTGCTTTCACGGTACTAATGACTTTCGCGGGATCGCTCCGAGCGATCTGCGAACGCCGCTTCCTCTCGTTAACGAATTGATCGGGGGAGACGAACAATCGTGATTTCAGACGGTGCCGACGTTGCACGACATCGTTTGCCTCTCCGATCATTTACTGCTAATACGTCTCATTTTCGTTTGAACGAAATAACCAGTTAATTACCGATCACTGGCAATTCACCACTACACTGCGGATTATTTGCATTTATGATAAAAACGAGGAGGTGTTCTAGACGTCTTTCCGATATGTTAGAACTAGACCGCGGATGTTTATGCAAATTTTATATGTCAAGATATGCAAATTTAATGCATAATTTATGTAGAAAATATGTGAAATGGTCGCGTCCTGAATAATTGTATGTATTAGTAACCAATGAAACAGTCGAATACAGTATAATATGATTATAGTATGTATAGAGTAGTTGTATAATATTTATTACTGCTTGTAATTTTGGCATTACACAATATGTGATGATAATTTTTTCTATAGTTTCAATAGTCAATTGGTGGCTTTTATCAGATAAAATTAATTTATATTAATGGGGGGGGGAGGCATATTTATACTTTTTCCAGTATCGTGCTTTTATTTCCTTCGTACCGTCTCGATAATATTGAATCACATTTAAACTATTATTAAGTTTAGACAATATTACAAATCCCAGATTCTTCTGAAAAACGTATTTAGTAGAGGTGTGCGGGAGGGGACATATAATTTCGTTTCCCGAAATATCGTAAAAACGAAATTATATAGAAGACTCTTGTAGCATAGATAAAGACTAAAAAACAATATTAAAACAAATTAAACTTAACAAAATTAACAAATTCACAACATTTTCCGAACATTTTCAGGAATTCCCGTCCCGTTCCGCACACCTCTAATATTTATTTATATTTTGCTCTCACTTTTTCTCCACAGCCAATAGGTACATTATCTAGATTTTATTGTAACTAGCAAAGTGGAAAAATTAGCTTCAATAAATGCTAAATCAAGTCAATAAGATCTTCATTTTCTATAATTTCTCTTGGGCTGTCTTAATACATGCTAAGTACACTTTGTTCTCTTTGAAGGATTTAACAATCTGGAAATAAAGGAGAACTTGACTATTTGACACAAAATTATAATTCATTTAGTCTTAAAAAACGTGAACTTAAATATTACCAAATATATTTACTTACTTCCCTAATAACATGCACATCTTTTGCGTAAAATATCGCCATTTCTATCCACGTTCACCATCGTGTTACGACCGCTTCTGGTGGTAAAGGAACATTTGGCAGCTCTTCTCTGTGTAAATTTCTATTCTATGTGGAACTTTCAAGAATATTTGTTTTACAGAAGCTATTAATTTTTTGACAAATGGAAAGTGTATTCGTATTTCGTCCGCTATTCTGTGTAATCCATGTTATATGTACCATATTGGGATTAAATAATAATTATTATTAACGATATAATAATATCATTAACTGTTTCTTAGGTCGTGTTCATACAGAGAGCGGCAAGCGGCAGAGCAATTTATTTTTTATTATTATTACATGAGGAAAATGCAAAAAATATGCACAATATGCAAAAAACATGTAGTATGCACAACATAGGTATGCTGTATGCAAAATAAAAAATATATTTTTGGAATCATCTATTCATGACATAAATTTCTGTCCGGGTCCCATTTGTCTACCCATTTCCTATAAAAATATGCATTTGCATAAACATCCGCAGTCCAGTTACAAATAATAACTAGACAGCGGATCTTCATGCAAAATAAAAATTTTCTACCAGAATCCCAACAAACTGAAATGGAATAGAAATTGATTTCCTTCCTTAATATGTCCAATAGGTTGAATATAATAAAACAGCATTTTTGACTACTTCTAATGTTTTTGCTGTTTCAAATTGCACCTACTCGTTTTCGTAATAAATGCATAAAAATCGCAGTCTACTTGTAACATAATACTGGTACATTATGAGTAGAAAGCGCACAATCCGAGGTATTTTTAACATTCCTCCGGGCTATGCGACCAGCAGAAAATGTACTTCTACTTTACAACTCTCGCAGATTGCGTTACAAAAAGATAAAAATACAAATTTGCATAAGCATTCGAGCGATATCTAGATATTAAATAAATTATAGGAAAGTCGATTGCAGTGTGACGAAAGCCGTTACCATTTACAGGTTTCACATTAATATCCCGCCTCGATTTCGTTAATCTATTAGGGTTAACGATTAGGGTAGACCACAAATCGTCGACAGTGGTGTACTGAAAACTAATCACTCGTTTCATTAGAGCGCTTTACGACTTTTCTTTAGAGAATTATGGAACGAGTTCTAATTGTGTGGGATTTAGGTGACGCAACGGTCGGCGCCATATTGTCTGCTCGTTGTATACATTAATTATGTAAGAGCGACTTTTCGTGTCGAAGTACTTAATCTTTACCGTACAAACAGCGTGCAATAAAAGTCGAAATTATTTATTCTGCTTCGGCTGTCCGTCCAGGAAAGACCATTTTCGAAAATGTCATAAATTGGAAGTAATGTCTTTTCTTTTTTAGAACTGGTCCTGAATATTTGCTCTAACTATTAACTCGTGTCAACGAGCAAAAATGTTTGCGATCGCTTAAACATCTTTTCAATAATTTCATATGAAAATTTTACTGTGTAATTATTGTCTCGCGCTTTCATCCTCATTTTTGAGGAACGCGGGCAGTCATGTCAAAAGCGAATTCATTATTTTTGCCTGCTCGATTCGCTTCCGCGTTTGCGCACGCTCATTATGACAGTCGCCGCATTAAATGTAGTCGTTTTGGTATCACAGGCTGACTGAAGCATTATTAACATCCGAATGTATCGAATCACACGCGTTTTGATTCTGTGTAAATTACAGAGGACCCGCTTTATCACGGTAGAATTGGGACGCGCTGCAGCTGGAATAATTGTGTGCACGCACAATAACTCGGCTTTACGCTAAAACGTGTATTAACCTGTCTAAATAATCGCGCAATAGAAATTGCGAGCGAGCAGAGCCGGTCACCTAAAATTTCATAGAAAACACTGTACCCTTTCAATTATTCAAATTAATTGCACTGTACCATTCGGTCGCCGAGGAAGATTTCAAACACTATCTATAAAATATGACTAATTCCCTTTGAACTGGATACTACACAGGC
This sequence comes from Lasioglossum malachurum, assembly GCA_028455605.1. Classification (NCBI taxonomy): domain Eukaryota; kingdom Metazoa; phylum Arthropoda; class Insecta; order Hymenoptera; family Halictidae; genus Lasioglossum; species Lasioglossum malachurum. The sequence goes on along the minus strand of CM052318.1, from coordinate 15,209,550 downwards.
ACGCGATAAATAGAATAAATATAATAATGTTCCGCATTGATTGTGGGAAGCTGGTGTAAAATAAAAATTTGATTTCATCCCTTAATGACTTTAATGCAGGCATGTCAAACTCCTTTACCACCAAGGGCATCATTAAGAATTCTAAATTAATTCGAAGGCCGCAGTAGAAAAAAGCAGATTCGAAATAAAACGGGAACACGGTTTTTTATTAACATTGCTGTTGCGCATGCAAAATAACACGTACAAAAGTTGTTTTTTCTTTCAAGTTTACTTTATTTCAATAAAACTATTTCATCTTTGTTTCGAAGGAACACTTGACAATGTTCTCCAGTAATCAAATTTTAAATTTGGTTGAATTTGTTGAACTGTAATTATTTTTGAAATTGATTGTATGTACACGCTGGTTTGTTAATCCTGACTTTCCCGCAGTTTTATTATTTTTTAACGTTGAAAATAGTGGTTCGCAGATATACTTACATATGTGCTGCCACTGCTACCAAACATTGCTGAAATACGTCTAATTGCACATAACATGTCGGGAAATTGATCGACAGATAAATAATTGTAAAAATGTGGAATTACAACGTCCATATATTTTTGTTTCAATACGGAATCGCACTGCGTTTCGACTAATTCCATTTGTACAGGTATGCACTCCAAATTTACCCTTCTGCAAGTCAATTTCACCCTTCTGAAAATTAATTTCAACCTTTCGCAAATCAAATTCAAGCTTTTACAAATAAATTATTTTTAAGTAAGTTTTTGTAAAAACAATCAAGAAATTCAACATTTTATTTACTACAAAGATGTACATCAAATGCTTATTTTAAACTAATTATCAATTCATTAACTTTGTAATGTGCGAAAATTGTGCGTAGATATGTGTATTCATTGTAGCCATTTTCTGTTTAATAAATTTTAGGAATTAAAGTATGTACACACACACACACATATTTATTGAAGCGTACTGAGTATTGAGTCTTCCCTCGCAGTAATGAAAAAAATAAATAATTATTTTTAAATATTCGTAGTGGGCGAAATTCACTTGCAAAAGGTTCAATTTGATTTGCAAAAGAGTGAAATTGACTTGCAGACGGATGAAATTAATTTGCAGAAGGGTAAAATTAATTTACAGAAAGGTGAAATTCACCCGTAAAACCTATAAATTGTGATCAACAGTTTCAAAGTTTATGGTCTATGCTTTATATGCTGGTTTAATGCATTAAACACAACGTTGCAATATTCATCAATTTTTCCAATCATCTACCGTTTTGTATTTCACTCACTCCTAATTTCTTCATTGACGGTGGAGGTATCAAAATAGTTGAAAATCCAAAATATTCATCTTCCCGAATCTGCGGAAATATGTTTTAAAAAATTCACGAATAAAGCAGCGGACGGTGCTAAACATCGCCGATTGTATTAATCGCAGTGCGAAGGGTTACTCGAATTATCCAATCGCGTCTGAATCGAATTAACTGCGGCAATAATGGCCCCCCTCCCCGCCGAGAGAAGAGGCCAAGTTTAGTGAATGGTACCTGACCGAAAAGTCGTTCCCCAGACACTACAAGGTAGCGATCGCCGTAATCGGACCGATCGGAGCAACAAACTAACGAAAACGTTCCCCGTCGATTCCACCCCGCCCCTCTTGTCGCAAACGGAGAAAAGGAAAAAAGCCAGTACCCTGACAAAAGCGTGGTATCAACAACGATGGAACGGTGGCCTCTTCATAGAGTATGACCCACTCGAGGGGCGAAAAAAAGAAGGACCCCCTCGCGTTTTCAATTCGTCGGGGCGGGGAAGGGGAGGGGGCAAAGGTCAATGCCTGCACGCACTCGACATCGCGAAACGTAAGAACCGGGCATAATGGCGTTCGGAAAAAAAAAAAGAAATATATATGTATATATAAAGGAGGAGGAGAAGGAATCAGAAAAGGAGACCGAACGAAGGGATGGCGAAGCGAGGGAGTCGCGGGGAGCAGAGGGGCAGAGGGGACTGAAAGAGGAGCGAGAAAGAGGGCAAGAACCCACGGCCCACTCGAAAAACCCCGGTCATATTATGCCAAAGCCCGGCAGATTCTTGACTCGCGACGATATTTTTCAAGTGCCGAGAAACCAACCTTCAACCCCCTGTCGCCACCCCCCTCGCCTCCTCGCCAGATCCCTTCCTTCCTTCACCGAGCACCGATAATACTGAAAGAAACATTTATGCGCGAACCCTCGAATGTTTTTCCAAAGCTTTATGCTGCTAAAGGGCGATCCTGCCACGGTGCAGCACAGTTGTCGTCGACAACGGTGCCGCTTTACAAAAGCTAAACGCTCGTTTCCCGTAACCCGTCCCGGATTAATTGCGCCGACGCGACGGGGATCGCGAGCGTGTTCGGCCGATAATGCGGAACCACCGCTAATGTCGCCTTCGAGTTTGTTTGCAGCAGTGTCGGTGCAAATTGTGTCGCGATGCTGCGCATTCCGTTAAAAGGTTGCCGTGAAATTTATTGAACGAGGCGACGGATACTCGGCTTGGGAGATCGACAGTCTTAACCCTCATACGTTCCTGACGTCACAGCCGAAGCACAGGTTGCTGGTTTAACGCGGAATCTTCCACGCAACTATTTCCTGAAGTTTCCGACTGCGAAGTCCGCGGAGAAAATGGGAGCGCGTCCCATTGGACACGCGCCGGAACTTTCCAACCCCTTTTCCCGGGGTCGGGAACTCGCGAACTAAATAATTAAGAAATCCACTTAGTTACCCTTCGGGGGACCACAAAGGGCTCAACATTTATCAAGGGATAAGTCTCATTGGCATCGGGTGGCGGCGATTGTTTCTGGCCGCATTCGAGCCGGAGTCGTCGAAAACGGGCGAAGTCGTCGTCGTCGTCGACGGCTTTCGGCCCTCGTCCGCGCCTTCGCGAAAAACAAGCCTTTCCCATTTCGCACAATGCCGGGGCCCGCCTTATTCTCGCGCGGATTTCCCTCGGCGCACCGCCTCTCCGCGGTGTTCCAGCAACGATGAACGACAATTATTTTCGACCGGATGAAAAGACGGAATCGCGGGGCTGGCGAATTTGTTCCGGGCGGCCAACAACTTTTTCCATCCGCGGAGCTCCGGAGAACAATGATCGCCCCGAGAACGAAGGACAGGCTTTCTCTTTTTCTTTCATATTTTCTTTTTCTCTCGGAGCGCGCGGCTCCTTCGCAAAGCACAGCCCGCTCGCGAATTATGCGTGAAATAATCGCGGCAACAAGCGCCCGGGTAAACGATATATTCATCGCGGCTGAATGCAAAGCGGCCATTCTTCCCGTGGTCTTTTCTCGGGACACAGAGTAACGAACAGGTTTCCCGGTGGTCGCCCGATGAAAACGAATTTACCTGATCGCGTAAATACGTATACATTTCCACCCCAGTTTCTCTGTCATTCAACCACCGGACAATCGAATCGTCGTGTCGGCGCATTCAGAAATAATGAATATTATCGGCCGTTTCAATAATTTCTCGCGTGCCAATTGTTCCGGCTGCGGTTCCACCGTGGCACGGGTGAACCCGGGGGATTTCTTCTAATGTTACGGCTATAAGGGGGCGGAAAAGACGTATTGTGCGGCCAGCGTTTCTCGCGAACAAGTCGAATGCCTTCGGAACCCCGGCGAACGAGGTCCTCGAGAGAGGACGGGCACAATTAAAAAACCTTCGACGTTCCTCGTGCGAGAGAGGCCCCGCACAATGAGCCCCGGCCCCCCCGGGATAATAATATTCCGTCGGCCGTGTGCCGCGGCCTGTGAAAGATTCCGCGAACGTTCCGCGAGCGTTTTGCGCGGTACAAAGCCGAGCGCGATGCCTTTTCCTTCCTCACTAATTTCTTCCCCGTCGGATTAATCGTCCTCCGGCGTGGCACGGCTCCGCCGCGGAGATCCGCTTTTTCAACGAGAGGGCTCTCGTGCCGCCATTCAACCGGGAAAATATCCGCCGCGTATCAAGGAGAGACCTTTCAGAACCGGCATGTCGCAACGACGACGACGAAACTCGGGCGATACGCGACCGCCGCATCAAGTGCAACGCGATGAATGCACCGCGACCGGTCCTGCCCGGTTGACAATCCGACGCAGGATATAATTTTGCGCCCAAAAGAGGAAAAGAGAGAGAGGGAACTTGCCGGCGCAGAAAGAAAAGAAGCTTCTTCGGTGTATGGGGGTGGATTAAAGGGGGTTGCGTGGGTGAGTAGAAAAGGAATAGGGGAGAGACCGCCGGAATGGCACTCTGTGGACACTCGCGCGGCTCTCCTCTTTCGGGAAACACGTCCCTTGACCCTCGACCCTTACCCGCCGAAAGGGAGAGGAAAAAATAAACGCTCGCGAATGTAAACGTTTTAATGGGCCGGGACCCTTTCGAGCAATACGCTTCCCGGATGAATGACTGCGACTGAAGACGCCGGCGTGCACGGCTGTGCATTCAGATGCGCCGCGGATGCGACGGGGTGCAAACCACCGGGCAATGTTTGTGCCGACAGAATTATTTCAAATACTATTTGTTAGAATTTTCCTTTATGTCTATCGTAGACAGTGCAAATCAACAATTTTTAATGACTCCGGCGCCACAGGTTCGATCAAATGTTATTGACTAAGCAATTTTGCAATTTAGAAACTGTAGTATTGTGTACAGACGCAAAATTTGGTACTTTGGGATTATCCCGTCGACCTCTCGACGCCTAGTTCCAAAATAAGCATTCTAAACACATTAAATGTATGAAATAATAATAATAATAAAATAATGCAAGTGAAAGCTACCTTTTGACGATAATTTCGTGTTTGGCGAAAATGGTGGACGGGATAATCCCAAAGTACCCAAAATTTCTCTTGAAAATGATCCACATTTGGATCGAAACGTCGAGAACAATTTAAATTGCAAAATTGCTTAGTGAGTAACGTTTGATCGAACCTGCAGCGCCGAAATCATTAAACTGTTGATTTGCGCTATTTGTTAGTTTCGATTTGATCCATCTTGAAATATATTCACGTGCTGCGGAATTGTAGGACACGCGTTGGATAGGATGATGCGTTCAACTTTAGAGATTAGCGGTCGGATACCGAAGACGTGGTGACCGATGTGTACCTTAATGTTATTGTCGGTGGGTTTGCCGATTGTCTCCCTTGGCATTCATATAAATACAAACACACACGCCCGTGAGAGATACGCGTCACAAATCGAAAGTTGCGCGCATACTACGATAAATAGGATTATTTCCAGGGGGATAATCTAAGTGGTATACAGTAAGAAGCGTAACTGTTTCCACTCACTTTAAATCAGAATAATATTTTTACGAATGTGGACCAAACGACTCCAATTTCTCAATGGTTTAGTAAATGGCGTCTAATAAATAAAGTGAAAAAATGCATTTGGCCGGAATTGTGATAAATAATAATAAAAATGATTTTTACAACATTTTTAGCTGGGCCAATGACGAAAATTTAAAAGATGTGTGTGTGTGTGTGTGTTTTGTAAACTCGTATGAATTATATACGTTCTGAAAATTTCATTGAAATTGGTTAATTGGTTTACGAGTTATAAACGATCAAAAGTGGTAAAAATTGCAAGTTTTCATGATTTTCGGCCCTTTTACAACTTTTGGTCGTTTATAATGCGTAAACCAATTAAATTTTCAGAACGTATATAATTCATGCGAGTGTACAAAACACATCTCTTACATCTTCGCTATTGGCTCAGCTAAAAAAAAAGTAGTAAAAACCAATTTTTATAATAGTTTATTACAACTCCGACTAAATGCATTTTTTCAACTTATTTATTAGACGTCATTTACTAAACTAATTCTTCTAGCCTTACAGAGAAATTCAAGTTGTTCGTGGTGCATTCATAAAAAAATTATTTTGATTTAAAGTGTGTGGAAACAGTTATGCTCCTTACTGTCTGTACATACTTCTTGTTTCGAGATTTTTAAAGGACAACTATACCATATCAACTATCTAACGATTCACTTTTCACAATATCAAAAAAGTACATTGAATTAATTTATAAACTCGCTTTTTTCAATTTTCACTCAGACCAGTTTCATAGTTACGGGCACAAATGCAACAGTGAAAAATCGAAGCAGCCATCTTGCAACATACTAACTCCATAACACACGTTCTAAAGGATAAGCTGAACGCATTGGTTGCGAAGAAATAACCCGAGCCACATAATTAGTAACTAACAATACAATCAACGTCCGCATTTACAGGTCCACCCCCGAACAGACGAGCCCGGAAACATTCACGGTCTGAAAAGTGACAGTTGCTGCTGACGACAACCCTCTTAACCGGTATCCGTTACCCAGCACTCGATAGTCGAAAAGTCATAGAAGAAAGAGTGGAAAAGTCGAAACTGACACAACGAAGCGCCGGCTGGCGCGAAACAATCGTCGGCTGGCACAATGGAAACGAAGAGGCCTGAAAAAGAAAAGCATTATCGAGTCAAAGTGGGGCGGTCAGGCCTCTTTAACGAGATCATTGCCGGCCGGTGACTGGCACGCAAAAGTGTTTCAACGTACTACGTAGCCAGGTACCGGGGCCACTCGGGTTCCCGTTTCGGCATTGTTTTCGTCGAGCGGGTTGAAACAATGTCCACTTTCGGGCCAGCAGTGCACTCGTCCGGGATGATGTAATGCACTTAACTGTTTTCGCCGGGCCGGTGCTCGACGTCGCGGCCGTAAATGGAAAAGTGGCATCACCGCGCACCGATCGGAGCCCCCGAGAATACATCGATGGGGGCGGGGGGCGGGGGGATAGAAGAGAATTCGTTTCCTCTTGACTCGCTCGCATTATTAAAGTCTCGTTCTTTGTGCCACCTTGTCGCTACTCCATCTTGAAACCCACTCGACATTGCGTTCCCAAATGTCCCGGGAACCAAAAAACTTGCCGTCCGGATCGCAACATATGCTCGGATCCATCATGGCGGCGAGACCGTTTGTCCCCCGTCGACGATTCGCAACGAACCACCCGGGATTTCCGCCTCCCAGATCATTAGTTAATTAAGTTTCTTTGAGAACGCTCGCTTTGAGCTGCTCGCGTCACGGAAAACCAGAAGCCAGCAAGATGCGGGTCAGATTGATTGAAAAATGGGGAGTAGGCGACGCCACGTGATCCGCCACCCCTTTTCCAAGTCACTCCGAATACCGATGCCTTTCCACTTACCTTAGTTATTAACCGCGAACGGGTCCGCACAATTTGTTGTAGAGATTGTTTTAGAAACGAGTACTTTGTAGCTTTGTGGCTGAATCAATTATTGCTGTGTCACCCGTGCGACGTAACGTCGATATTCTCACGTAGAGGTTCAAATTAGCGGAACAGGGTCGGTCTGTGAATTAAACGTCTTTTATATTTATTGTGCTGCTCTGCGCCCATGGAAATGTTAATTAATCGATTCATTTTAAGACAGCAATTTCTAAATTTCGCACCGCTAAATGAATACCAGTATACAGATCCTCGATCAACGTAAATGAACTAAAGGAAAGTATAAATCACAATTGGACACATTTAGAACAAAAACAAATCAAAAAGTTACATAAAACTAACCGAAAGCGATTACTAGACGTAATTCAATTCAAGGGAGGTATCACGAAGTATTAATTTTGTATTTTTATTTGCTTAATCAAACATTTTTCTGTTAGTGTCTTATACTTCTGTCGAATTAATGTCAGACCCTGTTGACATATCTTTCTCTAATTTTGCTATGGTACGCGATACAATCCAACGATTTTACATGTTTACTTTGGAAATAGTATGTAATAATACAGGATACAACGGAGTGTACATTTTCTACCTTTAAATATAAGGAATTTAGAAACATGCTAGGTGTCCTATTATTTTGTCGAGGCTGTGTACGTACTGTATGATAATACATATGATAATACATACTATGGTCGTCTCAAGTCGTTGTGGATCAAATTCGTTGTCGGTGAAAATCGTTGTCGGTGAAAACCGCGTCGCGAAAATTTGTTTCGGTGATTTCCATGGGACCCAGCCCGTGTACACCGTAGGCCAGATTCCCATAACTTCATCAACCGCCTAAGCGGTGGTATTATCGGCGGATTCATTGTTGCGAGAAGAATACACGAGTCGGTTACTCGACCAACGATCTCTAATGATAGCTCCGGCGGCCGCGGTGGAAGGTTTCATTGAAATTTCCCATGGCCCCGAGAAAACAGCATCGAACGGGAAGCCATTTGAAAGGCGAGCCGTGACTAAAGGGCGGTCAAGAAGTCCGACCGGAAGCGGCACGGAGAAAGGAGAGTTCGCGCCCCGTTATCGGTACGCGAGAACGCATAGGACCGCTCATAATGTACATACACACCAGAAAGAAAGAGGGAAAGAGAGAAGAGAGAAAGGAGAGCGCGCACCCTACCGAGGAGACAGGCCAACAGAGCCAGCGGGGTTTCTTAGGGTGAAAAGAGTAAAAAAGGGCCCTGCGCCAATACAATTGCCCTCTAAACAGAGGGTAGTTATAGCGAAACGCAATGCCCATTGGGGTGACACGATCCTCTCTCTCTCTCTCTCTCCCTCGCTCTCCTTCGTGGTCGTGTTGTGCCCCATAAAAGCAAAGGGTGGTCACCTTCCAGCGATTCGGGGTGAAAGTTTTCAATGCACCGACCAAAACCACTTATACTGGGTGTGCCGCCTTGCTTCCAGCCCCGAACCCTTCTCGAAAACGAACCCTGCGAAAATTGCATTCGTTTTGACAAGCTATACACAGCCGCAATCATTTTATTGAAGGTGAAATCTTTGCTTTCAAATCGTTTAAACATCGACCTTGGCTTCCTTCGGAAACGATTCTCGTAAAGTTTGAACTTTCCGACGGAATCGAGTTATTTTTCGTACGACCCGATAACAAAGGCACTTCAGGCGACGAAATTAGGCGGTACACCCAGTATGCAATTTTAGAAAGAGGCAGGCAAAGATGCACGTCGAAGGGTGCAGGAGAGGTGTCGTTTGACGAGAACCTGACGTCTCCGGGCCTGCCTTCTCCTTTCGTTTTCATTCTCCTTCTCTATTGAATGGCCGCCGGCTCCTCTAGTGTCGCGAGGAAATTAGAGGTTACGAATTTTGCCACCGGGAGAACAGCATTGTGCCCAACAGCCGGCTGTTCGCCGTGCGAAAACGTTGTTCGGTGGATCCCGATCTCGACACGGATCCGGGATACCTGGCGAAACCGATCGATCTGTCCAACTCCGCCAGGTTGGACCACGGAATCCATCTTACGTTGGCAGTTGGGGTTGCAATGAGCTGGCGAGGAACAATCGAGGTGATCTCGATAAGGGTGGCTCGGTTAAAAAGGGATTAATATTGTTCCGGAGGGAGTTTTTTCAGCCCTCAACCCTTTGCTCTTGAAGCTATTCTAACTTCAGGATCGAGAAATTGATTGCACATAGAAATTCCGGCCGCGATTCAACACGTTTCACGAATAAAGAAAGGGAAATATAGATTTATTAAATGTTGGGCACTTCGGGAAATAACGAACACAGTCGGTTTAATGAAATTCATAGAGTCATTTATTACTTCGATTCGTTGATAATAAATATATGCACAGATACGATTAGAGACATTGTTCCTTTTCATCCCTCCGATGATCAATTCTCTGGGCCTGATGATCTCGCGACAAATATTTGTAGAATGATCGAATACTCGACAGAGCGTTCTGCCGAGTTCACAGTATCAACTAAAGGATAACAATTTCATATTAACAAACAAACAACGGTTGTTCTCTTTTTTTTGTTTTTGGATCACGCTGAATGTACATTGCATCCTCGTTTGATCCCTTACGGACTAGTATGCAATTGATACCGTGTTCGAAGAGAGGACATACGATTCTCGCGAGAAGAAGAGAATGTTCCTTCGAGGGAAGATCGAGAACAACGAAAGAGATTCGTCGGACGCGATCGTCCACCATAAATAACTATACACGGTGCAACTATTTAGCATGTGTGCTCCAGACGTTACTTACAACAAGAGGTACGAGTGTTTTAAACCTACGAGACAACCCCTAACAGAGAATACTTCTCATTGAGCTTAAACATTTTTCTAAGTCGAATGGAATTTCAAAGAAAAGGCAAGTAGAATTGAAGCTCGGACGAAGATAATACATCGAGCTGTAAAAACAAGAAACATATTCCGAAACAAAATTTTTCAAACACCAGCGTAGAATTACCCGGTGGTACTAATTGAATATTTTTCGTTAGGGGTTGTTTTCAAGAAGAACACGCTTACGACATAACGAAATCACAGTTAACGACTGGTCCACTTACATCCGGACCACGGCGACGAAAATGCTTTTCGAGAAGAGCTTAATAAAATAGCGCTGCGGATAACAAATAGAAAATACTTCGAGAAATTTACTTTATTCGATTGCACGTATCATCGCCTTATATACACACGTACATATACATTTATTTATATATCTATATATATATATATATATTTATATTTGTATCTTAAATATCAAAAAAAAAAAGAAATATCGTTTCGTTCGTTAGAAATCGTTGGCGTGGCATGTCGGAGAACAGCAAAATCTTTTTTCGTCGATCGACTCATCGATTTTACATATCGTAAAATCCTACGATTTTTTCGCAGAAAAGTTTTGCCTATCGCCGTTCAAGTCCTGTGCAACTGCAGCAAATAAATTCCTCAAACTATTTCCCATTTTCCGGCGGAAACTCTACTTCCGGGACGGCCGGAAACCACCTCGAGAACGCGATTGTATGCTTCCAGACTGCGGATATGTCCATGCGTTTACGTTAATTCAGTCTGCAATAGTAGATTCGTCCAACACATTATATTTACCGATCATTCCCGATTTTCCGGGTCTACTAACACGGAGATCTGCAGTCTATCCTACAAAACAACCGATTCGCACGAGCGTCTGCACTGTACGCGCATCAAAGACGGAATATCACATAGTTTCTCGCTGGCGAATGCGTGCTCGAGACCCTGCGTCCTGGACAAATCGTTGAGGACGGAGTTCTCCGTAGATCTCGCTCGTGATCCACCTTAAAACTCTACTATTCAATCCTAAAGTTCGACAGCCTCTGTCTGAAGGCTAGCAGAAGTCGATCTGTGCCGGTACACATACTGTTCGCCCGTCAGATGAATATCTTTTAGACTTCCATGTTCAATATTCAGTTCGAGCAATTCGTGATGGTCGATGAAGATAGAAGCTTGTAAATAGATTAAAGCGGAACAGAGAATGCTTGGACGAACATGTAACAAATATCTTTTTATTGTACGAATACATAACAATTTCAAACGTATCGTTCAATCGTACTTATTGCTTAAACGAGAACGCTATTACACTATTCTCCGTTATAGGTTTCTAGTACCGTTCATCATACTAGTCTGGGTTACGATACGACCGCTGTCGTTGTTCTTTGTCGTCTTTGGCTAACAGCAACAATGGCGCGCGACGATGGACGAGTTTCGACGGAGTGAGAACGTAAAAACCTGATCTAGTCATCATCTGGCAGGCGGACAGTATGTACATCGTGGAAATGTCCGATTCTCCGGAGAAACGGTTCTCGTATGGGACAATCTGTTCTTGTCGGATGAAAAAAAAAAAATTAAAAAGACCATTTTGTTTCGAGACCGATTCCCCAAAAAAAAAAAAATAAATAAAAAAATGGGATTGAATCGAACATCCTTCTAGAGACAAGATCTGCCAGAGACCGGTCTCGCCGTCCCACGAAGAACAGTCAGAACCGAACGGACTGACTGGTTCGGTGCTTAACCTACGCGGTATGTATATTACGAACTATTTACACCCGTAGAAACGGTATATTAAACCGAACGGCGACGATGCTCGAGAGCCAACGAGCGAGGTCGGGATAGGCGATCGTAGGCGCAGTCGAAATCAAAGGAACAATGGATCGTAACGTGGCGACGGATATAAAGGCAGAAAGATGAGAGCAGGAAAGAGGGGAGACTGCGGTGGGTTGAGGGGTACCCGAAAATCTATGACACACATTCGCATCTCCGAACAATGTAAATTCGACGGGTACCGAAATTTCCGATATCCCCGCGTTACTAATTTTTGGGTCTCCAACAGCGTTACCATATTTTTCTCTCGCCAGGCTCCTTACCCTTTCGCCTCTCGCCTATCCTCGCAGCGTAGCTCGCCTTCGCACGCTTCCCACTCACGCTGGCGTACGGTACGCGTCAGCGTAAGTGGGAAGAGTGGGGGAAGCGCAGGCGGGCTACGCTGCGAAGCTGGGCGAGAGGCGGAAGGGTAAGGGGCCTGGCGAGAGAAAAATATGGTAACGCTGGTCCCGAGTTAGCAAAACCAACCGAGGCTCGGGTGCCCGAAAATTTCGGCCCACCCCTGCAGAAAACTGGAAATTTATATTTTTCAGAGACCAGAAGGTCTTAGATTTTCAGGTTCCGACTCGACCCCAGCCAACTTCGACTTCCAGCCCTTTCATCCCTAGTGACGAGCGACTCGAAAGGAATCGTCGTGTCGTCCGCGAGCTTGAAAATCCGCGTCGCGGGTCTCGATGGTCCCGTGACAGGTAAAAAGCACATCCACAATTAGAAAACATTATTTGAAAACAATGCTCTCCACCTCGGCTGGCTGGACAGAGACCGGGGGGCCGGACAGGGTGCTTCTATTCAGGGGCTACCGTGGCGCACAATGAAGCCCATTGAATAAAGCAAAACGAATCCGGGGCCTAAACGGCTCTTTTGTTCCAGCGCATTAATATGCTAATTCAATTATCCGCGTGGTTGCCGGCAAGCCTTCCGCGAAACGCCGGTCGATTCGCAATCGGTCGGCTCTCGTCCTTCGGGTCTCACCTCTCCACCGAATATCACAAATGAATCGACTGCGAAAAAATGGGATCCTCTCAACACATTACCGACCGGTGATTTTATCGCAGTTTTGAAAAATCTATGCGACGTGGCTGTACACTTTTTAATGGAATCTTCAATAGCAACAGTAATTTTCATTGTCAGCTACCAAGTCGCCCGCTATTGTGTTATTACGTCATCTAATAGTTTCATTTAACCCTTTAATCGGTATGCTGACGAAACTTCCGTGCACTAAATTTTGCTACTGTATTTCTACTTCTTTAGATCATTTGGATTATTTGGTCTGAAATGTAATACACTTAAAAATATCCGAAAAAATTTATACAAAATTTTAGGAAGTTTGTACGATGATTCTTTATAATCTGACCCCACCCTTAAGGGTTAAGATTGTAATGTAAAAGAAAATTTCTATGATTTCTTTTGGGGCACAGCAGAATTATTGAAAATCCTATTAATAGGCTTTCGGTAGGTAATGTGTTAGAAAGACTGATGATTATCCTGCGTTAAAATCGACGTCCGATCTCCTCCCAAGGCTCTCGAGACACCTCCCGAATTATAAATATTGTTCAACGCTGTCGAGTCACCGTGCATCGAGCACGGACAGAACATACATGTATGCATAGGTCGCATTAGACTACACGAATTATCAGCTAAACTTGGGCATGATACCGTTCGCGACATCCTGGTTGTTCTCCCTCTTATTATACTGTAACGATTCACACGAGACTTGACATCGAGGGTTGATTGTTAGGAGCTGAAGCGGTTCCGAGACAAATTGACTCTGGAAGTACCGATCAACGAGAAACCATAATGTCTCAACGAAAAAAAAACAATTGAAAAGATTATACCCTTAACTTATATATATTTTTTTTTTTGTTCGCGAAAGTTATCAGAGCTAAAAAACATTACTGAAATATTTCATTTTGTCGGTAAGTCGTTTCTTCCAATATAATGCCGTTCAATTAAATCTAATTAAGGAAACGTTTACGTTCCAATGAACAAATACAAACGAATAACAAAAATTCAATTATACTAAAATGATATACGAAAAACTTTAACGATTATAACGGTAATAAAATGTTGTTCCGAGGAAGAAGTCGGCATCGATTTCGGTTTCGATCCTCCAGAACATTGTCGTATCCCGAACGGAACAACGACGGTTGCCGCTATTTTAAAATTGCAACGAAAGCGACGATTGATGTCGCATTGTCAATCAGTCGATACAAAGCCAATAAACCTGTACGGAGTCTATGGAAAGCAACATCGAAGCGACCGTAACCGAAACTCCTCGTCATCTCCACCGCTGGTTCAACAACCAAAACTATCATCAACCCCCTAGCAAGACTCACCTACATCGTGTCAGGATTCGATTGCCTGCGGTAGCTATTTCACTGCGCGTGTCTAAAATATCACGGAGACAGGTCTGCGTAGTTGCTCTAGGTCTAGCGTGGTGTTCGGCATGGCGACCTGCTGATGGGACGATGGTATCGGAGTGGTTCCTCGACTGCTTCCGGGGCTGCTGGTGGCGACGGTGACGATACTTCCAGATCCGTTGGCCGACGAGGGTGAGAACATGAGGGGCGGTTGATGCGCGGTTGCGTTTACCGTGTGGTGTCCGGTGGGAAAAAATTGTCCCAGATGCGAGGCCGTGTTGTGGTACGGCTTACCTGGTAGAGGTCGAAAACATAACACGAATCAGACTCGGTTCTCGGCAAGTGGCTGTGACCCACGTAGCCTCGGTAACCGTTTGCTACGTGCGAAAACCTTTCAAACGGAAATCGTCCTCTGTGTAACCCGTGAAACTCCGAGTAGGAAGCTCTTCTTTCCCGATTTCTAATTAGGGTAACTGCACCAGTGAATATTTCAACAAACTTTAAGCCAATTACCAGAATGTAGTGTTCATTTACTGGTACTTTTTATATTCAACGTTTAATAAAGAAAACCAATAATAATTTCATTTTATTTGTGTTCTTTTATTTTTTTGACAAATGAAGTGTAGGGAGCCATTTGACGTATATGAGATCCCTTTAACTCACATGTTTTTTTTTTAAATAAAATATCTTCCTGAACAATTTCTTAAATGTTCATTCAGTTACCCTACGCTTTGGCGCCACGATCAGTTCAGTTTGTCTGCGAATCGATTCTAACTATGTACTACGAATACAATGAATAATTGCGAGGAATTCTTTTAAATTTCGTTGGGCTCACTGACACAGTAAACAGTAAAGTGCAGTTTAAACGTCTTTTGAAAAACAACCGTTTGAAACTGATCAACAAACCACAATCGAAACTGACACGACCCTTGCCTCATAAACAGAAGAGTACACGGACGGGCACAAGTACGGGCAGAATTTACTGTAGCGGCGTCCATAGATATTCGCGAGTATCCTCGTAGAAGCTAAGCGAGCGCATGTGTGTAAGAAAAAGTTGTTCGGAATACGTTGAGTGTGAGAATCGTTCGGCCGTGGTGCGGTACGGGTCACGCGGCAGGCGTTAAGAGTAAAGGAAAAGTAGAAGTCAGATTAGAATACCTGTTACCTGGTGTGTTTGGTGGGGAGTAGAACCCGGAATATAAACTGCTGACAACCGCGGCCGCGTTGTTGTTGGCAGCGTCCGCCGCAGCCGCAGCTGCAACCGCGGCGGCGTTGGACGACGCGCATGTTGGTCCGCTGCCGCCAGCTACCAACTTGCTCAGATGATCCGCGTCGAAGGGGTAGCCGAAGTACGGCGGCAGGGGTGGGTAATCGAGAGGGTGTGGGTGGTGATGATGATGAGACACTGGGCCACCCGGTGCGGCAAAGTATGGCGGTAACGGGAAGCTTGGAAAGCTACAAGCGCCCATCGAACCACCCTTTCCGGAACCTGACATTTTGGGTTTCCTTCGTGGACGGTACTTGTAGTCCGGGTGCTCTTTCATGTGCATCGCCCTTAACCTCTTCGCTTCGTCGATGAACGGCCGCTTGTCCGACTCTGACAGCAGTTTCCATTCCGCGCCGAGCCGTTTCGAGATCTCCGAGTTGTGCATCTTCGGGTTATCCAGCGAGATCTTTTTCCTTTGGATCCGTGACCACACCATGAACGCGTTCATCGGTCGCTTGATGTGCTGCTCCTGCAATATTGGTGGTTGCTGGTTTCCCACGTTCATATCCTGGGCCACGTGGTGTACAGGCTGCATGTCCACGCCGGGCAGAAACCCGTAACCGGGGTGTTGTTGATGCGAACTCATCATGGCCACCGCGTTGTTCATTGCGAAATGATCGGGGCTCCAGTAGCTCGCCGACTCTTCCCTCGAATCCAACTTTCACACCTTTCGGACGTCAATTCGAAACTTCACGCACTCGCGAGCGGACTTATATATGTCGCGGTTGATAATAGTCCTTGTCGATCTATACATTCACTAGTCATACAATCCGTTTCTGCTGAGGAAGGAGCGTGTGGGACACTGTGCTAGAAAACCGCGGGGGGTCACATGGAAGGAACCGACGGAACGGAGGCGTCAATTATCGGGCGCGGTGTCAATGCAGAACGTACTCGTATGGAGTGCCGGTGTAGACTGAGCGTGGCCTGTGGACTATCCGTAGGACCGGTCCACGACCTGCTCGAGGAATTGCCCCATTCGTCCTCTCTCTCTCTTTCTCCAGCCGGCAGTCTATCCCACTCTTTCCACCGTTGGCAGTCTCTCTCCAACGGAATTTCGAGGGCGGAACCGACGCAGAGCGTCGAACGCCGCGCCCACAAACCGACCCTCTTCACGCTATTCGTCGAGGCTGCCAGCGAGCTCGCTTACCTTTTCTACCCTTTCTCCCCACTAAGTGACGCCTGCACACCGACTAGAAACAGCAACCCCTATGTGCCATACTGAGGAGGGCTGCTGTCGCTGATGCTGCTGGCTGCTGCTGCTACTGCTACCTCCGAGACCGCGAGGCTGCTGCAATTATTATTATCGATTACCTCGATACGATGAAGTACAAATAGCGTATAGGCAACCCGTTATTGACTAGCTCTCTGTGTTCCCGTACTCTGCCGCGCACAACCACCGCCGACGGCGCGATATCAAGCGATAATTGGTTACGC
This sequence comes from Lasioglossum malachurum, assembly GCA_028455605.1. Lineage (NCBI taxonomy): Eukaryota > Metazoa > Arthropoda > Insecta > Hymenoptera > Halictidae > Lasioglossum > Lasioglossum malachurum. The sequence continues at coordinate 15,192,641 of CM052318.1, read as the reverse complement.
TCTCTCCGACACCCCTGTTCTGCACCCACTTCGCCGCGAGGATGGGGAAGACGCTTGGTCAAGGATCTTTCCCGCAGAATCCTTTCCTACGAACTCCGCCAACGAGGTTCGCAGGCTCGCCAGATACGATTTTACTCGAACACCCATTGCAATTGCTTCGAAGGTACACCGAACTGGGATTTATCCAGGGCACGAGCGAAGATTTTATTTATTCTATTCACTTGTGGAGAGTTATACGTTCGAGGATTAGAATCCTCGTCCGTCCCTCGTGTCAATTTAACGCAGTTTTCCCGAAATAAGTTTTACTGTTCTGTTGTTTGGAGATACATTTGTCCGAAACTTTTATTTGCGTAATGCGAAACACATCACTGAATCTTTATGCAAAATGAAAAATGTTTGCACCGATTGCAGGACATAGGAGTCAAATAAAAATTGTATTCTTCTTTTAATTATTATTATTATTATTATTATATACGGACCGAAGTCCTTTTATACAAAAGTTTACAGACGTTTAGTAGAACTGATAGAAACAAATAGAAAATAACAACAATACAAAAAAAACGATATTAACAAATAATCTCGCGTAATTTTGTTTTGAATGCCTGTAACGTGCCATTAAAAAACTCGATATTAATATACAGTGTGTTTGATCTTGCAATAATCCGATTTAAAGGATTTATTAAGGAAATCCTGCTCTCGTTCTCGAACCATGTTCAGGTACATAGAAATTGATTTGCCTAAGAAGAACGAGACAATCTATATTATTATTCTAAAAATTAAAAATAAAGCTCTGGTCGGATACTATTCTTCGATCAGATAATGTTTCCAAGTTGAGTATGTTTAATATTTTAGAGTAACCATGATCAAACATTGACATTGGATTGTTTGTCTTATATGCGAAATTTATGCTACACTCTCTCGACTTAATTATCATATTAAGCTGAAACTAATACGTTGATGTCCTGAAATATTTTTAACATGCCCACTGCTTTAAATTGTACGTGTCCATTTTGTGAACTCATCAATTTGAATAAAAAAGTTTACTAATAATTCAATTTGACACCGAGGGACAGATTCAGTTCGTGAAATGAGGGACGGAGCAGGGTTAAGTAAGTTGTTTTTCAAAAATTGAATTCAGTCGTAAATTAGTTTCTTGACAAGCACATTGCATACAATCTTGAGATATATGAGAAACTATTATTGTATGTACTATGTATTCGTTGGTTTTACGCTTTTTAACGTTGAAACACGGGGAATTCTGCAGAAATATCAAAACGAGTGGAAGATAACGAAGCAACAAGGGTGGGTTTGCTGATTGACACCGTTTCCTTGGTAGACGACCAATCCGCGGCTCGTTTCCGTCGAGTAATTAATCAGAATTCGCATGTCGGTGCCCGGGTCCTTCTTCGTTTTCTTCTCCCCGTCGTCGAAACAATGAGGGGTTGAAATTCTGCCGGTTCCTTTCCTGTGGGAAATCTGGGGAACAATGCAAAAAAATCTCTCGACGACTGGCACTTGGATTAGAATGGAAAGCAACAGCGGCGAAAGGAGCGAGGCGGCTTGTGCCCCTTTCCCAATCTCGACTCACCGCGCCCTCGACTCCCAAAGGACATTCAGCAATGCGAACGAATAAAAGCTGTCTCTCTCTCTCTCTTTCTCTCTCTGTCGGTGAACTGCATTAGTCGTTTGTGCTTTTGTTGTCGCGGAGGCGCGTACGCCTCGGCGCTGGTGTCTCCTTACTTCGATTTTCAAATAATCGATTAAGCTTCCTGCATTTTCGAGCGGGAGCCTCGGTCCGGGCCGGCGCGGCGTCCTTGCAACGTTTTGTACTCCGAAACCGTTTCGGATGGGGGGAACCTCTAACGACCGATTCGAACCACTTTAACCCACCCCGATATTTATTTCTAATCGCGGGACAACAATTACCTGCGTTAATTACAAGATACTCGAGGTACTTATTGTTAGACATTCATTTCTATCCTTTAGATTAATAAATACTGTAGGAGTCAGGTGCCAACGGACTGGAGGATCCGCGAACGCGGCAGGCTCGAGAAAAAAAAAAGCGATAAGAAAAGTATACCGATGACAATAACAGCTGACAAACGTTCGCGGCCTCGTCTAGGTACGCAGCTCCGGCGAGAACGAGTGTGTGTGCGTGAGCGACAATATTGTGATCGCGACAATATTGTGATCGCGCGACAGGCCCGAGAAAACTTCAGCGGCCATGGGACGATCGACGAGCGCTAGGCACTGCGATTACACGACAGCAGACAAATTCGAAATAGACCTTGAACGTTGATCGGAGTGTCAATAAAAGGACGACTCCTACAGCGGACGGGGCGGAACAACGAAATTCACGGGAATAATAGTCTAATCGAATGTGAAAGAACATATCATTGTTCACAATGTAAAAGTGAGTTTTCCTACCAATAAAATATTTCAACAGTTAAAACGAACCGAACCTGGCAGAGTCCGTTTTTTCCGGACGTTTGTAATTGTGAAAGAAATATAATAAATTTGATGATTTCGGCGCAAGGTTCGATCGTTTTTAAACAACAGCAAATGTGCAATTAATTAAAAATGCATCTCGACGTTTCGATCCCGAACAAAGTCCAGTTATAACTTGTTGTTTAAATTTTGTCTCTTTTGTCACAGCAAGTACGTGTTTCTCAGTTATTTCTTTTCCGTTGGATTCACATGGCTGTGGTATAATATTTGTTTGCAAATTATAGTTTACTATAATTACATTTTTTTTCAGACGCAAAAAATGTTCTCTTTGAGAATGATCCAATCATTCAGATTTAATTGCACATTTGCTGTTGTTTAAAAACGATCGAACCTTGCGCCGAAATCATCAAATTTATTATGTCTGTAATTGTCCCGCGCCCTTTATCATTGGGGTACCTGAGTGACCCCCATTGGTACGTTAAGGATTAACTGTTTCTAAACGCATAAACACCGTATTCTTATAGTGATCCGAACAATGACACGGACACACCCTCAAGAATCAAAAACATTTTTCATTGTAATCTGGGTAACCAAGTTCTGTTAGATTCTTCGAGGTGTAAGAAGCTCCCAAGAGCGATTATTGTAATAGACCACTCCATTGTTGCACATAGCTGATTAAATAAGTATTATTAAATGTTAGAATCGAATTCTGTCTCGAATTTCTGGGAGAGGTAACGCTCGAAGTGTGAGGCTACGTTTTCATTAGGAAGCGTTCCGCGAGGCGGTATAAAATCCTCCCCCTTTGAACCAATTACTACCAAAATCGCATTTAAAGTCGCGTCGATGGCGTTGGAGGCAGATCGAGGGGGTTGGAAGCCGGGGGTTCGTCGACGCCAATAAGAGAACGGTAAACAGAGGGAGGAAGCGATTCGAGGCGCGAAAAAATAGGGGAAAAGAGGATAGGAGCCGGACTCTTCCGGCTCGTGGAGGAAAAACTCTGTTCGACGGTCGCCATTCCGTCGGTCCTGGTTCTGGGTATCGTTGTGCAGGGTCCGAGCACAGACGCACACAGTGTCCGCCTACTCGCACACCCCTGTACCGGTCTGCATGCAGTTGGGTGCAAATTGGTATTGAAAAATCTCGAAGTCAATTAAAACTCCAGATACAAAGGATTTGGCGAGACAAAATACCAATTATCTCATGTCCTCCGTCTATGCCGTCCCTTCGACACCCCCGGCCTCCGCCTGGCCTCGAAGGGTGGCGAAAATAGGCGGGGGCGGACGCGGGGGTGTCGGGGAGCGGGCGCTTACAAGAACTCAATTCCATTAAGCATTGAAGTGAGTAAAACGAGGCAGCTCAGCGTGGATGGGCATCTATATAACGCAGCCTCGCATCTCGGTTATCTGCCTAATAAAGGTTCGACTGCCACCTCCGCTCACCCCCGAGCGCCACCCCTTTTGCACCGGGGCCTCTACTCCGCTCACCCTCCGCTGACATAAAGCATGTGCCAGCGAGGTGTCTGTGAGACAATCCCCACGGGATGACAATGCTTATCCCACGTATGAATGCCGGCGATGCTTCCTAGGTAATTTAAGTATAGCCGACGCCGCCGCTAACGGCGCCACCCCACCCCCACCCGTCCCCTAACCGCTCTCTTTTCATCACCTTGCCATCCGCACCTTCGGCCATTCGAGGAAGCCGCATATCTTCGGCCGTGCACGTATGAAAACCCCGTTGTCCCCGTTTAATGATTGCCCTCAGCGACGAAATCTTTTCGCGGCTCCCACACCCTCCCCCGCCCCCCGGCTCGGTCGAACCGTTCCCGGTGAATTTCGAATGAGCCCCAGATCCGCCTGGGGAACTCTCCGTTGATGTTTCTCGGTCCCTATCGAGCTATTGCCAAGGTCGATCTCTATGGAAGTGCCGTGAGAATCGCGGGGGCACGGTACAATGGCCGGCTTTGTCTCGCCGGAGATTACGATTCCGAGAGTGCAAGCTTGCGAATGCAAGTCTCCGTTCGGCTCGGCTCGGCTCTGCTTCGGCTTCGGCTAGCTCGCGGCTGATATTCCTTTTCCCTACGTTTTTGTTTGCCCGGTATTCGAACCCTTTGGCCCGCGATATTGTGTTCTAGTGGAGCACCCGAAGAAGTAGCTGAATAGACGGATCAGCTGGGCCAATTCTGACGGTTCTAGCGACGATGGCGATCGCAACAACGGACGGGTATTGAACCGACAGCGAACTATTAATCGAGTGCCCGACAATTAGTCAAATGTGGGAAATGAATTGTTGCTGCTACGGGGCGAGAATGTTCTATGCGACTGGCAAACTTTGAGGAACTTTGTGCCGAAGACGATGGAGACGTTGGGCGATGGTCTGATCATGTATTACATACATATGTATTACGTTGGAATGGCTGCATCCGTGGGCATAACGGACTGAAATTAATGGGGATGTAAATTATCCCCGGTGGACAGAAATTTCAGAATTTTTAAAAAGCACTCGACGCTCTGCAATTGCAACCACAGACGAGATTATACTCTAATTATTTCCAATGGAACGGTATGAATTTTAACGACGCGCTTTGCCCGAAAGAAGACCCTTGAACGTCTGATACACCACGCGGCTTTCAAATTAAAACGTGTCATGATAGTCGAGGCTGAGGAACGGGAAATCTCTATATTATATAATATTATATGTATTATAAGAGGGGACGGATGTCGCTATCTCTAGAATATACATATATTGTAATGAGTAGACAGCGGATCCTTATGCATTTATGAAGAAATTGGCTAGGTGAAATATAAAACAGTGAAAAATTAGAAAAATCTAAAAATAATTTTATGTTGTTTTCAGATGTAAAATACTATCGCAATCGCTGCTGAACATTTTTATTTTGCACTAACTTTCCCCCGCCACGCGTTGCTGTGGCTCGGTACTTTTTGAAAGCATGTTTTCACCTTTCACAGATCTGACATTTATATGTTTTATTTTACAACGCTTGTGGGTATACAATATTTTTTGTTGAAAAAACACGAACTACGTAGATCAATCTACTCGGCTGAATTCCAATGCACTGAGAAACTTACAGAACAAATCACTCCGAATAGAGGTCAATCTTTCTATTTGTATATATTTCACGGTATACATAATTTGAAGCAGAATATACCACTGAGAAGATTCTCGTCGAAGAAACGCTGCGTCTAATGGCTCAAACCCCCAGCTTTCTACGTTCAGCCGTTACGGAGATGACCGATTACAAACAAACGGACATTTACATTTTTATTTATATAGACAAAGATCCGGAGTCTAGTAATGCCGAAAGCAGTAGTGATTAGAGAATAGAAGAGTACACACGTGTTAAGGATGTTCAGGAGGTAATATAAAAACGCAACAACATTTTTGAAAATTTGACAAGATATAATTCTTACTAAATTAATGCAATTACCAAAGTTTGGGTTCGGTTCACTGCACCGTTTAAGAATTATAGCAACTTAAAATTTCCGCATTTTCACACGTCTTCTTATGCAGAATTCATAAAATTCCACTTCAAACCCTATTTAAACCTTGAAAAAACGCAACCAGAAAATCCAGTTTTTTTTTTATATGTAGTACAACTGATGTAATTAATTATGTTCAAAATTTATTAGGATTCACCAAACAGTTACAGAGCAAAAAAATTATAAACTGTTACAAAATGTCAAATTTACCACTAAATATAGCTGCAGAGGGTACAGTATTCGCAGAAGTTTAATGCAGAATATACTCATGAATGGCTTTCATTGCCAACATATTGATGGATTTCGAATTTCTTGTACTTCAACCATATATTAAACCATATATTAAATCTACTTATTCAAATATAAATACGTGTAGTCAGTCTTTCCCACAGGTAGTGAAGGCGTTACTCAATCCCCTACCGAATAGTAAAGCAAAAATTGGAAATTTGAAAAATAAGGAGCAGCAGCATCTTACATCGAGAACCACCCCGTAGATCGGCGTGCACGTGTGTTCAGGTTCACGATGGGCTCGAACCGGTCGTCGGTGTAGCTCGCACGTTTCTCGGGGGTGGTGGCCCAATCCTAACGCGGGGTAACACTGCGCCCACTTCACCCTCGCCATCCAGGCCGCCCAGCAACCCCCTCGCCCACCCACAAAACCGGAGAGGCAGTCGCTAATTACGCAACGCGTTCGAGCGTGCACGTTGGGGTGGCATAGGTAGCGCCGTTATGGGCCCGTGTGTATCCCTCATCCAAGCACCTCGTCGTTCCTTCTTCACCCCCGCTCGACGCACCCCCGTCTTGTTCCCTCTTACCCGTCGCTTTCTGGTACTTTTACGATTGCCTATAATCACCCAAAGTACGCTGCGATTGCGTTCCGTTCTGCCCCACCTGTTTCCAGGACCAACCGACAACCCCCGCAACTCCCCCCACGCAGGAGTTTCCCTACGACACCGCCACCCCCCAGACTCGAATCTGGCCGCTCGTCGAGCAGTCGACTTAATTTGCAGAATCAACGGCGGAACGTCGCGCGGATAATCCAGCGCATCCGAATCACACGCTCGGCGTGCTGTCTGGATACACCGAGGCACCTGCAGATTTCACGGCGCACGAGGACGATTACTAATTAGCCAGGGATTCTGCCAACTGGCTGAGAGACGCCCCGGGTCGTCCGACATGGCCGCTCAGCTTCCTACACTATTCCATGGAGCCGATTTGCGGACTAAATGCCACCCTGCGACTAAGCAAATCATCAGAATTAAGGGGGATTTTCGAACCATTCCGAAATGGAAACCGTTTAGGGTTGGCCGGTAAACTTTCTGTCAATGATTGTTGACGGTGACTAATTTATTCTCAAGTGAAATAACTATCAAATTTGAAGATGCTTTCGGCGCTACCGTTTCGATCAATGAATAATATAGCAATTTTGCGAAAAATTTACTTTCCTGACGTTTCGGTTCTGTTTTGAACCTTTATCAAAGGTGGAAATTTGCTTCTAAACAAAAATATATATATATATATATGTAAATGTAAATTTCAATAATAAGAAATGAAATTGTTGGTTTGAAACATACTGAACTGACCATATCGAACTTGAACAAAAACTGAAAACACTGAAAAACCAAACCTCTAGACACACCAGTTCGAATACACCGATCGACCGTTCCCAATTCGATATATGGCGGTAAATTTGAAAACATCCAACGGTACTCCACACATGCTATCATACTTATACCACAATCCAGTGGTGGTTCTAAAAAATCAACATTCTTAAGTAAGACCATTAAATAGAATGTAATTTCTATTGTGGGACCCTATTGTAAAAAATTATTAATTTTGGAAACTTCATCATAATCCATTACTGGTTCAGTAATGTCGCGTAGTATTCATGAATTTTACGAACTGTTCGAAATCGTCTGGACATACCAGATATGTAAATATGAAACCGGAATTTTTGTATAGAAAATAAACGTTTATTGTATGACAATGACACAAAATATTTTATTCGAAGTATCGCCCATCGGTAGCTACACATTTTTCCCATCGCTCTGACAATTTGTGGATGCCACGCAAAAAAAGCTGTTCCTCTTTTGAGGCAAACCAGTCATCGAGCCATTTTTGTACATTTTCGTAAGATGTGATGCGCTGCTCAGCAAGTGCGTGTCCCATCGATGCAAATAAGTAATAATCGGATGGAGCCAAGTCTGGTGAGTAAGCCGAATGCGAAAGTATTTCCCAACTAAACGCCTCAATCGTTTCCTTTACCGGTTTTGCTGTGTGTGATGGTGCATTATCACGAAGCAAAATCACTTTGTGTTGCCTTTTTTGATATTCCGGTCGTTTTTCACGCGAAGCTTGATTCAAATCGATCATTTGTTGTCGGTAGCGTTCAGTATTAACGGTTTCGCCAGGTTTTAGCAGCTCATAATAGATCACACCCTTCTGATCCCACCAAACACTGAGCATTGTCTTCCGTCCATAGCGATTTGGCCTTGCAGTCGATGTGGATGGTTCGCCTGGAGTTACCCATGATCTCTTGCGCTTAGGATTCTCGAAATATATCCACTTCTCATCGCCAGTCACAATTCGATGGAGAAATGACTTTCTTTTGTACCTGGCGAGCAGCATTTCACAAGTGGTTTTACGGTTTTCCTGCTGTCTTTCATTCAGTTCATGTGGAACCCATTTTCCCATCTTCTGAATCTTTCCCATGGCTTTCAAACGTATGGAGACGGCTTCTCGTGTCACATTTAATTGATCCGCGAGTTGTTGTTGCGTTTGAACGTCATCCTCATCCAACAATGCTTGGAAAATGCTGTCTTCAAACTTTTTCGGTGGTCTTCCACGTTCTTCGTTCGTCACATCGAAATCGCCATTTTTGAATTTGTTAAACCACTCGAAGCACTGTGATTTACCAAGAGCATGCTCACCGTAAGCTTCGACAAGCATTCGATGCGATTCTGCAGCAGTTTTCTTCAAATGGAAACAGAAAATCAATGCTGTCCGCAAATCGTAGTTTCCAGGCACAAAATTCGACATGTTTCAACGCTATTAAAAACTATGCTGTTGTATGAAACTTGTATGGTTGTTACTTGAAAATCTTTACCAGATATCAAAACAAGAAAATGGCGTCAAAATTCGGGTTTCATATTTGCAGACCTGCTAATCGTGCAATTGTACTTACACGTTTTTGTCATGTCATAAATGATTTCCGTAGCAGTCCAGGCTCCGGCATCGCCTCGGGGTCTGGGAATTGCCTGCGGAGGAAGCCTCTCTCGCACAAACGGCGCGTAACGATCAATTATCGAGCATAACGCTCGGCTGGCAATCATTACAAAGCGGCAGCGGATTTTACTGCGTAAACAACGTCTTGGAGGGCGCGATTCTCGCGCGAGAGTCGGCCGCGGATCCGATTTTCTCGAGTGGCAGCCAGGGGGCGGGGGTCGAATTATGCGGTTCGTGGCGTCGACACTAATCCCTGTCGAAACACCCCCCTGATCATCGGTGGTGGCTAGGGGTGCGAGGGGGCATCCGTAGCCCCGACGTAGACGCAATTAATGCAGAAACCGGGGGTGTTTCCGGGGCAGAGGGGTGGGTGAGAGAGAGGGGAGGAGCGGGCATCGTTTCCACCGCCGCGCCGTGAGACGTAATGACTAATTGAGATTGGAAAAGAGGAGGGAATAATGCGATCCGGGTGGTCACGGTAAAACGCACTTTTTCTTTTCTCCTCTTCATCCTTCCGTTCCCTCCACTGTTTCCCGCCCTCCGTCTCTCTTTCTCTCTCTTTCTTCCCGCTGCCATCATTCCTCCGACCGTGTCGATTACAAAGGATCTCTCGCCTGCAGGCACACCAATGGCATTACGGGGACTACGTTGTCGCGCCGGCAGACGGCCGGATCGACGGCCCCCGGCTCTCGATTTTAATACGATCGATTTATCGGGACGCGATCCCGAGAACCGGCCTCCTTCTTCCTCTGCAACGAAGCCTCTCCACGGATCTATCCGCTTCTTCCATGCATTTTTTCGGCCGGGAATTCGCCGGATCATTCGTGACTTTAAGCGAGTCGATTCACGGAGGGCGAGACACAGGATTTTGATGGAATTCAGGCGATTCACCGTCTCTCTGCGATATTCCACAATGCTTACAAATCCCAAAGAATCCGAAGAAACCTAAACGACCGACTAGCTATGACTAGTTATGCCTCCGCAATCTGATCCCAGCGATATCCCCAGGAACCGGCACGACCAAGGCGGGTCCAAGTCAACTTCCTCGTCGCATCCATCAGCAGTTAGACAATCGCGGGCGCGTGTTGCGACACGATTTGTCACGATATCGCGGGGACGGTTCGCGGCATTGATATTGTTGCGGGTACAATCCGCATCCAAGAGCGAAACAACGATTCAAGCAAGCTGCCGAGACAGGCTAGGTGTGTTAGCGGGTGGTCGGAAGGCAGGAAGGAAGGAAGGAAGGAAGGAAGGAAGGAAGGAAAGCAAAAGGAGAGGACGTTGATGTAGGCGTTGTGGGAGGAAGAAGGAAGAAGAGGAAGGTAAAGCGCGCGCAGTAAACCAAGCTAAAAGAGAAAGGGAGAGAGGAAGAGAGAGATCTCTCTCGCATAGAAGGCAGCCGTCGCGCGAGTGTTCTCCATTCGTCGGCGCTCGGCTCGTCGACATTAAGATAATTACTTTCCAGCAGGACGTGCGCACTCATTGTTGCCGGTACCGCGGCAGAATGGCATTATGTATTGTCAGGAAGAAAGTGAGGGAGCGCGCGGCTAGAAGGAGAGGGGTGGCCGACTAGAGGGGGTGGTGCCGGCGAAAAGGGGGGTCGGCGAGGGGGGCCAGCACACCCCCGCCTCGGTATACCTTAGCCTGTGGGTGGAGCATTATTCCGTCAGTTCCATGTTTCGCCATTGAAACTAGCGGGGGTTGCTTTCCGTTCCTCGAGGAAGACTGCCGGAGAGGGTGGGCATCTACCCGATGTATCCAACGGGCTTTTCTACCGGCGACGCCATTAATGTAATTATTTCCAGCGAGTGTGTTTCCAGCAGCCGAGGAACGCTTCGCGGGAATTGAGACTGATCAGCCCGGCTCTGCCAGGCCCCGGGAAGAAAGAAAACGAAAGAAAACGAATCCGCGGGGACGCTCGCCGATGCCACGGCCTTACACAGCTGCTTCCTCTTCCTCTTTTGCGCCTCGCGCTTTCTTCCATCTCCTTTTTCCATCCGTTTTGTCTCCTATCCCCTTCACGTTTCTTCCGTCCTCGTCCGACGGCGAGGAACGCGACGAGCAGTCCGGATTTTTGTCTTTCCGCTAGCGTTTCCTCTTCCGACGTGTTCCACACACGCGAGATCGTTTTCTCCCTCGGTTGACACCGGGTGCTGGGGACCCGTCACGATCCCGACGAACCGTTAAAACGAGGCTCGCTTGTCGGATTTGTTGCGCTCGCTTGCCGCCACGATAATAGTCTGATTTCGCGTAATGGATTTCGCGCGCGGTTTGTCGCTTTGCGATACTACTTTGCGCCGATGTCCCCGGAAACCGCGAACGCCTCTGCTTTTTCTTAGCCCTTTCCACGGAACGGCGGCTTTTTGCGATTCGTCGCACAGCTTCCTCGCCTTCCTTCGCGGATCCTGCGCGCTTTCATCGGAAACCTGAATCAACCACGGTGAGCTACTTTTGTAATTGTACCCTTTCGCGTGCGAACTAAATGGAACTCGATGCGAGCAAAGATACCATTCATTATGTGTGCCCAGCATTTTAAAAGTGGCCTATATATTTCTCGTTTCAAAATGTTTAAAGGAATTCACAAGAATTTGAATTTAGATTTAAATTCTTCTTCTGGCATGAAGTTGCTCGTTTCCGGAACAGGTGGATTCGATCGGTAACCTGTTCGAGTGACATGTTCTGTGACTGTCTAAATTTCAGTGATAGCAATTAAAACGTTGTAAAAATTATGTAATTTCGGAGCATCTAAATTTATTGTGGTAGATAAAATTACGTGTAGAAGTTGGGAAAAACTTGGATTCCCCTTTTAGGATGTCTATACGGGAAACATTTATTGAAGAAGATGGATTTGGTATGGTGCCTAGACCTAACCATCGCAAACATAAAACGCAATTCGATATTATTAGAAGGTGAATGTTAGACAGTTATTTCGAATCTGCTCGGAGAAGTTTCGAACGAATTATAATTTTAATTTTGCTAGATATACCTTGACTAATAAACGCAGAGCATCGGTGCAATTGATATCGTGGGGCGCCAGAATCCAATCCATTAAAATCCCAAACAATTCAGGCATCTTGGGCGACGTAGTTCTCGGATTCGACGATATTGAGGGTAAAAGACCTTTCTCTAAACCAGGGATGAGAGCAACCCGCAGCCCGCCACACTTTCTCCGTGCGGCCCTTCAAAGATATTACATTTTGACTTTTAAAAATTCCTACAATGTCCCGCTGTTCTGCAAAAGACACATACAGTGGCTTACGAAAGTATTCGAACGCCCTTTGAAACAGAATAACTTTTGTATAATTGTACCAAACGACCTGATTTTTTATAATCAATTAGAAGCACTGGTTTGTGAAGTGATAATGCAAAAAAGATTTCCCAAAAAATTATAATTTACAGGGTTACATGCAAAAATAAAAAAGGCATTTTTTTTTAATTTTTTATTAGGATCGTTAAAGAAAATTTTAAATATATATTTTGTAGATCTACATGTTAGTTATACACATGCTGAAAATGTCACGAAAATCTATTACCATACACACGAGCTACAAGCTATTAAAAATTGTGAAAATCCGTAGTTTTACACGATTTTTGATTAGTTTCTGCTTAAAATCCACAACCGATTTTGATGAAGTTTTCAGTATGCGTATAACTAACATAGATCTACAAAACGCATATTTTAAATTTTCTGTAAGGGCCCCAATAAGAAATTCAGAAAAATGCCTTTTTTACTTTTGCATGTAATCTTGTAAATTATAATTTTTCAGAAAATCTTTTTTGTATATCATTTCATAAACCAATGCTTCTAAGTGATTATAAAAAATCAGGTCGTTTGGTGCAATTATAAAAAAGTTATTCTGTTTTAAAGGACGTTCGAATACTTTCGTGAGCCACTGTATATCTGATATACATATATGACGTATATGAGTGTTTTATTTCTGTAATTTTTTATACTAGGTTTATTGTGTTAATAAAGAGATAATTTGATTTCATCATTCAGTATTCGTGTTATAAATTTGTAGCTGGCCCGTTGTAAAAAAAGGTTGCGCATCCCTGGTGTAAACAACGTTAAAGATCCAAGAATCGAAGTTAAATTTGATTTGCACAGGCATGATGTTCGAATTAATTTTGAGAGTAACAACGATATGAAAATCTAATTAGGATATTTGAAGAACAGGTATATAGGAAGCATGATCGGGCGAGTTGTGGGTAAAATCTCTTCTGGTAGAATGACGGTGAATAATAGAGAGTGCGCGTTGTCAGTAAACTACAAGGATGGTTGCAGTCATTACAATGGAGGATTTCTTGGTTTCGATAATGTGAACTGGCACTCTTACATAATGGGCAAACACGTGGTACAAATGTTTTAATTAATCGTTGATTGACTGAGTTTAGTCGCTTTTGATCGATCTATATTTTTGGTGGTTAGTATAACCACTGGTTACTATTAATCGTAGTATTTTGATTGCGTAGGTAATGACACACTGTAGTCCAGCGAATAGCGAAGGATACCCAGGTGACATGCTGGTCCAGATCAAATTCTCCTGGACTGACGATAATCAGCTGCATATTAACATTCGTGCAACAGCGACTCAGCCTACGCCTGCTAACATCACTACTAATTGCCTGATGAATCTTGCTGGGCATGTAAGGTCCTATCATGAATGTTTAACTATTTTTTAATTTCCCTGTCGCATTTAAAAATATTTAAAAATATATGTTTAATATTAGGTTGTATAGAAAGAAATGGGGGCTTTTCTTTCCTTTGTTTTAGTTGCAATTTTATAGTAATAAATAATTACCTTAATTTAATAAGTTATATGTACACTGCGGATCTTTATGCATTTATGAAAAAATTGTTTGCGTGAAATATAAAACAATAAAAGATTTTAAAAATTCTGGAATGTTGTATTGTTGCTCTTAATATAAAAAAGTCTTTAAGGGATGAAATATCAAGTTTTATGTTATTCCTGCTGCCCACAATTAATGCAGAACATTTTCATTTTGCATAAAGATCCGCAATCTAGTTATATGTCATTTTAAAGCTCGTTCTACGCTCTATTTAATTATGCTTTTGACATATCATTTTGTTCAAACTTTTATTAAATTATTTGGCTTTTATTGCAGACTGTCAAAACGCGATTTTCGCATTTTTTTCCATGAGTTCAAACTAGGCCGAAGTGCCACTCAAGCGGCTCGGAATATCAACGAAGTATGGGGCGAAGAAAGTGTCAACGAATGCACAGTGCTCATAGAAAAAAATAATGCGAAAATCGCGTTTTGACATCCTGAAATAAAAGCCTAATAACCTAAGAAAAATTTCAATAAAATTAAATATCAAAAGCATACTTAAATAGAGCGTAAAACAAGCTTTAAAATGACATATAACTCATGGAATTTAGGTAGATATTTATTGGTATAAAATTGCAATAGAAACAAAGGAATAAAAATCCTGCATTTCTTTGTTTACAACCTGATATTATACAATGATATAATTTCCATTTTTTAATTCAACTCAATGAGTCAGCAGCAACATGCGCTTTTGATTTACAGGCAAAATTGCCTGCTTACTTAAAAGATATATGAAATAATACAGGGTGGCGCAAAATGACCTTTATGGTTTGAGTTCTTCATAACTTTTCTATTTCAACATTCTTTTAATTTTTTGTTTCGGAATGTGTTGTAAACAAGACTTCTAGAATTTAATATGGAAAGACGCTGATCGAAGAACGTTGGTTTTCCACTTGGACAACTTGTTTACAACATTCCGAAACAAAAAATTGAAAGAATGATGAAATAAAATAAGTTAGAAGGAATTCAAACCATAAAGGTCATTTTGCGCCACCCTGTAGATTAAGGGGGTAAATTGAATGAATTGAAGAATTGTGTTAAAATTGCCATAGGCGACAGGTTCGTCCGAATTAAAAAAGCACGTGGTCTCGATCAACGCTGGTAGCTGGACCTACGCTGATGTTAAGGAGAATTTGCCGACAGGAGCTATACTTCCTGTCGATCGGACAGTCTACGATTTACGTTTACCGACACAGCTGACCAAGAACCGGCTTTACAACGTACCAGGGGGTGGTTACAACCAGAATCTCTGCATCACCAGCCCCAGCTGTTGGTCTTATCGATTCCACGCTAGGTAAGTCGCGTAAACGTCGAATACCTAACCAGACTGGAGAGTAAACCTATCGAATTTTAAGGATTCTGCACCCTAACTCGGGAAGAACTTTAGAAGTGTATTCGAATCAACCGGGTCTGCAATTTGCCACCGGAAACGACCTACCGGACCCAGAATCCGACCATCCACCCGATTTCGACGACTACTTCAACGAAGACCTAGATTGTGTTAGATAATTGAAAATCTTGCAAAGTTTCGACGTTTCTCAAATAAATATTTTTAGGTGTCGGAGTGTTGTGAAGATGAGAAAACAGAAATTTGGGGAAAAGATGGCGTCCGCTATCATAGACACGGAGGATTCATTTTATCACCGCAGAATTATCCTAACGCCGTTAACATAAGCGATTTTCCCTGTTGCGTAGTCTATCCTGGTAAAGTCTACTCGCACGATATAACATTCAAATTTGGTCTGCTTTCAAAAATTTGAACTACAAAGGATATAGCCGAATCAGCATAGACCAGCGGCCCCCGCTCCGATTTTCTTGATTCCTGTCTTAAAACATCGTTTTATGTCTAAACAAAACATTGCGTAACATTTCAACTGTCTACCCCCACCGATAGGGGTGGTATTGGGGTAAATTCCCCCGCACTTAAATGCAATTTGCTCTATAAAATGAGAAAAGATGTTTCAGATTTTTTCAGAATTTTTTGCTAATTATTTATAGTTGAAAATAATTAATTAATTTTTTGGGAATTTTTTACACTATCTTCCCCTGGGTTGACACCTACCAAAAAATTCTAAAATATTGCTATGATGCTAACCTATTTTGTATAAAAATCTCAGAAGTGTCTGTTTGGTGGAAGTGTCAAAAAAAAAAAATAATAACGTAACAGGAACGGCGCGGCGCAGTGACCGAGTCCCCTTGCGGTGGCTAGTGATGGGAACGAACGGGAAGTCGGCGCGTGTACGGAAAAGCTGATATGTACATGTAAAAATTCGACTAAATCTTCTAATATATGATTACAGTTGGAAGTCTAAACAATTATATTTTAGGAAATAGCTTACATTGAAGAAGAAAAATACGTGTAAAGAAAAAAATGTTTTACACGTTTCTAATTTTGAGGAAATATAAATCTAGTTTTTATTATTTACCCACCATATAATGGATTTATTCTTTTTCTTTTTACTCCTCATTACTTTACTATAATGCAATATGCTGCTTTGTATTTCTGCGCTCAAATTCTGAACACTGTGAAATAATAATTAGAAACATGTAAAACATTTTAATCTATATGATAATTACAAATTAATAATTATATTTGTTTTATAGAATATTGATCAAACCGAGCCGGCATAATTTATTTTTTTTTGACACTGTTCCACCCAACGGTCACTTCTGAGATTTTTATACGAAATAGGCTATCATCATAGTAATATTTTAGAATTTTTTGGTAGGTGTCAACCCAGGGGAAGATAGTTAAAAAAATTCCCAAAAAATTAATTAATTATTTTCAACTCTAAATAATTAGCAGAAAATTCTGAAAAAAATCTGAAATATAGAGTGTATCTATATCTTTTGTTTTCCGTTTATTCCATGTCGATATCTTTTCTCGTTTTAGAGCAAATTGCATTGAAGTGCGGGGGAATTTACCCCAATATCAACCCTATCGGTGGGGGTAGACATTTGAAATTTACGCAATGTTTTTTTAGACATAAAACGATGTTTCAAGGCAGGAATCGGAAAAATCGGAGCGGGGGCCGCTGGCCCATAATTATCCAGCTATACCTATAGTTGCGACATGAAAAATTCAGAATATAAAATCGGGAAAGAATTTTAAAGAACATTTAGACTGGTTGATTTATAATACATATATTTGTGAACGATCTCGGTTGGAATAATCTTCGCATCCGGTGTAATTGTACAAAACTAGCCACAGTAATTCCTATTCACATACATATTTATCAGGACAACAGTCGCACGCTACACCTTGCGTTTGCTATTGATCGAGATGATTATCGCCGCACAGCGATTTCTACTAATTAAATTGTACATACTATCGAGTCGATTAACTATCCTTATGTAATTCTCTTTCGATCCACGTGAAGGCACATCTTTCTACGGTGCAACGAAAGTTCGAACCACGACCCAGCGTTTAACGTGGCCCAGATTTTCTAGACCGGCTTGTTTATAAAATTGATTTCGTTATCCATAGCTAGTTATCCATAAACGTTTATAAATATACATATAAAGCTACATCTGTGTGTCCGTGTGTACATTCACTTAGGCGTATAATAGAGAAAATTCGATTCTTTTTGTACATCCTTAGCGTGTTAACTCTACGTATTATGTTCCGAGTGGCAGTATCCTATGGCAGAGATTGTTTAAACTTCCTCCTGCGTTCGCCGAGTTTTCGATCGACGAAAGTGTCGCTTTTAAACAATTTCGTAAGGATTATTTTATAAAATCTCGACACTCGCATCGTGAATACTCGGACATACCAGGAGCGATTAAATGCTACGCTTGATCTAAAGTATCTGAAAACCAGAAAAATATAAAACAAAGGCAAAGGCAGTGTTAGACAATGAATTGCGACCGTGCACAGCTACGTTAACTATATAAAACAAAAGAAGAAACACGATTATTTGGCAGTGGAACGACGCAAGTCTGGCGATAGATGAACACAAATTTAAAGCGTCCTGCTACCCCGCAGGAGTTACCCTAATTTTCTGAAATATATTCTCGTCCGTAATACTCGGCCCGGCGTACTCTCTCGTTCTCTCCGTTTCGATCTCTGTCGTTTCGGTGGTCTCGCGTGGGAACGAGGTAATTGACTAATTCGAACCGAAACATTCTATCCTAAGCGTTACTCCGTCACTATCAACTGAATCCTGAACGTGAGAGGCCTTTCCCAGACTTCGTTCTCCTCGGTGGTATCGCTTCTCGAGCGGCCGTGGATCACCAACCGGAAGTGGCCAGGTTTCTTCAATCGACTACGGAAATGGAGTGCCCAGACACCGTGCTCCTTCACGATCTCGAAGTGGTCGTCCTTGTCGCCGTGGGCTATCGTGTACTCCACGTTTTCATTCTGTAGAGAGACAACGATTAATAAGAATAACACTGTCCAACACCAAATTTGATTTCAATATACTGTTGGGTCCTTCTTATAGAGTTTTTTGAAGAGCATGGTTTTTGCACAGTTTTTGAAGAACATGGCTTTGAAAAAAAAAACACATTTTTCAACTTTAAACAAAGATTGTGATGTTATTATAAAAGATATTGAATTGTTCTTTACAGCAAAAGATTCTGTAGACTTTCCCGAATACAGCGATATCCAATATCAATACATTATGATTGTTTAAACATGCTTAAAGACGGAGAGACACCACTTTTGCACCAATTTTTGAGGATATTTTTCAATTTATCTCGAAAAATAAGGGTCCAGCGGAAAGTCGAACTATACCTAAAGTCAAACCAGAAAGCAAAATATCTTCGCCCGACATGCGTTGACGCCAGTGGCGCTCACCACTAGAACGGTCGTTCGCCGCTCCGTATCCTGTCGCTGTGCCGTATCCCGCCCCGAGTGCCACTGGCGGCAACTTATGTCTGGCGAAGATATTTTGCTTTCTGATTGGAAAAAGCGGCGACGTTCCAAACTTAATAGGGTGGTTTCTCAAGATAAAACTCTGCTCTATCGCGTGGTATAGTTCGATTTTCCGCTGGACACTTATTGTTTGAGATAAATTGAAAAATATACTCAAAAATTGGTGCAAAAGTGGTGTCTCTACGTCTTTAATGATTGTTTAAACATGTTTAAATCATAATGTATTAATATTGGATATCACTGTATTCGGGAAAGTCTACACAGAATTTTTTGCTGTAAAGAACAATTCAATATCTTTTATAATAACATCACAATATTTGTTAAAAGTTGAAAAACATGTTTTTTTTTTAAAGCCATGTTTTTCAAAAACTGTGCGTAGAAAAATTAAGGACAGATTCGGAATCATCTCGAAAATCTCTATAAGGAGGACCCAACAGTATACTGAAATCATTAAAAAAGTTGAAATTTGTTGGACACTGTAATTAAAATACATCGCCTGTATTCCATGAACAATTTCTAAAGAATATCAAATTAAATGGTTTGTAGCAGAACCTTAACAGCCGGTTGCAGTTTCACGATTCTCATTCGGTGCCTGGTCTGCCGTAAGCTGATCTTGAGAACGTATTCTTCGCCATGATGATGTCTCTTCGCTGTCCTCGTGACTCGCCTCTTCATGATCTCACTTCGTCGTACAGACAACTCTTTGTTCATTCGAGCGCCTCTTCTGTGTCTTCCCTTGCCGTTGATCTATTTAAACAATATTCTTTCACATTTTCGTATTAGCTATTAGGTCAATCGGAAAGTTCCGTCCGTTTAGCATCGTGTAGCCATAGCTCGAACTATCGTTAACTATAACGTCTAGAGTAAGGTTAACTTTTTAGTTTGAACATCTTTCAATAAAATTCAGTACATAACAATATACGCTTGCATCAATAACACCGTTTTTTTCTACATTGAAGATGTCGGAATTTGAGCCGAATAAGCGTCATTTGCGTGAAGTGTTAATCTTTTGTTTCAATTGGAAGAAAACTGCAGCTGAAGCTCATCGATTAATTGTAGACGTTAATGGCGATAATGCTGTTTCCGATAAAACATGTAGAGAGTGGTTTCGACGCTTTAAAAATGGTGATTTTACTGTGGAGGACAAAGAGCGTTCTGGACGGCCACGAGTACTTGAAGACGAAGAATTGCAGGCATTGGTGGATGAAGATCCATGTCAAACGCAAAAACAAATTACAGAAGCGTTAAATTGTGCTCAATCTGTCGCTTCCGATCATTCAAAAGGCTTGGAGAAGGTCGACAAGGAAGGAAGGTGGGTCCCATATGAACTCAAGCCAAGAGACATTGAAAGGCGGAAAACCATCCACGATATTCTGCTTACTAGCCAACAAAGAAAGGGGTTTCTCCATCGTCTCATCACTGGGGAAGAAAAATGGATTTATTTTGACAATCCTGAACGTCGAAAAACCATTTGTGATCCCGGCCAACCCTCAACATTGACGCCAAAGCGGAATATCTACGGAAAGAAGGCTTTACTCTGTATTTGGTGGGATCAGAAAGGTGTGGTGTACTATGAGCTGTTAAAATCTGGTCAAACAGTCACAGGGGATCTCTACCGACAACAAATTATCCGTTTGAGCCGAGCATTGCACGAAAAACGACCACAATATGAAACGAGACAGCATAAGGTGATTTTGCTGCATGACAATGCTCGGCCTCACGTCACAAAAGTTGTCAAAGAAACGTTAGAAGCACTTCGCTGGGAAGTGCTACCCCATGCGGCTTATTCGCCAGACTGTGCCCCTTCTGACTATCACTTATTTCGGTCGATGGCACACGCACTTGCTGAGAAACGATTTAATTCTTACGAAGATGTCGAAAAATGGATCTCTGACTGGATAACCTCCAAAGATGACTCGTTCTTTCGTCACGGAATTCGCTTGCTGCCCGAAAGATGGGGAAAAGTCATCGCTACCGATGGACAATATTTTGATTAATGTACTTTCTCATTTTGTTTCTTAAATAAAGCTCTAATTTTCGAAAAAAAACGGACGGAACTTTCCGATTGACCCAATATTTTACTTAATAAGTGTGAAATGCTACCTTGCAAGAGAAGCACCCTTCTGTAGATATCGTCTTATCATCCGCCGGTGGTATGTGATAAGGATCGGGATTGATCACGAAAGTTGGAGCATTGCTAATGTCTTCGCCATATCCGTGTCCTTGCGACAGTGGATTTATAGTTGACAAGCAGTGACCCTAAAAATTAACAAGATAATAACAATATGTAGTTTCCAAATTACAATGTTTCCTGCAGTTCACCAGGAAAAACTGCTAAATGTATTTTTGAACGTTTGCTCGTGACTACGAACCTGTCCAATTCGTTGATAACCACTTGGACATCCGCAGATGAAGCCACTCGCACCGTTGGGAGTGCATCCGAATGCACAGGGGCTGCCCATGCATCCGGCGCTCACCTAAAATCATTCGATTCATTCAGGTACATAGAATTCGTAACATTGAAGAACCCAAAAGAGGAGTTAAAATTTTACCTGCACGCAAATTTGTAGCTTATTGTCGAACTGGTAACCGTCAGGGCAGCCACACTTGAAGCTACCGATTGTGTTGATGCAAGTATTATCTCCGCAAGGCGATCCACTGCACTCATTCTCGTCGATGCACTGATTATAGTATAGATGCTGAACGAAACCGTCGGGACATCCGCATCGATAGCTTCCCATATAGTTCTATAAATTAAATCAAATACCTAAATGTTCTTAACACTTTACCGGAAGCCTATTAATAGGATTTTCTATAATTGTGCTGTACCAACAGAAAGCATAGAAATTTTCGTTTACATTGCAATCTTAAGTGAAACTATTAGATGACGTTATTAAGGGTGACTTTTGTTAGTTCACAATGAAAATTGCTGTTGCTATTGAGGGTTCCATTAAAAAGGGCTTAGCCATGTACCACAGATTTTTCAAAATTATGCAGTAATCATCACCGGTCGATAATGCGTTAAATTACTATGTAGCCAGAAATACTTTACCTGGCAGCCATGTTCACAGGTCGTATCGTCTGCGCACTCGTTCTGATCGACGCAGAATCTTCCACTTGGATCCAGCTTGAACCCTCTCGGACATATGCACCGGAAACTGCCGAGGGTGTTGATGCAAGTACCTGGTTTCGGACATGTTCCTGGCTGTTCGCACTCGTTTATGTCTGCAATAATATCAAATTATAACTTGAAACGTTGGAAGACAGAAACTTCGACGATTTTCTATACAGGGTGGAAATTATAAAGCGTTACAGACGAATAACTCTAAAATTATTGATTATGCGCAAAAAAGTTTCAGATGGAAGTTATTCAGCACCGAGGGGGACATAATGTGGTGGAACTTTTATTTATCCCGAGGTGAAGGTCAACTTTCTTTCTTTAAATGGAATGTCCTATTTTTTATACCATACATCAAGAGAGTATCAAATTCTGAGTAAAAAAGTGGTGACCTTCATATGTCCTAAACCTAATAGTTAACGAGATATTATCGAAACAATTTTATTTCTTCTTTGGATAATATCTCGTTAACTATTAGGTTTAGGACATATGAAGGTCAATACATTTTTACTCAGAATTCGACAGTCTATCGATTCATGATACAGAAAGTAGGTCTTTCCATTTTAAAAAGTCTAGGTGACCTTCTCCTCACCTTGGACAGTTCATCGGGAAAAATATAAATCCCACCACATGATGTTCTCCTCGGTGCTGAACAATTTCTATCTGAAACATTTTTATAATTTAGTACACCTGAAAAGAATTACGAACCATGACAAGCGTCGCCATCTTGGTTGTAACCCTCCTGACACCCGCAAGTATAGCTTCCCTGAGTGTTGATGCAGTTCTGTTGACACAGGTGATTTCCTGCGGTACACTCGTCCAGATCCCTGCAGCTTATGCCATCGGGATTCAGGATGAAGCCAGCAGGACAAGAACAAGTGAAGCCCCCCTCTGTGTTCTGGCAATTATACTTGCACGGTTTCGGCGTCAACTCGCACTCGTTTATATCTGCAATTGCAATATGCAAAATTAGTTTATTCTCCCCTCTAAAGAACAGTTTTTGAAGTGAAACTTCTTTTGGCAGGGTCTAAGCCTAATTCGTGTCACGGAATTCGCGACAGGAAAAAGCGTAACGCTCAATAACACTGTCCAACAAATTTCAACTTTTTTTATGTTTCAACATACTGTTTGGTCCTCCTTATAGAGTTTTTTGCGCCGATTACGAATCTGTCCTTAATTTTTCTCCCATTCGCACAGTTTTTGAGAAACATGGCTTTAGAAAAAAAAAAAAAATTTTTCAACTTTAAATAAATATATTGTGATGGTATTATAAAAGATATTGAATTGTTCTTTACCGCAAAAGATTCTGTGTAGACTGTAGACTATCCCGAATATAATGATATCCAATATTAATACATTATAATTGTTTAAACATGTTTAAAGAGAGACACCATGTTTAAACAATCATAATGTATTAATATTGGATATCATTACATTCGGGAAAGTCTACAGAATCTTTTGCTGTAAAGAACAATTCAATATCTTTTATAATAACATCACAATATTTTTGTTTAAAGTTGAAAAATTAAGGTCAGATTCGGAATCAGCGCAAAAAAACACTCTATAAGAAGGACCCAACAGTATATTGAAAACAAATTTGGTGTTGGACAGTGTAATATAAGTGGGGGAATATTGCTGGCAGGCTGTCCTATATGTATATATACCCGAGCGGTGGGTAAGGCCAGAGCGTTACGCGTTTTCCTGTTGCTAGTATATCCCCCCCCCCCCACTCGTCCCGAACCCAGTGAGTAAAGTAAGCGGGTGACGCCGTTTAGGGTCGCAGCAGTTGAGTTTAAGGTTATCTCCACGAGTAGGATAGTGTTTGAAGTTATTAGTAATTAAAAACTTCTTTTGGCAGGGTGTAAGCCTAATTCGCGTCACGGAATTCGCACACGAAAATGCGTAACGGAAGTGGTGGGGGGATGATTAGCCGAGCTAGTCTTAAAGAAAAAATAGCTGAAATTTAGAAAATAACGAAATTTTCAAAAGGCTCAACGCAAAAGCATATGGGGTATGCCCAACCACATGACCTATGTAGCCTTCGGAATTTAAAAAAAAAATAAACACAGCGTATCGGAAATGCTATGAACTATGTCTCTTTCTTTCCCATACGCTCTCCTTCTCTGCGTCGCAAGTTTTGATCGTTCTTTATTTTTTCTATGATTTTCTATAATTCTATCATTGAAACAATTGGCTTGTGATAGCTAAAATATGATATAAATATTCTTGATATTCAATTTTGTCTAAATGTCTTGCAAATACTGCATCGAGAGTTGTTCCTGATCTTGTTGTCGCTTCATTAGGATTATTTACCATTTCCAATCTTAATTTACTTCTAAACATTACTAGACTGCAAGAAGTTCCACTTCTGTCGCGCGTGGTTTTCCACGCGTATGTTTTCTATGGGGTACTTACCGGCACATTGGGTTCCAGACTTGTCAGCCTTGTAGCCCTTGTTACACACACATCTGTAAGAACCCAGCGTGTTGATGCACAAGCCGTTCCTGCACAAATCGGGGATCGTTCTGCATTCGTCGATGTCTTCAACAAAAAAGAACAAATTAATAAAATTTAATCTATTGTAATTTAATCTGATCGCCACAGATTCACAAGTTGTGATAATACCTTGACCATCCACGGAGAAACCCTTGTCCAAACACAGTTCGTTATAATTGTCGGAGTCCTTCGAGGGGCAAATTTCACAGTGTGGTCCCCAAGCAGCGCCCATAGTGCAACAACAATCTGCTTTCGTCACGGTCTTCAAATCGGAAGTCCTCGCGGTGCATCTCCCGCCGATCGTTTGCAAGAAACAATAGCCAACTCGGCGGTCTGTCAAAGAATACGTAGATACAAATTTCAATTCCTATTAGTACTTATAAAAGCAATATTTTCTATAAGTCACACCTATGCAAGATTTTCCATCCGGACTTTGCTGGAAGCCATCGTAGCACAGACACTGATAACTGCCTTCCGTGTTCAAGCATCGACCGTTTCGACACAGACCGGAGTTGATTGCACATTCGTTGATGTCCTTGCACTCGTCTGTCATGCCTATCTGCTGGTAACCAGGCGGACAGATGCACATGAACGTGCCGATCAAATTTTTGCATTGGTACTTGCAGTTGTTCGCTGGTGTTGCGCACTCGTCCACATCTGCAAACAATGAAACAATTGAAACACTCCGTGACATTTAACGATCTAAGACTGATTTAAGGATGTTCTGGAGGTACAATGGGAGACAGAAGTACAAGAAATTCGAAATCCATCAATATATTGGCAATGAAAGCCATTCATGAGTATATTTTGCATTAAACTTTTGCGAATACTGTATCCTCTGTAGCTACATTCAGTGGTCTACACTTGTCGCGCTTCCATGCTAGTGAGAGACAACACGATAAATTTGACGTTTTGTAACAGTTTATAATTTTTTTGCTCTGTGACTGTTTAGTGAATCCTAATAAATTTTGAACATAATTAATTACATCATTTTTACTACATATAAAAAAAACTGGAGTTTCTAGTTGCGTTTTTTCAAGGTTTTAATAGGGTTTGAAGTGGAATTTTATGAATTCTTCATAAGAAGACATGTTAAAATGCGAAAACTTTAAGTTGCTATAATTCTTAAACGGTGCAACTTACACGGTATAGAGGAGGGCATATTGTGACATAAACTTTCTCTGCGTGGGTGGAGGCATAGAGGAGATTTCAAAGTCACCTTGATTTTTTTAAATGGTATCACCTACTTTCTGTATCATGAATCGACAGACTATCGAATTCCGAGTAAAAACGTATCGACCTCCATATGTCCTAAATCTAATAGTTAACGAGATATTATCGAAAAAATTTTCTTTCTTCTTTGGATAATATCTCGTTAACTATTAGGTTTACGACATATGTAGGTCAACACTTTTATACTCAGAATTTGATACTCTCTTGATCTATGCTATAAAAAATAGGACATTTCATTTAAAAAAAAGAAGGTGACCTTCATATCTCTAAAAAAAGTTACATAGAAACAAAAATGTTTTTGGTATCGTATGAGCCCCATTTTACCATTCAACTTTGTCCTTCAGACATTTGACATATCTCTAAAAACAACAAAGATATTTAAGGTGGTCAAGTTAGGTGAAATACCCTGTATATGAAGCTAGGGTACCAAAGTATTTAGAGGAGGAAGGAGATGAAGACAGTCATAGCCTGATGGCAAGAGCAAGATGTGGAAATATGGAAGAAGGGACTAAATACTGGAGAAAGGACGAAGAGAGAATGTGCGGGATATGTGAGAGACCTGGTGAAACGAAAACACCTAGCAGAAGACTGTGACGGGGTATAGAAAGAATTAACATAAGTATAGAAAAGATAATACAGGAGAAAAGAGTGGGAGAAACAGTAGAATGGTTTAGGAGTATAGAGAAAAAAGGAAAGAATTAATCAAAGGGAGAGAGGGAGAGGCAAGATTAGCGGGCACATTGGGATAGATCAACATAGACTATAGACAATAAGGCATGTGATGTGACATGGGATATGGATGGATGGGTGGAGGATCGGATGGATGGATGAATAATGGGATGAATGACTTAGAAAACCGTAATCCAAGTCCAATTTCCTGGCCGCGAGGGTGAAATTAATAAATACTACTACTACTACATACCTATGCAATGTCGTCCATCAGGCGCAAGGGTGTATCCGTAAGGGCAGATGCATCTGAAGGAGCCCGGTGCATTGTGGCACCTGAATGCACACTGGTTGCCAAGTTCCAGGCACTCGTTCACGTCCTCGCAGACTTGGTTCACTCCAGGAGTGAATCCCTCGTTGCAGGAACATTCGAACCCACCGTCGATGTTGATGCAAGTTCCGTTTCCACATATGTTCTGGACAGCTAAGCATTCGTTGTTGTCGATGCACCGTCGACCAGTAGCATCCAAGACGAATCCTGAGGGACATTCACACCGGAAGGAGCCATCGGTGTTGATGCATTCACCACCGGAACAGGCATCAGGCATGAATAGACACTCGTTCAGATCGATTCCCGTGTCGTCTCTGCCTGGGCCTTCGGGACACAGTCTTCTGAACTCGTCTAGATGGGAGTAAATCAGTGTTACCATTATTTATCAACTCTTGTTGTAAAATATCCATTTTACTCCAGTTTGTCGCAATTCAGGTAGATGATGCGCTCACCGCTGTTTTCAGGCGGACACTGCTCGCAGTATCTTCCCCAAGCCTTTCCCATGGTGCAGCAGCAATGTTTCTTCGTCATCCCGCCCGTTCGAGGGTGAGAACATCGGCCACGCACATAGTTATCGTAACACGATTCCTCCCTCACGTCGATGCATCGCATCGAGTTAGGTTTGTCGCTTAGCTTGTATCCAACTGGACATTCGCAAATCACGCCTCCTTCTGTGTTCAGGCAGCGACCGTTCTCGCAAATTCCGGGAGTCTCCACACACTCGTCGACGTCTGACATCGATTTCAATGTTCATTTCAATTTCGGCATTTTTAGGGTCGATTCATATCTCACCAGTAACGATAAACGGACCGAGATTCTTACCCAGGTTTTCAGTGAAACAGTTCATGTCTGAGCGATAACGACGATTCGGCTACGATACTTTTCTTCGAATCGGTGAGGTTCTAGGAACCCCTGGGGCTAAGGTGGGAACCCATGGGGTTAGGGTAGCAAATGACGCGATCTTCGGCACTTGGACTTTGTTCGAGCATCTCGAACCTTTCTTTGCCGTAGAATTGATAAACTATGAACACGCAACACCGATCCGATAATCGTTCCGCTGAGATATGAATCGACCCTTAATCGTTCATAGAGAATCGTTTTACTTACCGACGCATGCTTTTCTAGTGTGATCCAGCTCGTAGCCCGGTGGACAGGTGCAGATGTACGAACCCATCAGGTTCTGACACTTTCCTGGCGCTGGACAGAGTCCAGGTATCTAGGAAAATTGTTTAAAGGGTGAATAACCTGGGTAATATTAAATCGGTGCGTTCATTAAAAGTCATCAACTCACTTCATGACACTCGTCGATGTCTCTGCAATGCTGACGATCCTGTGCTAACACATAGCCATCAGCACATTCGCAATTGAAAGCGCCGATGGTGTTCCTGCATCTTCCGTTTCGGCACAGGAATGGCATGATCCGACACTCGTCGATATCTGTCACAAAATGTAAGTACATATTAGTCGTTTTTTTTTTTTTTTTTTTGAAAGTGGTGTAAGTCCATTTCTAATAATCATAGTCAAAACAACTTTCTAGTTGCAATTATTATTGATTATTACGACTTCAGTATGCAATGCCCTTTAGCAGATATTAGCTAGTGCCTTAAGGGGAAGTCGGCGACTGAAGTAACATATATAGGGACAAAAACTTTACTAGATTTTGGGTCGAAACATGGGTTTGCAGGCTGACGTTGTTTGTCCTTATACGAGCATACTTTGAGGTGTAAAAAGGTTCATTTGATAGAGGAAGGTTCATCGCACCGCACTCTGCTCATCATATAAGTCAGAAAAGTCTTTTGGTGACAGAAAATGCATTGGAATTTGCGGGATTTTTCTCGATTTTTTTCCCTACTTTGGACACTCATATTATTAGATATAAACATAATCTCGTTAAACCATGAGTTGAGCGCACTGCATTTAACCTTCCTCTTTAGGATGAGACCTCAGCCAGCCCAAAATTTACTCAAATAATTCTTTAAATTCTTAAAACATATCTTCTTTTTTAATATAACTGAAATTAATTCTTAATACACTTGATTATTCTTTTTTACATGAAAAATCGATTTCAGTAGAGCCAATATCTATAAAAATATGGACTTAAATTTTCTCTTGCTTTTATTTCTTATATGTAATATGTTATTATTGAAAATGGTATAAGTCCATTTGGAGCTAAAAAATCGTTTATTTTCTTTAACAATTTTAATAATTATTGCATAATAAAATTTAACAGGTTTATAGTGTTAAAAACATCACCAGACTTGATTAACGTCAGCCAATATTTTTAAATTAATCCAAACGCGAACCCTTAAATATCTCGATGTACGAAAAAATGGACTTGTACCACTTTCAAAAATAACGGCTCATATATTTAACACCTGCAATCGTGTTCAGCAAAACTGTTCGACAACTCACCGGCGCAATCGTTATTAGGGCTGAGCTTGAATCCCTGGTAGCAGATGCACTTGTACACTCCGAGGGTGTTTACGCAAGTTCCGTTGTTGCAGATGTTCGGATTACGTTGACACTCGTCGATGTCCACACAGTTGTCCCTGTCCCTGGTCAAAGCGAAGCCAGGATGACAGACGCACTGGAAGCTACCTTGCAAATTGTTGCAGGCGCCGTTGTTGCAAATGCCCGCCCTCTCGTAGCACTCGTCGATGTCGACGCAATCTCTTTGACTCAGGCCGAGCTTGTACCCGGCTGGACAGACGCATTCGAAGTAGCCCTGCTTGTTTATGCACTGCGCGTTGCCGCTGCAAGGGTTTGGCACCTTCGAAGAACCGCAGAGAAACATTGAAACACATTAAGATTAGATAGAGAAAATACAATTTATCGTGGCAAGAATTTTGAAACAGAGCTTCCTACTTGTAGACACTCGTTCTCATCGATACACTGATGCGAGTCCTCGTCGTAGACGTATCCTCGATCGCACTGGCACTCGAAGCTGCCAGGAGTGTTCATGCAGCGACCATGAGTGCACATCGTCGGCATTAATTCGCACTCGTCGATCTCTTCGGTATGGTTGGTGATCGGATTCTTGAATTGGCCAGGCACCATGCCGCACAAGATCTCATGCTCGCCTTTAAAAATAGCTCAATTCTGTTAGAAAAACGCTGAACACTTTGTTACGTTGGATCGATCCTTAACCCCTTGCCCCGTGCCTTTCAACTCGGAAGCATTCGGAAGCCGCGGAGAAGTGTTGTTGGGACTTGAAACAAATGATATCTTGCGACTACCTGCGAAGTAGCCGTGCCCTCAGTCCACGAGGTCGACCCGCGACATTCATGTTCAGTTCGAACTTTTTAATTCGAGTCAGACTCGTGTTATTTACACTCCGGGACAGAAAGATAGCACATCGCCTAGTTTTTCTCATTTGGTAGAATAAACTGAAGAAAACGAGTACTTTAATATGTCAACGTATTCTGGCATGCCTGTATGTATAATGTACTGAATATCATCGACAATATCTACTTCAACAGAATTCTAGAAATGAGAACGTAAATACTGTGGTTCGCAAGTGACCACAGTATCTACGCTTTCCAGATACTCTGAATCTCGCGAATTGCGAACATCAACCTCAGAACATAGTTAATAAAGTCCGTGATATTACCTCGTATTGTATATTTGTTTAAAAAAGGCGTGGAAAGAGATTGAACTTGAAAAAATATATTCAAGATGAGTGGGAGCAATTAGAGCAAAAAACCATTAAAAAACTCTATAAATCTTTGCTAAAGAGGATGATGGCTGTTATTAAACGAAAAGGAGGAGCCACAAAATATTAAGCATTAAATATCATTCGTTGATTTACTCTTACACGTAATTTTAAGTTAAATGTGCTATCATATTTTGTCACACCATATTTCCTTAAAAATTCTTTTTTTTTAAATAAAATTGTGTAGATTGGCGAAATTCAATTCAATTTAATTTGTGTCTGTTTATAGAGGTATTTTGCAAGAATATGTAGAAACAAAACCTTGGTTGTAATGTGAAATAAATAAATAGTACGTTCATTTTAAAGTGTGCTATCTTTTTGTCCCGGAGTGTATGTTTGACACGATATTACGACTACGAGCCTGACTCGCAGTATTTACCTTTGGCCCGAAATTCTTATCGCGAGTGAGACTCGTCAAAGTCCGGCAAGAGGTTAAATAAAGAGGAACTTGATCTTACGTGTCCTCTCGGCAGGACACCTTTCGCAAGGACTCCCCCAAGCAGCTCCCATTGAACAACAGCACAGCATTTTCGTCTGCGGATGCATCATCGGATTGACGCACTGGCCGCTCTCGTAACTCAGGTAGCAGGACTCCTTTCGCATGTCCACGCATTCCTCTGGCGATACGAGTAATTCAATTATCATTCAATTTACCGAACGGAATAATTCGATGGAAAATCGAAGTTACGTGCACGTACTTCCTCCTGGCATTGCCATGTATCCCTCCGGGCACTCGCAATGGTACTTTCCTTGATCGTTGATGCAGTATCCCACGCCGCAGATGTGCGGGTGTAACGCGCATTCGTTCAGGTCTGCAAAAAGTGATCGTCTGACTTGCACAATCCACTGAACGAACGTATAATTCGAAGTTGATTACGGTTCTCGCAAAAGAAATTGGCATTACCGATGCAGTTGGTCTTCGTGTCGTCCAAGATGAATCCCTCGTTGCAAGAACACATGAAGCTACCGAACGTGTTCGTGCAGTGGCCATTTTGACAGATGTTCTCGTGCTCCTCGCACTCGTTAATGTCCTCCAGGATGACGGTGGCCTGATTCGGTCTGTACCCAAGCCCTCCAGGACATAACTCTTCGAATTCCCTCGTGCCACTCTGCGGACATTCCTCGCAGCGGTCTCCCCAAGCGTTGCCAATGCTGCAGCAACAGGTCGCTTTGGTCACGGAGGAGGACATGTCGAAGATGCATTGCGGCTTCCCGGTGCCGCGCTCGAAACCGGTGAAACAGAACGATTCTCGCCTGTCTGAGACATAAAGACACAATCGTACATAGAAGAGAAGCCAAACGGATCTTCCCAGGAATACTCACCGACGCAAGCGTTCCCGGCTTCCACCAGATCGTAATTAGGCGGACACTGGCAGGTGTACTTTCCCTGTGTGTTGATGCAAGTTCCATACTGACAGGACTGTGGATTTTCGCACTCGTCGATGTCCGTGCAGTTCCCACCGGATCCGTCCAATTTGTAGCCCTCGGTGCACTCGCAACGGAACATGCCGAAGATGTTCTCGCACCGACCGAACACGCACAAATTGCTGAACATCTCGCACTCGTTTATGTCGACGCAGGTTTGCTCGTTGTTCTCGTCAGGGTGCATAAAGCCCATCTCACACTCGCAGCGGAAGGAACCAGGGTAGTTTAAACAGTGGCCATTCTCGCAGAGGGTGTTGTCGTTCGCACACTCGTCGATGTCTTTGCAGTCGTAGCCGTCGCCTCTGAATCCTGCGTCGCACACGCACTGGAACATTTCAGAATTGATTGTTCTACATTTCGGTAATGCATACTTATGTGTTTCATTTATGTTCATTGATGAACAACCGCGTTTTCAAACGTGATTGACCGTAGAGAAAATTTACTTTGAAAGATCCCTCGGTGTTGATGCATTGCGCGTTAGAATCGCAGCCGCCATTGTTCGTCAGACACTCGTTGATGTCTCTGCACTCGACGCCATTTCCTACGAAGCCCTCGTGACAGGTGCATTCGTAAGAACCTTGAGTGTTCTGGCACTCGGCGAACTCACTGCAGGAGTACGCGTTCAGCAGACATTCGTCGTCATCGGTGCATCCGGGACCCGCTTCCGGTTTCACGGAGTATCCTTCTTCGCAGCGACAGTTGAACGAACCGATAGTATTGTAACATTCCCCGTAACCGCATATGGACGGCTGCGTGGTGCATTCGTCAACGTCTGATCAAAAAATATATATTCTAGTTCCTCTTTTGAATAAAGAATTTGATAAAGAAAATGTACAGGGTGAGTCACCTAGCGTTGCCACCTCAAATATCTTTGTCGTTTCGAAAGATACGTCAAATGTCTGAAGGACAACGTTGAATGGTAAAATGAAGCTCATACGATACCAAAATAATTTTTGTTTTTATATAATTGTTTTTAGAGATACATATATGAAGGTCACCTTCATTATTTTAAATGGAATGAGGTATTTTTTAGCTGGACATTTGTTATAAACAAGTACTAACCTATGTATGTCGAAAAGTTAGTAGATCAGGGGATATTTCAATTTAAATATTTATTTCTAAAACACCATTACTAACTACATTATACTACATTGTAGTATAATACTAGTAAAAATGAAGGTGACCTTCATATCTCAAAAAAAAATATTACATAAAAACAAAAATTTTTTTGGTATCGTATGAGCCCCATTTTACCATTCAACTTTGTCCTTCAGACATTTGACGTATCTTTAAAAGCAACAAAGATATTTGAGGTGGCAACGTTAGGTGACTCACCCTGTATATTTATGATAATCTGCTGAAAGTAAATAATTATCGTATCCTTTTCGACGGTCTTCAGGATTTGATTTCAGACTATCTCTTACCTACACAGGACGCCCCATCCTTGCCAGGCAGCAGTCCGTTGGTGCAGCTGCATATGTAGCCTGCAGGAATGTTGCTGCATTTGCCTCCATTGCAAATTCGAGGATTCTCTTTGCACTCGTCGACGTCCACGCAGGAGCGGCCATCGAGATTCAGTGCGAAACCGGTGCTACCGATGAAAATTGGTATGACGATTATTTAACGTTCTGATGATAGGAAATATACAGGGTGGCCCACATAACTCTTAACACAGCTCAATATCTCGAAAACTATGACATCGATTTTAAAGTTCTTGGTCTTGACATGGATCCCCTTCCCCTTTAAGGGGGGTGGGCGGGGGTACCTTTATAATTTTAAATGGAACCCCCTATAAAACGTTACATATTTAGATTGTACAGGAAAAGAACAAGTAAATTAATGACAGGTTTAAGTTCATTGCGAGTTTTTTTACACAATCGATTGTGCTCACGAGGCCGCGTTTCTAAATTATAAAATGTTACATGAGACTTTTCGATCCCATAACGTTCAAAAACATCACTGCTGCACGCCGATAACTTTCTTAGCATTCACCTAACACTAATAACATATTCATTTCCGTATCAAAGATAGCTATAATCACAATATGCTTGATTAACAGCTCTCTAAACTGCGAACGTTTTCGTGGATAATTGACTCAAACTCAAGAATTATAAATATTATTGTTTTCGTTTCTTCACACGAATAAGCAAAGGAAGCTTCAAGTAAGTACCTACAAGTCGAAACTTCAAACTGTTATATCTCATCATGGAAATACTTATCTGCCAAAAAAATGTTTCAGACAAAATTTACTTGTTTTTTCCTGTACAATCTAAATATGTAACGTTTCATAGGGGGTTCCATTAAAAATTGTGAAGGTACCCCCGTCTCCCCTTTAAGGGGAAGGGGGCCACTTCACGTTTATGTTGTTAGAAAGGCTCTTCAGATCCATGCAATTTAACACCAAGAACTTTAAAATCGATGGCACAGTTTTCAATATATTGAGTTGTTAAAAATTATGTGGGCCACCCTTGTATATAACCTATAAATAGAAATAGGAATATATATTATCAAAATATTCACCCGCAGGAGCAGGAGAAGCTACCGGGCGTGTTCAAGCAAACGTCCTCGCAGCCGCCATTTTTTACCGCGCATTCGTTTATATCCTCGCAGTGGGACTTCAGTCCAGTTTGTTGGTAACCATCGTCGCAAATGCACTGATACGTTCCCATCATATTCTCGCAGACACCGTTCGAACAAATTCCGCTCGTTCTCGAGCATTCGTCGATATCCTTGCAGGACTGTTTGTCAGGACCCAGCTCGTGACCAGGAGGACACAGACACTTGAAACTACCCTCGGCGTTGACGCAGGTGCCACCTCGACATAGTCCTGGCGTCTCTTCGCATTCGTCGATATCTGAAATTTTTGGTTCAAATAGTCATGTACTCGAACAAAGATTTGTTTTAGGAAGATGCTTACCCATGCAAATTTTCATTATGTCACTGCTCCGATATCCAGGATTGCAGTCGCACTGGAAATGGCCGGGGGTGTTCCTGCAAGTGCCATTTCCGCAGACCCCGTGCATGATCTCACACTCGTCGATATCTGCGTAAGAAAATAACCAATTTTTATCAGCCACGCGCTTGTAATTCGTTAAATAAAATTGTCAACTGTCACGTCTGCCGACGTGTTACCATAAGTTATAAGCGTAGTTAATAAGAGTAGGGTATTGTAACC
The DNA here is from genome assembly GCA_028455605.1 of Lasioglossum malachurum. NCBI lineage: Eukaryota > Metazoa > Arthropoda > Insecta > Hymenoptera > Halictidae > Lasioglossum > Lasioglossum malachurum. The sequence continues at coordinate 15,157,588 of CM052318.1, read as the reverse complement.
ATAATTATTAATAATATTCGTTAGATATAAGTAGTCATACTCCGCTCCGATCATCACATCCGATTCTCGCGTCATACCATACCTTCATTCTTATCTTAACCCTTGTATAATAATTTCTCTTTATACTTAAGTTATACTTAAGTTGAATTTCTCTTTATACTTGCTGCAATAATGTTATGTACGAGAAATAAAATATCAGATATTATAATTAATGTCAAACTATCGTATATTATACCACACTGCGTGCGGTAGAGAGGTCAGAATTAAGAAAACTCATTTTGAATTTAAATCTTCATTGAACAAATTAAGACCATAGCGAGATTTATTTTATTGTGCCAGTTCTAAATATAAATCGTGAGTGAATATACGCTGAAGCCTGTTCATCACCGAAGAGTGTGAAGATTTTCGGAAGAATTGATGAGCAATGGATTGTTCTCCGAACGATGAGATGCGCGGAGTAATATGATCTAGAGATTTAGAAGAAAGTGACTAAGAAGAAACCAATTTAGAAGAAAACGATCAAAAGGAATTGGTGATAATGTAGCCACCTCATGACGAATAAGTCTAAGGAAACGGTGCGTTCCCCTGATTTAGGAGAATGCGCAGAGTTAATATGATCTAGCCAAGAGGAAGATAAAAGATGCAATTTATACGATTAAGAAGAAAGAGACTAAGAAGGAAACGGTTAAACGGAATTGGTGAAGACGCACTCACCTATGAGAACAATGGATTGATCGATCTATGAAAGGGATGGCTCCTCATCAGGAGCTCATTGTCAGTTAACAGTTAACAGTAAAAATTTTCATGAAATACGTTTGGTTAGTCAGTCACCATAAGGAATCAGTTAACAATACACAGTTCAGTCTATATAAAATTCATTAAATACGTTCAGTACACAGTCAACGGTCAACAGTTCAGTCAATCGTCATTATAACGCCGGACGTCATTATCAATCAAGGGAGCTCGTGCGCATCAACGAACGCGAAACGGAGGACAGCAGCTACGGGGTATTCCCGTCAGCCGAGGACTACCAGCTACGTGATCTCCCCAGGACGAGTATGGATTATCGTTCTCCCTACAACGAGCCAGCCGTCAATGAACAACGAGAGTAGTTCTCATCCAATTGTCCGATAAGTCGCTAAACGTTTCCCTGCGAAGATTCGCGCCGTCTGAATTATCTCGCTCTCGTCCGCCGCTTCGAGCGAATCTACTATGTACCTGTAAGCGTTAAGTAGTATACGCGTGTTCGCGAAAGTCGTGGTTCCCAATCAGACGTCGGACGTACGTGCCGCGTGCACAAAAGGTTGTATCGCATTTCAGTGGCGCACCCAGGATTTAATCTTGGGGGGGGGGGGCGAGTTGAACCCAGTCTTAGGTTTTGCGCGATGACCTTTTTTCCAGCCAAAATATCTGTCAACGGTACCCAGGGTTATTCCGCGATTTTATTTTTGAAAGCTAAACATTTTTTTCTTGGGTGGGGACTTGGCCCCCTGGCTTGAGAGTGAGACCCTGTTTTCTCTCTCATCTCCATAGCGTGTTTAGAAACAAAATGTAAACAAACGCCGCGCCGGGACAGGTTTACGTTGCCGCAGAGCGTGCAGTAATACGAAAAATTCAATACAGTATTAGCAATAGTTTTTTGCAAATATCTCGAAAACTAAAAGCGACCCCCCTATATTGGAAAAGGAACAATTTGCTCAAAATGTGTTGCTGCATAACATATTAAAATTTCATCAAAATCGGAGTCCGCAGACCCTTTCTCTATAATTACCAAAAAAGATAATAAAGATAATAAATAAATAATAACCTATGTAAACTAAATACACAGACTACATAGAAGAGTGCAATGCACTCAAACTACAAAATTAGATTAGAATCGATTAGAATCGAGGCGATTTCAGTCGACCACGAATCGACCTGTGTGCGGCTCTCCCACGGACCTAAGGACTGAGCGTAAAGTAGATTTATGGGTGAGAGGGGGTGTCCCGCGAGCGGGGAGGGATGGTTGACTGCGGCCATGTTGTGTTGCGCATTATGTGGCGCGATCTATAGGCGACATTAAATACTAGTGTAGCGTCTGTAATACATTTTTAGCATGGAACAGAACGTATCAACGCGCAGAAGACACAAAGCCACGACGATTCACCAACTTTACCGCACGTGTACCGGGCACAAAACGGTTCTGGTGTACCTCGATCGCGAGTATTGTACGGACCACGTGCTACAGACGCTACACTAGTATTTAAAGTCGCCTATAGAGCGCACCACATTGTGGGCCTCACAAGATGGCCGACAAGTTGATACCCCTTCCATCTTTCGGTACACCCTCCCAGAGTTACGCACAGTCCTTAGGTCCGCGGGATCTCCCTGCATTTGCATTGGAAGTGAAGTGGAGGGGAGAGTCGCATGCGACTGGAATCGCGTCGACCAAATCGCCGATCGACCCGTGTGTGGGGAATGGGTCGCGGAACGATAATTTCGCGCAAGCCAGACTCCGGGACGTAAGATCAACTCACCATTGCACTTGATACCGTGCTCGTCCAACGCGAAGCCTTGGTTGCACTTGCAGCTGTAACTACCCACAGTGTTCTTGCACCTTCCATTCAAACACATTCCCGGAAACTCGATGCATTCGTTGATGTCGTGTTTGTCAGTGAAACCGTCCCCTCTTGGACATAGTTCACTGTGAGCATGGGTGCCTGGTTTCGGACAGGATTCGCATCTTTCGCTACCCCATGCACGACCTACTGAACAACAGCAAAGACTTTTCGAGAATTGACCTTCGATGGAGTTGGTGCATTGACCGTGACGGTACTCCATGTAGCAGGTCTCTTGCCTTGTGTCCACGCACGTGGTGTCTGGAAAAATCATTCCAATAAAGTTGTGCAACTAATAAATAGAGAATCTGACCTAATGCACAGAACTCACGTGTCGCGTCTAAAGTCAGTCCAGGAGGACACTCGCAACGATAAGATCCATCGGTGTTGACGCAAGTACCACCACCTTTGCATATGCCACTGTTCAATTCGCACTCGTTCACATCGACGCAGTCTTTCCCACCGAATTTCGCGTATCCCTTTTTGCACTCGCACAGAGAGTAATCGCAAATTTCACACGGACTTCCCCAAGCAACTCCCACCGAACAGCAGCACTCTGATTTCAGCGCGAGTCTGGGTAAATTGTTCTCGCAGCGGCCATCTATCATCTTCGTCCAACAGGTACCTCTCCTATTGTCTGAAAAACGATTCGATAATACAATCTTTTATATTGCTCTATCCTACAGCGTGAGCAAAATGCATACTAGGGTGGACCTTAATCTGTGACCAACGATACAATTCACCGCGCCCTCCGGAATTGTTCCTTTACCTGAGGAAAAAATGCGTGCAAAGTTTGAGATCGATCGGGTGAAAGGATCTTGCGGCGCATTTAAATTGAAAATTTTGAGATTCACCTCAACTATGGCACATGGCACATCGTTGGATTTGTCTTTTTTTTCTGAATAGGAATATGGAAAAATTATATGACCTGAAATCTGAATTATCATTCTCGATAACGCGGCATTTTCTAGTGTCAAATACCACAAGTGTCTGCAAAATTTGTCCAGCTTGACGAAGCGTTTGCCTCCGTTCTTTTGCGTAAAGAAAGAAAGTGGTCGTCCTTTCTTTCTTTGGTTCAGAAGAAATTGGTTATCAATTGGCTATGAAAAGATCATCTAATTGATCAAGAAACTGTTGTTCCCGTTGATCTTTCTTCTCAAACTTTGCACACATTCTTTTCTCACCTAAAGGAACAATTCTGGCGTGCGCGGTCCATTTTATTCGTTGGTCAAAAATTAAGGAGCACCCTAATGCATACCCATGCAGATGTGGCCGGTGTGGTCAAGAACGTATCCAGAAGTGCATTCGCACTCGTACGAGCCCGGAGTGTTCACACAGATTCCATTCAGACAGACATCGGGACCAAGTTCTTCGCATTCGTCGATGTCCTCGCACATGTGATTCCCGTTGTTGTACCTCGTGCCGCTTGGACAAATGCACTGAACAACAAACATTCATGAATTAACTAGAATTTATCCTGTATAAAACAACTTCCCAAAAATACTTACCTGGAAGCTACCAGGTGTGTTTCGACACTGTCCCCTGCTGCACAGTGATTCCTCGAGTTCGCATTCGTTTATATCGGTGCAGATCTTCCCCGTAGCATCTACCTCGTAACCACTATCGCAGATACATCTATAGGTTCCCATCAGATTCTCGCAGCCACCGTTCACACAGATATTAGGATTCTGCGCGCACTCGTTGATATCTAGTTTGATGAAAGAAAAATTAATCGATTGCTTCTAGAGTTACAGTCCGTGGCAATACTACAAGACATCACTTAAAACGAAATAATTATGTGTTATACGAAAGAACTTCATCGTCTTTCAAACACAGAGTGTTATTAGTTACTTCTGGAGACGTCGTTTGACGCAGTGTTTTCGTTAGTATTTCTAAGAATTTGAAACTAACACCAACTTACCTTTTATTAACTGCGACAAAACTATAAGACAGGTAACGTTTTTGTTAAAAATTAACACGTACAGCTTATTTTTATCGGTTATTAATATTTTGTGTTGCCACCTTTATTTTTTATGACATGTAACATTCTTTTTGGAATAGATTTATACAAGTTTGCAATATGGTTTTTTGCTTAATTTTCTTACATACCATTTCAACGCAGTTTTTCAATTGTTCTACAGTACTAAACTAGTTTCCTTTGGAATAAACCTATTCCCCAAAGGTTTCCAATGATATTTAAGTCGGAAGATCTCGCTGGCCATGGTAAAACGTCTGTTTCCTTATTTTTAAAGTAGGCCTTTACTATCTTTGCCGAATGCATAGCTGTAATGTCTTGTTGCAAAATGTATTTTTGATTGGCTATGGACTGAGCATGTTTTGCCATGTGCTTATCAATAACATCTATGTATTTCCTGCTGTTCATTTTTGTGGAAATAAATTCAATTTCAGTTCTTCCATGATATCCTATAGTCGCCCAAATCATTACTCCTTCTCCACCCATTTGTCACTTTTCCAGTGTCAATTCCTCTTTTCTTAAATCGTGAAAATATTAATTTAGATTATCAGGGGGGGGGGCCATCTAAAGTAAACCGTTACTCGTCAGAAAAAATTACTTTCCTCCATTTCTTACGCCATTGCATGCGTTTTTCTGCAAACTCTAATCTGCCTTCTTTATGACGGTTAGTTAGCGGCGGTCTTCTCAAAATTGTAAGCCTTTTTAAATTATTTGAAACCTTTATTATTCGTTGTACTACCCTGACACTTGTTTTTACACCAGTTTCTGTCGCAATTTGTCGTGCCGTTAATGTAGAGTTCGATGCATGTCGTAAAATATTGCGTCTGTCTTGTGCAGTTGTCAACTTTGGACGGTCTCCTGGATTTTTTTTACCATACAATTCACTATTTTTTAAATAATTATAAACTACACAACGGCTTCTTCCAAGGAATTTAGAAATTTTTGCTACTGAATGATTTTCATTTCGCAAATTATTAATAATTTTAATCTCTGTTTCATTTAATTTTTTTCCTAGTGGCATTTTGTATAAACACAAATATTGCAAGTTGATTAATATTTTTCAGGTTTTACTTAAATTATTTACTTTCAAGTTTACGACACTTTAGAAAAATATTTCATTGACGATCTTTTCGTTTTCACTGATTGCGAGAAACTGTCGTAGTATAGATTTGCCGCGGCTAACAAGAGGTCAAGCTTGTGTAGCTTTCAAGTTCATAGTAATTGTAATAATTGGACCAAACTCGATTTAAAATCAAAGAACTTTCGATATAAATGAGGTAGAGCGATAAAATTTTTTAAAAATTAAAGCTGAATCTTTGCAGAATATGGGGAAATAGGGAGATTATGGTACGAATGTTTTTTAACGTTGAGAAAATTCGTTAAACTTGTAGAATTTCAAGAAAATGTGGTATCTCTCCGTTACTACGCGCGGAAGTAATTTTTTTTAAACATGCTATATATCATTTCCAGTAGATTTTTTAACGCTGATTTCAAATCTGGTCTCAAAATCAAAATGTATTCTTATATAAGAATACAATATACCTTCAAACTAGTGGGTTGTCAAATCATTCCACCGAAAAATGATTTCATTAGTTTTCTAAACAAAAATCGATTTCTTGCAAAATCCCGAGGTCATAGACAAATTTTGAGACCAGATTTGAAATCAGCGTGAAAAAATCTACGTGAAATATATACGATATATAGCATGTTAAAAAAAAAAATTTTCGAAAGAAACGAATTAATGAATTTTCTCAACGTTAAAAAACGTTCGTACCATAATCTCCCTATTTTTCCCATATTCTGAAAAGTTTCAGCTTTAATTTTAAAAAAATTCCATCGCTCCACCTCATTTCTATCGAAAGTTCTTTGATTTTGAGTCGAGTTTGGTCCAATGTTCCCACTGTGCGACGTCTCCAGAAGTAAATAATAGCACTCTGCATGAAAGACGATGAAATTATTTCATATAATACATAATTATTTCGTTTTAAGTGATGTCTTATAGTATTGTCGCGGACTGTACAAATGAAACTATACAGGGTGTCTATTTTTACTCGTAGCAAAAAATTTTTCAGCATAGGCTTGAATGGTATCGAGTGGAGCATATTTTGATGTTATTAGTTTTTTCGTGAGTGGACGCGTAAAGGTAATATAAAGGTTAACTTTTTTTTTTTTAATGGAATGAGATATTTTTGAATACATCAATCGATGCAGCTGAACATTCGTTATAAAAAAGTACTAACCTATGTATGTCGAAAAGTTAGTAGTTCAGGAGATATTTCAATTTAAATAACTCTAAAATACCATTGCGGTCGTACTAAGACGTTACACAAGTAAGTAAACGCTAACGTCTTAATACGACAGTAATGGTGTTATTTAAATTGAAATATCTCCTGAACTACTAACTTTTCGACATACATAGGTTTAGTACTTTTTTATAACGAATGTCCAGCTGCATCGATTGATATATTCAAAAATACCTCATTCCATTTAAAAAAAAAAAAGTTAATATGACCTTTATATGACCTTTACGCGTCCACTCACGAAAAAACTAATAACATCAAAATATGCTCCACTCGATACCATTCAAGCCTATGCTGAAAAACTTTTTGCTACGGGTAACAATAGCGAGAAAATCAAGATGTCAAAATCAGGTGAGACACCCTGTAGAAATGCTCACCATCTCCGTTATAAGTCATTCCTGCGCCGTGAGGACACAGAGCATCGAATTCACTCGTATTCGGTAATGGACACGGTTGACAAGTGCTTCCCCATCCCATGGGTTGTCCTAGTATCACGGTGCAGCAGCAACAGCTCGACTTCGTTACTGCTGTCGACGTGGGGTTTGAACATTGTCCGTCTCTGTACTGCGAGTAGCACAAATCCCGTCTGGTGTCTAATGATAAAGTGTTAAGCATAATACAGAGGTCCTAAGAGTATTATAAAATTAGTTACGCAAGGACCCACCTAAACAGGACCTTCCGTCAGGTCCCAAATTGAATCCAGGATGACACTCGCACCGGAAGCTGCCGGGGGTGTTGATGCAGCGGCCATTTTGGCACGGTCCGCTCAAACACTCATCGATATCTATTCGATAAAAAGAACAATGAAGGCAGTACGTAAAATTTAGAAAAACCATTATTGTATTTTCACAAAATCTACCAATGCAGTGACTCTGGTCCGGTCCAATCCTGAATCCAGAATCGCAGACACACTTGAAGGAACCTTCCATGTTCACACACTTCCCATTTTCGCACATCCCATTCGTCGAACACTCGTCCATGTCCACGCAGAAGGTATTGTCCCGCGAGGCAGTGAATCCTGACTGACAAATACAGTGATAGGAGCCGGGCGTATTCTCGCATCTGCCGTTTAGGCATATTCTCGGATTGTCGGCGCATTCGTTGATGTCTACGATCAAGTAATTTGTCGTTACGAATAGTATTAACACGGTCGTTAGAGTAATCATGCGTGGTACTACCGATGCAAGTGTTTTTTGTAGGCGACAACACGTAGCCGTCGTTGCACTGGCACTTGAACGATCCGTTCATGTTGATGCAGTGACCGTTGTTGCACATGCCTGTGTCTTGGCATTCGTCGTGGTCTATCAAGGAGAATAATTTAGAACAGGGTTTGTGAAATACTTGATGAAATGCATGAGGCGAAATGAGAATATTCGAATGCAATGTTTAGTCAAGAAATTAATAATTCGATGTAGGAAGTGAGAATTCCGTACTCGTTAGAGAGCTAATTAAAAAGACGAGTTACCAGTGCAGTATCTGCCCTCGCCAGACACAACGAAACCCGGCGGGCACTGGCAAGCGAAGCTACCCTCGTAATTTTGACAAGTGCCACCCTCGCAGTAGCCTAACAGACATTCATCGATGTCCTCGCATCTGCCAGCCTTCTTCGTGAATCCTGAATAACAGTCACACTCGTATCCGTCCTTCGTGTCGATGCACTTCCCGTTTCCGCAAATGTCCGGACGCAGCGCGCACTCGTTTATCGCTGTGATCGGCGACAGTTGTTGCAAACAGAGCCTGTTGTAATCGTCTATAATTGAGTAACAACAGGAATCCCGTTACAATCACTGGTCAGACGCAGATAACGTTCAATCTCGCTTTCGGGAATTACTCGACGAATTATCTTTCGGCCATTCCATGCCAAATCGATCAACTTTTTGCAGGCACCATCGTGGATTTTGTTCGAAATGAAATATGTTGTAGTCCATGTGAAAGTAGGGGGGGGGGGTTTAAGTCATAATTTTGCCGGTTTCGAATTTTTCTAGAAATGGCAGGCTTTCGAAAATTTCTATTTCTTCCCATTTTGGCGAAAACGGGCCTCACTTACGAATTTTTATCTCAGTATCTGTTTGTCCGATTGAGCTAAATTTTTGTTTGTTTTATTCGGAAAGGATTGGGCTGTTACAAAATAATTTTTTCAACCTCGACAATCAACTTTATAATGCCGAAGAATTTAAACAAATTCTTTTTTTACATTTTTTTCGATGATGGGGCTCAGTGATTTAAATTTTCACAAAAAAATATGGTTTTCGGGCCAAAATGGGAAAAAATTGAAATTTTCGAACGCCCGCCATTTCTAGAAAAATTCGAAATCGGCAAAATTATGACTTAAACTCCCCCTGTTTTTACATGGAGTACAACATATTTCATTTCGAACAAAATCGACGATGGTGCCTGCAAAAAGTGAACGATTTGGCATGGAATAAGCCCTTTTCAATACGTACCACTTCCAGGATTAGGACAGATATAGCACTCGTCGCCCCAGCCTCTTCCCATATTCTTGCCGCAGCAACAATCTTTCTTGCTCAAACGCATTGATAAACGATTCTTGCACTGTCCGTTTCTGTTCACCGACGTGTAGCACAATCCTTGTCTCCCGTCTGTTAATTAATCGCCAAAAAAATTGGTAATAAACATTTCTGTAGAATTAGACGAATTCGCAATAAAATATTCACAAGCCATTACCGATACAGAATCTTCGATCCTGACTCTGAATGAACCCAGGGTTGCACATGCAATAGTAGCCACCGTTCGTGTTTATGCATTTCCCGTCGGCACAGATTCCTTCTTCCTGGCATTCGTCCCTGTCCTTGCACGCATTTGTTTCAGGATCTCTAGCTTGCCCATCAGGACACTCGCAGGTGAACGAACCAGGCGTGTTCACACACTTTCCACCCTCGCATAATCCTGGTATCGCTTCGCACTCGTTGATGTCTGGACGATTCGTTCAAAAGAAATTCAATTTTTTTATTCAATTGGAACACCAAAGGACCCCGCACAAATCATATGGAAAATCTATCCCGGTTAAATCAGTTTGATTTTCTATATTTTGTAGCTTATGATCTACTGAACGAGAGATGTAATGGGCACAAAGTTCAATAACGGACAGTTATCGAGTTATAGTCAGTCAAACATGACAAATTCGAGCTACCGAATACTCAAATCTCGGGAAGTATTTATTTTTTGGAAAAATGTTTGAAACAAAAATAGTAGGGTTTCACGAAATCTGTTAGGTGGTGCCATTATTTTTGAATTATAAATGACCTTGACAAGGTCTGTGTACATAAATCTTTCACAAAAATGTCTGCTGTGACACGCAAAGATTTCTGATGAAGAATGAAGAACAGCAATTTTTAAGCCGTCGCCAAACGGGAGGCGGCTGTGTGATAATTTCAGAAATCAGAAATCAAATTTATAAAAGGACGAATGAATAGCGAACGGTATATTGAAATGATAAATGAACAACTAAACACTTATGCTATAAGAATTGCGGTCAAGAAATACTTCTCTTCAAAAATTATTCGAGTTCTGGAGTGGCCAGCAAGATCTCCAACCTCAACATTATTGAAAATTGTTGGGGACATCTTGCCAGAGCTGTGTACCAAAATGGCAGACAATTCCAAAATATTAACGATTTAAAGTAGAGCATTTTGGACGAATGGAAGAATATTAGCCAAAACGGTATTAGAAAATTGTATGAATATTTACTAAACCGAATAATTAAAGTCGTTAGCTGTAAAGGAGGTCCTACAAAATACTAAGCATTGATTTTTATCGATTAATTCTGTTTTATTTCAAGTTTTTCGTTAAGTATACTATCATTTTATACCTCTATATTTCGTTAATAATTCTACTTCATTCAATAAAAATAGATAAGTTAATGAGAGAAGCTTCGTTTCATTTCATTCATATATGTTAAGAAAGACACACTAAAAGTATGTGTATAAAAAAAATTGAATTTCTAATGTTTGATAAACAGAAATAACATTAATTTCAAATTGTGCTATCTTTTCGTCCCGGAGTGTAGATCAATCTTTTATCTAGCGTTTTTGACTATTGAAAAACCCCGTGTTTGTATTATCGAGAAATGAGAAAGCGAATCCCTTAACTTTGCAATCCTGGAAAAAAGGAGTCTACCCCCTTAAGTTTCATACTTAATGACCTGATAACATAATTATAGGGGAGGAATGCTATCGAACGACTCACCAACGCACTGGCCTTGGTTGGTCTTCAAGTGACCCAACTCGCAGTCCAGTCTGGCGGGACATCTTTCGCAAGGGTGGCCCCAACCTTTGCCAACAGTCGCGCAGCACAGTTGTCTTGTGCAGACGACACCCTGAAGATTCGCCAGACACTGTCCGTTCTTCACTTTGGTGTAACATGGACCAGTTCTATGGAACAATTGAATAAACAGAAATTTCGTAAGAATTGTAACACTTCGGACGGTCCAGCATTTTTATCGCGAATTACCTGTAGTCTGTCTCGCACCGTCTTCCGGTGTAACCATAAATGCAAGCGCAGCGATCGATCCCGATGCATCTTCCTTGGTTCAAGCACGGCTCTCGACAGATCGCTGTTTCATTGTGAGAATTGATTAAACGATAAGCGATGCAATTTTATTATGCACTGTCAATCTAATTGTACGGCTTGTCTGAGTAAATCGTAACGTTTTTTGTCGACTCACGTTCGTTGCAGAACTCTCCCTGATACCCAGGACGACACTGACATCTTCCATCCACGCAATTGCCATTTATACAATGCACTCTGCATCTGCCAGACTCTCCCCTGTCTATCGCGTTACCATTTTCGTGCGTGGAAACTGTAATACGTATTTTCGAAAGGATCGAATATCTTCCTGGACCAGGATCATTTGAGTTTCGTGAAAAAAGATGTGTATTTGTTCACCTTTGGTTTGACTACTGGTGCAAGATGAAGCCACGCTTCCACCCTCGCACAAGCAAATATTTGGCCTGATGCATCTGCCCGGCGGGCCGCATCGTCTTGAGCATACAGCTGAAAGGGTCAAATGAATTTCCACACTTCACGATACGTATGCCACCGTTTAACCAATATTTTTCATCGTGCAACACTAACTCGCTAATTCGACAGAATCCGAAGAAAATTTCTTCTGCAAAATACATACATACAGGGTGTCCCAAAATTCCTTCAACAGCCGGAAATGGGAGGTTCCTGAGATCATTTGAAGCAACATTTTCCTTTGCAAAAATGTTATCCGCGGCTTTGTTTAGGAGTTATTAACGAAAAACACGGACCAATCAGAGCGCGACCTAGACGCGAGTTGGCACCGTCGGCCAATAGACAGTTAGCGCGCCGGGCCGTCTAGGTCGCGCTCTGATTGGTTCGTGTTTTTCGTTAATAACTCCTAAACAAAGCCGCGGATAACATTTTTGCAAAGGAAAATGTCGCTTCAAATGGTCTCAGGAACGTCCCATTTCCGGGATGTGATGGAATTTTGGGACACACCCTGTATATTCATGCAAGCTTCTATAAATTGTTCTATACGTCATTAATATTAATTTCTTCAGACGTTTCTTTGTATTCAAAGCTTTTCTAAATTGTTTTATACGTCATTAAACTTGATTGCTGTAGACATTTCTTTGTATCCTGCAAATACTCAAGTGTACAGGGTGTATAAAAAGTAATGGTCATCCGTTATAGGGTGAATCTACATCTCTGGATCGGTGGACATTTGTAAGAGAAACTTGCCGCAAAATTGTTTATCACAAAGAAGATTGTTGGTAAAGTTGTTTTTTACCACGCTTATATTAACTTGCCGTGTTATTGTTGTATGCGTCAAATTTTGTAATCGAATTTTAAACCTCTTCCCATAGTCCAATCTTGCTGACATTCTGTATACACACTTGCTTCCGATGACAATAAAAGTAGAAAATGAAATATATAAAAAAAACTTTTTAAAAACCACGCTTATATTAAAATGCACTAAAAAGGAGAAAATAATTTTTTCCTGTTTCTCCATGAAATACCGAATCCAGTTAAATGTCCCTTTAAATTTCGTTTGCCTCGAGGCACGCACACGATCATGTTCAGTCTCATCGACACGGACGCGTGGACTGTAGTAGTAGGCTTTTGTCTATACGTATAATTCCACACAATCAAATTTTGAATAACTTTATAGCTCTTTTCTATAAAATAATATATAACTTTATCCATTAGAACAGCTTACATCTCAATAACTATTTGCGTTTGCAACATATGGTTCCTTTCAAACTGTTTCTCTTCTCGATGAGTAGAAGGTATTGATATAAAAGCAAACTTTAACAACAACTTTCTTTGTTATAAACAATTTTACGTCGGATGACTATTACTTTTTATACGCCCTGTACGAAGACTCGAACAGTGCGGTTGCAATAAATCGAGGGTACATCGCGATAAATCGAGCTCGGAATTAGCCCGACGAGTCAGGCCCTCGACGAAACATGACAAGATGTTACATAGAACAGGTATCGAGCTCGAGTGTCGTGTCGATACGCAACCGATCCGCGCGAGACGATGCAATCAACAGGAAGAGCATGCAACAGTCCATTAGAGCAATTTCGCTCGACGAGCGGATCGGTCATGTCGCGTGAACGCCCTGTGTTCGTTCGTTGGTTAGCCGGCCAATTGCGCAATTATTATCATCGTGTAAATGCGAGATCGATCGCCGATCCTCTTTTCCCGATGATCAACCCGAGAGCGATCTAGTGACGCACAGGCGTTTATGAGATAATTAGGGTTTAATGATTTAGATGGGCGCAGCTCATCGTACTTACGAATCACGCAGAGCCCGGTCTCCGGTTTCTTCGACCAGCCGGGGCAACAGTAATTCTTGTACCTTGATCTGCATACGTTCGGCCTGAAAAATTAGGAGAACATGTTGTACTTTCTTCCCTTCTTTCAGATTAGTTTAATTGAAACGTTGAGCTGTGTGTGTGTGTGGATTTATTAATAATAATAATAATTTGCTTTATTTCAGCCTTACAGCTAAGAAATGTGACAAAACTATCTTATTTCAATGTGTGGATTTGTTCTCCATCGTTTAATGGTCTTCCATCAGAAGATGACAGAGTTCGATGATCGAAATACCCTAGCATGATCGATGGAATCTCTAGGCGACCTTGAACCGTCCATTAACTTTGTTTCTACTCTAACTCTATTTGATACTGTCGAGCGTGTTGCAATTTTAATCTATTTAGGTTACGTATGGCCTGCGACACGGATCATTGGTCATCAACACAATGGTCAACAGATCAATTAAAAGGTGGGACTGTGTCCCTTCCACGGTAGAACCTTCTCTTCATACTGACACTTGATAAGTAGACTGCGGATCTTCATACAAAAATAAAAATTGCATCTTTATAAAAATTGAAAAAACCGGGTCTACTTCCGAAAAATCCATATCTCCGATTTTTTTTATACTCCGGATTACTTCCGTAAATAATGAGAATTTTGAAAAATACTTCAGATAAAAGTTGTAGACCTCATCAAAATACACATTTCATGTCGTATTGATTTTTGTCATAAAGATAACACTTTCTCAGAAAAATGATAAGTCCGGGTTATATATACATATACCTTATATAGGTTGATAGTAAGTCAAAACGGATATCTCAAGTTCAGAAGCAATCTTTCGATATGACATTCCTTTCTTGCCAAGATGCTGTACTAATTGCCGTTGTTCTGGCGTGATATTTTTCCCTTGCTCATTACTGTAATATTGTACGACGTTTAACTACTCACATACTTCACCAGATACTGAAAGATATTGTTTATACATATCTCAAGCATTTCGACTTTGCTGCAAATAATTACAGTGTAAGTAGACGTCCGGCATAAAAATCATAGGTTGAAACAAAATATTTATAAACAGCAGCATTTCTTGGAATAAATAAAAACCACAATCCTGGAATACACATCAGGGTACCTATTTCTTAAAAATAATATGTAAACGGTCATTACAGGTGTTTCAAAAAAATACACGAAGCACTAAAGTGCAAATATAAAGAGTACGTAAGTATATGGCCGCCACTGTATGTGTTCCAATTATATTTTCTCCTTCTAATTAGAAGTATACATTTTTACCTAAATTTCTAAATTTCTCCGTTTCATTTGAATGTTATGCTCCCCAATTTCGTCAAAGTGACCGTAACCCCCAGTCAAGGATGGTTTCAGGGGCTGGTATCGGCCACTTCGGCAAGTGTTGGAGTAAATGAACGTAAATGTGGTAGCGTGGCGTCGTTTGCGGCGCCAAGGCGCGTAAGTGGAAATACTTAGAGGCTGCCTATAGCAGCTGACGTTAATTACGGGCGGCTCAATGTGAATGGCCGCCTTGTTCCGAGGTGGCGCACCACCATACCCTTCTTCCCGTTCTTTCTTCTCTTGCGAGCTGCGCGCGTGGCATGACACCGCGCGAAAAAAATCGCGTTTCCGCCTTCTGATAAGGCGCCGCTACGACCTCGTTTGAAACGCGCCCTGCTATCAGCAGGGATCGCGGATTTCCAGCAGAGAGAGCCGTCTCTGGTTCCCGGGCCGATCATGGCTCGCCGCAGAAACAACTTATCTGTCAATGTTAATTAATTAGAATTAGAGAATATGTGTCGGACGAGATAATTCTCTCACCAACACGATATTATTTCGTTGTTTCTCGTTACTTATCATTAGATCCGTATTAGATGCATAAAGATCCGCAGTCAAAGTAAAAGTGAGTAGATGAAACTCAAAATTGTTGAAGAATTTGAAAAATTGAAGATGTCAATGTGTGATTTCTCTTCTATTAAAATCATTAAGTGGTTTTTTGGATAAACTTCCGAAAAGCCCATCCTCCGATCTTTTTATACTCTGGATTTTTACGTATTTTGACGTGCTGATTACGAATATGATCGTGAAATTTGGCGCAATTGGCGTTTTTTTATTTACTTCCATAAATAACCCAGACCTATACATATTAAACAACGTGGAACAGTAAAAAAAATCCCTCGTAAGGCAAGACCCCGAAAATCTGATGAAAGAACTGGTTGAAAGATTCATCGTCTATCTGAGGCTGACCGTTTTAAAATCGCAGTTGACATACACAAGAAAATATTAGCAAATTCGGAAGTAAACATTAGTGTGAAGACTGTGCAACGAAAATTAAATGAGTTTCACCTGAATAGACGCGTTGCTAGGATAAAACCTTTCATACCCGAAAAGGATCACCGAGCCAGGATTGCATTCGCGAAAGAACACATTAACTAGATACCACAACAATGATCAACAGGTATTTTTACCGACAAATCTAAGTTTAATCACTTTCGATCTGACGGGAAAGTATATGTTAGGCGTCGAGTAGGAGAAGAATTTAAGAAAAATTACATAAAACCGACGGCGAAAGGCGGTGGAGGATCTGTGCTGGTTAGGGGTTCCATGACTACAAACAGTAGCGGTCCGATTCATCGAATAACAGGTATCATGGACAGATTTATATATTTGGATATTGATAAAAATGTGTTAGTTCCATTTGCCGGAGAACGTATGCCAGAAAATTGGATCTATCAAGCGGATAATGATCCGAAACACACAGCACGGGTCGTTAAAACGTTTTTAAGTGATCAGTGATCAGAATATTAATGTAATGGAATGGCCGGCGCAATCACCGGACTTAAATCCGGTAAAAATGTTATGAATTGATGTAGACAAACATGTAAGAAACAAAGATCCGAGAAACATTGACGAATTGAACACCATAATGAAATAAGCATGGAAATCAATACCTGTTAGTCGATGTATCCGACTTATTGAATCGATACGAATAAATATTAAAATTTCATAACTGTAACTATCAAAAAGCGCTGTAAAAAGGCAAATATTTTACTATGTACGTAAGTATGTGACCGTGGATAACTAGACCTCCGAACAAAAAAATGTGAATAACTCTTTATTTATACATTAGCCAATAGTATTTTGTGTTTTAGTTACATATACTTTATACTTATAAGTAATGTAATTCATTTTTGTATAAATGTACAATATTCAAGTGCAGATGAAGTAAAGTGTCATTTTGTTAAGTGTACTTAAGTATATGTCCGCCACTGTATCTGATGTAATGGCCGTAATTGTGTTATACTGCGGACGATCTTTACAACCAGTATCAGGCGGCAGGTATTTGTTGCAGTTGCATAAATCGTATATCACCGGATTCGCGGCGTTATCAGACGGGTAACTTGCCAAGGAACGTAACACAACGATAACGGACGCAGTTTGTTAGGGGATATCAAAACACACACGATTATCGTGTCGTTCAGCAGCTATGTTTAACCCCTTTCATGTTGATGAAACCGGAACCAATGTATGTACCTGCAGCTACACTCGGTTCGGAATGAACGACAAGTATTACGTATAAATTCGATAAAATATTACATCATGGAGAACTTTAACAGCTTCGCGTATCCAATTAACGAAGAGATCAACAAATAAATATGATAATCGAGTGGCGAGAAATTGTGAAAGCCGGATTAAGGAGAGAAATTATTCGCGAAATGGTAAGGTGTCGCTGTGACAAACGACCGACAGGACCCGACAGAGATTGATTTTTATCATCGCAGCTAATTGGAAAATTGTGGGCTTCGCCACCGTTCGAAAGATCGACAGGGGTTATTACGTGAAAGTCGCTGCTCTGGGAATTCTCGCAGGCAATATGTATGCAGATCAGCGGCCATTCTGGCGATTGGTCCATTACCAAATTGGAAATCGGCTTATTATCCTGGCGAGCGACGCGTTACACGATCGTAGGGGTGTAATTTTCACACCCGCGGTAATGATACACTTTCTTAACGAGCTGCCAGCTGATATCAATGATA
>CM052318.1:15127739-15139763 GCA_028455605.1 Lasioglossum malachurum | reverse complement strand
TTTGAAAAATCATGTGAAAGCGAGGGAAATGTTAGAAATGTCAAAACAAATTTTTTGTAGACGAATTTGAAAAAAGTATAAAACTCTGTCGAATCTAGGTGCGCGCTAGTGCACCAGCCAAGTTCTTCTTTTACACGAAACAACTTATTGTTAGTCGTTTTTTAGAGGCTTATAGCTCGGCACTGGAGGCAGATGGAGAGAATTAATTTTGTACACTTGTTAAATGCTATCCTGTCTCAATATTGACAAAATATTAATCTTCCAACATTAGTAGGTTCCGAGGTATAGGCCCTCAAAAATCGCAAAATTTGTCACTGACTGACTGACTGACAGGTCATCAAAACCTTTTGGGTACTTCCCATTGACCTACAAGCTTATTTGGTACATAGGTCCACCATATAACAAACACTCAAAGGAATAATTATCAAAGTTTGATAATTGATGAAATCCCAACAAAAACATCCTGTAAACAGGAGCCAAGCTCTTATGGCCCTAAAAAGTTGTGAGATCAAACAAAATACGGCCAAGTTCGTTAGTTTAGAAATATAGTGACTCCCACAAATATTCGGACACTTTTGAAAAGCCGATAACTTTTTTACAATTGGACTATACGATTCGAACTTTTTTTGGAAGCTAAAGCAATTAGTTTACTACAGGATGTGAAAAGAAATTTTTTTGAAAATTGCAATTGGTCGGAATTATATACAAAGTACTAAAAGTTGCGTTTTACAACTTTTTAATGTGGGCCTATATTGAAAATTTAAAAAATACGTTTTGTAGATCTGTGTCAATCATATGCACTGTGAAAGTTTCATCGAAATCGGTTGACGCGGAAAAAAGCGGCAGGCATTGAAAGACGTAAGAATCTGCAGTTGTAGGCCAAAAATCATGAAAATCTGCAATTTTTACCATCTTTAAACGTTTGTAGCTCATTGCAACGTCGACCGATTTTGACGAAATTTTCAGAATATGTTTAATTCCGAAATATCTGGAAAACGTATTTTTAAAATTTTCAATATACGCCCGCATAAAAAAGTTGCAGAATGCAACTTTTCATATTTTTTCTACAATGCCGATCAATAGAAATTTTTGTAAAAATTTTTTTTCACATCCTGTAGTAAACTAATTGCTCTAGCTTCCCAAAAAAATTCAAATCGCATAGTCCAATATTTAAAATGTTATGGTGTTTTTAAAAGTGTCCGAATAAAAATTAGTTTAAAAGAACGCTATTTAATTTTTAAAGAGTTACATGGAGGGGGGCCTAAATTATTCAAACTTTGCCGCTAACTAACACCTTTTATGGCCATTGGTTTAAAAAGTATCGGCCAAGTTTGAATAATCTAGCCCCCTCCATGTAACTTTTTAAAAATTAAATAGCGTTCTTTTAAACTAATTTTTACAAACGCTTTTTCCAGTATTGCAATAGGTATTTCTAAGCTAACGAACTTGGCCGTATTTTGTTTGATCTCACCACTTTTTACGACCATAGGAACTTGGCGCCAGTTTACAGGATGTTTTCATTGGGATTAATTTAACAGTTTAGTATTAAATATGAACTATCACACGAGGTGTATATCTCAGTCTTGGAAGAATAAAGGACTAATTGAATATTCTAAACCGTAAAGAATGAATGAACGAGCAAGTTCCGGCTCGGATCTCGCCGCAAACAATAAACAATTGAAGGAGGGAGAGTCATCAATGGATTCTATGTTTGATCGGGTCTGAATTTCTTCTCTCCCGCGGCTCGCGCAAGGTTGAATAACTCCTGAACGTCCAGTGACATCATTTTTATCGGGCCCGGCTCTTTATCTGGCCGAATTGAGATTTCGCCGAAACCGAGTTAGCGCCTGACCCCATTCCGCGAATCGATCCTAATTGGCGAACAATCCGCGTTGCGCGATTCCAGCTGAAACGTGCCACTATGCAATAAAGATGCCACTTTTCCTCCCTCCAGTTCCTCTTTCACTTCCTCCCGCGTGGGTTACGTAAACCCCCACTTAGTTTCAACTTCAACTAATCTAAGTGGCGGACTAACCGTGAATAATTATGTAAGTGGTGATCCCGCATTAGGCGTGAAATAGGTCCTATCCTATTTTCTAGCTAGTCCCGCAAGGGTGGTTGTCCGACAGCTGTTCTCCACTTATATCGGGAAGGCAAGGAAAGCATCGATGAATAAATTGACAACTAGAAAATTTTTCAACGAAGACATTTAATTAGGGGTAGCTTGATTTCTAGTTCATTAGCGGATCATTCAGAGAGTATTTTACGGAGTCGTTTAAGCGTGATTTCAGGCGAGAAGCGAAGCTGTTGGCATGAATATTCCGCGCTTAGTGTAGCGGAAGTGAAGTTGAAGTAATGGAGCAGTCAGTGTGGTGAAGGTTAGATCCACCGGTGGGCAGAGAGATGATAAGAAAGTGAGCCACTTGTTAAATTGCTCATCTTTCCGGTTAGTTTTGTCGTTAGTCTACTTTTTCTTTCTGCCTAGTCACTTTATCGCTGACAGAAATTATCATGCTTATTAGCGACACTCGTGACTGGAAACTCTATTCTTTCTGATAATCATTGTTAACTTTTAATTACTCGCGTATACAGGGTGAGTCACCTCACATTGCCACCTCCAATATCTTTCTTGTTTTAAAGATACGTCAAATGTCTGACGGACAAAGTTGAAAGGTAAAATGGGGCTCATACGATACCAAAAAATTTTTTGTTTTTATGTAATTCTTTTTAGAGATATGAAGATCACCTTCATTTTTTTAAATGGAATGAGGTATTGTTTAATACATGAATCGATGCAGCTGGACATTCGTTATAAAAAAGCACTAACCTATGTATGTCGAAAAGTTAGTAGTTCAGGAGATATTTCAATTTAAATAATTCTAAAACACCATTACTATTATTAACCATTATATATATAATAATAAAGACATTAGCGTTTACTTACTAGTGTAACGTCTTAACCTACTGTCACTGTATTGTCTAAGAAATCTTGTTAGTACGACAATAATGGTGTTTTACAATTATTTAACCCTCATCCGACCCTCGTGTCAATTTGACACAGTTTTCTCGAAATAAGTTTATACTGTTCTGTTATTTGTAAGTAAATTTGTCCGAAACTTCGTGACTTTTATTTTTTTAATTGGAACGACATAACCAAAAAACCTAAGATGTAAATATTAACGAATAACAAATTGTCGATCGAGATCAAGGAAACAGTAGTAAATATTAACTCATCAATTTGAATAAAAAATCATCGAAACTGACAAATTCAGTTCATGAAATGAGGTATGGATGAGGGTTAAATTGAAATATCTCCTGAACTACTACCTTTTCGACATACATAGGTTAGTAATTTTCTATAACGAATGCTCAGCTGCATCGATCGATGCATTAGAAAATACCTCATGCCATTAAAAAAATGAAGTTGACCTTCATATCTCTAAAAACAATTACATAAAAACAAAAATCTTTTTGGTATCGTATGAGCCCCATTTTACCATTCAACTTTGTCCTTCAGACATTTGATGCATATTTGAAAACAACAAAGATATTTGAGGTGGCGACATTAGACGACTCACCCTGTATTGTATACTTAGAAACTCGAAACTTAAAATGTGGTGTTTCAATAATAAACTAAGCTGCCGTCTGACGAATTCAAGCGAACGCGAAACGACGAGTCCGTTCACATATAGACGGCCCATTAACTCCGGCTGCGTCCGAATCTATTAAACGCAGATTAAACGCCCTGGGAGACAGCGTATAAACAGTTTGCCGAACCGCGTCGCGCGCGCCTAACTCGTCCAGCTTTATTAATTCCGACCAGAACATTTGTTATCGTCGCGTTCGAGCGTGTACCGCCGATAAATGACAAAGTTCATCGATTGTAGGGCACGCGTTATCTGTCCGGGGGCCGATTACACGCCTCCTAGTCGACCACCGAACGTCCGCCACCGATTTTCTACGATCGTGGACAAGTACGACCATAATCGATGCGAAGGCGTTAATGGCACATCACCGCCGCGCCGGTTCAATGGTACCGTGCCAAACGGCCCTCTAATTGGCCGTGACAAGACACCAGCTAATGCGACTTTATTAATGAAAAAGTTACTGCGAACGCCGCCGACACGTCCTGACGATTTGCTCGATTTTCGTTGGCCTTCATCCTCGCTCAGGGTCGATTTACTTCATTTACTTCATGACGCGCGATCGGAGTCTGCGAGGCTGGCCTGTCCTTCTGAACGAATTGGACCTCTCTATCCTCCTTCGTTCATTCATTCATTCAGGATCCCACAATCGCCTCAATCTCTTTTTTCCTATATTTATCCAAATAATATATTTACATATTTAGCCCCTTGCCCTACAATATCGTGTCAGACTCGTGATGAAGATTCAGAACAAAGTCTAATAAATATACAGGGTGTTTTGTAAGAAATAATTTTTCATTAAAGTTACGTCTGCACAAAATTTTTGAGTTTGAGGTAATTTCAAGGTCATGGTGTAAGACACTGTTGAATTCGTCTCGACGTTAGCAACAACCCTATGACGTCCAAAACATATGGTGCCACTTAAAAAAGTCAAGGTGACCTTTGCTTTTTTACGTAAAAAGCATTTTTTCAGATTTAAGAATACACGAACATGTAGCTCACCAAGTACTGAGAAACTTTTGTCTAAAACATTTTTTAATTACACTACCGGAAATGCCTAAAAAATGGTGACATAACTTAACGGACACACTCTGTATACATTTCATTAATTTCCTGTAAACTGAAATAAAATTCCTTTTAGTTTTGTTAATCTACAGCTATTAGAGAATATACAGGATGGTCCATATATCTTGAGACAGTCAATTATTACGGAAACCAGCAGGAATATAAAAAAATGTTTTATATAAAATATTCTTCATATGAAGGGGCACATTTAATGACGCTATGCACATTTTTCCATAATGGCCCTTTGAGGGTCAGATGAAGGGCAACTTCATTTTTTCAAATGGAAATCTATATTTTTTATTTTATTTTCTTATTCTACATCGAAAAATAATAATATTTCGTATTAAACATGTTTCTCCTGAACTAACCATTTTTTAACGATACAATTAATACATATATATATAAATAAATTTTATAAATATATATAAAAAATATATATACATATATAATATATATATTTGATATATATATATATATTCTTTTGTAGATGCAATTTTTTCCTTTGAAAAAGGTTCAGAACTGAACCGAAACGTTAGGAAAAAAAAGTGTATTACAAAATTGCTAGATTTAATAAGTGATCGAAACAGTTGCGCCGAAAAAATTATTAAATTGAATGTTCGACATTTACGATCGATAGTCGAGATTATTTTAGTACTTTGTATTCAATTCCGACCAATTGCAATTTTCAAAAAAATTTCTTTTCACATCCTCTAGTAAACTAATTGCTCTAGCCTCCCAAAAAAGTTCGAATCGTACAGTCCAATTTTAAAAAAGTTATCGGCTCTTTCTAAGAGTGTCCGAATATTTGTGAGAGTCACTGTATACTGTATGCGTTCTCGCATATTTTCGCGGGTTGTGGAGACATCTTGATGAACATTTTTTTTTATGTATCCCCAAAGATTCCTGTCACCGCTTACTAGATCTTTATGACTTTAGATCAAACTCAGTATTTTTTATCATTACAAATATTGAGATATTCACCACAATTTGTTTAATAAATCCGTGCACGCTAGGAAAAAATGTTTTGTACGAAATATTATTATTTCTCGATGTGGAATAAGAATATGAAATAAAAAATATGGGTTTCCATTTGAAAAAATGAAGTTGCCCTTCATCTGACCCTTAAAGGGCCATTATGGAAAAATGTGCATAGCGCCATTAAATGTGCCCCTTCTCATCTGAAGAATATTTTATATAAAACATTTTTTCATATTCCTGCTGGCTTCCGTAATAATTGGCTGTATCAAGGGCATACTGTTTTAGGAAATTACGATCTACAAAAAAGTTCGAATCACTGGAACCGTAAAATGAATCGTAGAGCGCGGGGTTAAATTTGTATTCGAATGTTATAAACCTAGAAATAGTACTTTGAGGGCGGCTGAACAACCGTTTCAGTACTGGAAACGAGACTACCCCCATAATTTTCACTTTTCCCCAGCGCGACGCAGACTGCGAGAGGATATCACGGCGAATGATAAATACGGCTGGCGTGGTTGAAAGGGAAGCTT
The DNA here is from genome assembly GCA_028455605.1 of Lasioglossum malachurum. NCBI lineage: Eukaryota > Metazoa > Arthropoda > Insecta > Hymenoptera > Halictidae > Lasioglossum > Lasioglossum malachurum. Next base: position 15,133,546 of record CM052318.1, on the reverse strand, counting down.
CTCGTTTTTACGAATTCTTTTATCGTTTTGGGAAAAAAGGAAGCTGGCGAGTCGGCGAGCGTGGAATGTCGGCGTAAATGGAAGCCGGTGGCGCTTTATTATACAAAGCCACCAACTGACAGTATTAGCCACTCTCGCGGAAAAGTATTCGACATTACTGAGGGTATCGTATAACTGGGACCAGAGGAACTAGTTTGTTACGGTAAAAGATTCTTGGCAGCTCATTGCACGCGATAGTGGATAGTGGGACCGCGTTCGCGAGCGGATCTCTCCTCCCGGCTTCGCAGCCGGTGAATCTCGATACACGGGAAATAAGTAAAATCGGAGTACCGACGCGACGGTCTCGTGATTTCACTTAATACAGGAGTATTAGGCGAGGCGATAACGTCGATCCAGTTACGGTGTACGCTCGGAGGTTGTTGGCATTTAAACGGAGACGAATTTCTGTATTTCTGAACGATCCGTCGAAAAATCAACGAACTCGTGGCTCCCGGGGAAAAAAGTTTCGCGAGATCGTTGATTGCCATAATCCGAGGCAAGTCGTGCCGTCGCGTCGCGTCGAAAAGCCACGATAACACCTAATTGGGTTATCTCGCGTGTTACGTTACGTTACGCCGTCGCGTTTCTATTGCCGCTATTCATTTTCTCCTTGGTTTCTCGCGCGGCAAAAGGCGCGAGGTTTCGTGCTTCACCGCTATTTCCAGAAACAATTTCGAGAACCAACGCGGATCCAAATGGATGATGAACTATTATTATCCGTTGATTCGGTCGAATTGACCGTGGCAGACGGTTCCAAGGCGGAAACGTTTTCCGCGATCGCCTGGGAACGTTGAAAACGTTCCGTCATCGCGATTTACTCGGCCCCCGGTGACCTTCGAGGAAGCCTCGCCTAATCTTCCCGCATTCCGCCGCGTCTAATTAGCCACGATCCGCGAGATCATCCGGAAGAAAAGCCCGACCGATCCACGGCCGTCCGAATTATAAACTCGAAAACCATCGGTACGGCCGTCAATTACACGCCGGAATAATTTATGTACCGAATTATCGTCCGATAATTCGCGTCGGCCATGCAGTCGCTTATTACACGAACTCGAAACGCGGTGGAATCTATCCCTTGATCGTGATCTAGCTATCGAGATCTCAAACGTAGTTTCGTGTGGCTGCGAATGAAGGATTCAGAATCGTTTGTTGTTAATGTACTATGATGATTAGACTGCGGATTTTATGCATTTCTGAGAAAAATGGGTGGGCGTAATTGAAAATAGCAAAAATATTAGAAAAATTTAAACGTACTATCATATATATATATATTCTCAACCTACTGAACGTAATAGAGAAGAAAATAAATTTCTAGTTCACTCCAGTTTGTTGCAATTCAAGTAAGATCATTGAAGATTTCATTGGAAATGTAGGAGAATTCTTTACCGTTTGAGATTACACCTACAGATTTTTGTCATAAACGCATAAAATCCGCTGTCCAACGATCGTATTAATAGGATATGTTAAGTTCCTCGCGTGTGAACGGGCAGCACAATCTTTAACGATGGTTAAAGTAATTAAGTGGCAGGGATCGATTGAGCAGATTCACGCGGTCGGATTCTCACGCGGCAAGTGGCAGCCGTTTGACAAGTCCCCAACTTCCAGACGTGGGAATGCCAGTGATAAAGCTGTTTTCAGCTCGTTTCTATTTTTACTTGGCCGGGAAGGCCGGGGGTGTAGTGAAATCGCTTCAACAAGGAACTTTCTGCTCTAGTTTCTTTTTTTTTTTTTCATACGAATGACGTAATAGTGTACGCCTTGGTCCGGCGTAATGTTTGTCACGTGTCCACCGTTTCGCTCTATTCGCTCCGGGTACACGCCATGGAACTGCGTTCCATGGGTTCCACTAGAAACTTCCAGTTCAATCCTCGACAGTTCGACCATGCAACTATAAATTCCGAGAAGCTTTAATTACGAAATCATGCTCGAGAGAGTGCAGCATAAATCTCTCCGGTTTTGTTCGTATAAGCTGAAATATCCAGTGTCATTCTTTGATCATGATTACTCCACAATATTAACCACAATGAACCTTGGAACATTGTCTGCTCCAAGAAGAGTATCCGACCAGAGCTTTATTTTTAATTTAATTAATAATCATATTGATTGCCCATCTCTACTTGCGCAAATCAATTTCTATGTTCCTGAACGTGTATTGAGAACTAGAGCAGGGTTTCGAACACTCTTAAAACCAGATCTACTTATGGATTAATTAATCCAATAAATCCGCATTATTGCAGACTCTAGCACTCTCTATAATCAAAGGTCTTATCGATCATCCAATCCTACTATCTGATCCTGAATTTAGATCTGACAATTTGTTATTGATTACAGATGTTTTGAAACGTAATGGTTATCCTGTCTCGCTTACATCCAAGATTATTAAGGAACGTGCGTTTGAGATCTACCACGCTTGGTATGTTGAAAAACAAAAAGAAAAAAGATTTTTAAAGACAGGACCAATAAATAGGACAAATGCCATAGTTATTCCTTACGTTCAAAATATTTCTAACGATATTAAGAGAATATTCAGAAAGGTAGGAATTCACACAATTTTCAAAATACCACATTATTTAAGGGAATTTTTCCCCCTCGATCAAAGATAAAGTATCATTGGTAAAAAACTGCAATGTAGTTTATTCTATACCATGTAAGGGTTGTAACCAACTATACATAGGACAAACGTCTAGACTTTTGGAAACTCGGATCAGAGAACATAGACATATTTTTACCTCCAGCACAACACACTGAACTGACGAGACATTCAATAAAGTTCGACCATGCTCTTGATTCTGAAAATGCAAAAATAGTAGAAAAAGAAGCCAATTTACACCAAAGGATTTTATTAGAAACAATTCACATAATTAAACAGCAGACCGTAAATCTTAGGTATGAAACTCCCAAGATACACGACTATTACGCAACATTACTGAATCAGTAATGTTTTATGATGAATCTTTCTAGCAAATAAAATTGTTTAAAGGCTTAAAATACATCAAAAGTAGATTGAATGTCAATTAATAAATTACCACAACTTCGCTTGGTATACAAACAGTGGAACTTGTTAAACAAATGATGTGATAGTGTAATTACAGAAAAGAAAATTGTGCAAGTTAAATTAAACTTTCAATCCGTTTTCATTACGATAATATAAAGGTTTCGTTATATAAAAAAAATTTTCAGACACAGTTTTCTTCTTTTGTAATTACATGATCGAACCGTTGCGCCGAGAACACTATCACACATCATTTGTTTAACAATCATACGGTCGATAATAGGAAGAATATTTACAGTGGAACTTGTTGCTTGGATTTTTCGCGGTTCATATTTACCGCCAAATATTGATTGGCCAATGGGTCGATCGATGTTCTCTGATTCAGTTGCCTCTTCAAATTCTAACGTTTCTCCTCAGTCGGTATATCACAGGCATGGAACCAACATGTGTTCTAAAGTTGTCAAGAGTTTAAAATAATTTTGTTACATAGCAAGAGTATGTTTTTGGTTTTTTGCTTAAAATTTTCGGTTTTTGTGTACGGAATACAACACAAATTTTATATTACTTTAATCATTTTTACAGACGCAATTATATAAAAAAATTTTTCTTGATAATGGTCTAAATTTTTGACCGAAACGTTGAAAATTTTGTGGTAATTTGCAAAATTGCTTAAGCATCAGATCGAACCAGTGCGCTGAAATCATTATTATTCGTTACTCTCTACAATCGTATTGATTTTTTTACCGAGTCTTTGCACACTTTTAAAAAACAATTACGCAGGATTATAGGATAATACCATATCGTTTGTACCATCTTTGTTATTATACGAGTAGTCCTTTATCTTTTTCTATTGTAAACATTTATGTAAGAGGACTTCGGTCCGTCTATGATAACAATAAATAAATAATAATAATCAGCACTCTGCGAATTCTATGTATTCACAGGAAATACTGACTAGCTCAAATGCGAAACAGCAGAAACATCTAAAGAATTTAATATATAAAATATGAAAAACGGTAAGTTTAATAAAGTTTAATAATAAAAGTCCAGTCTAATAATTACAATTATTATATATATATATAATAATATATATAACAATTACAATTCCCTTGTCTCTGTCAAGCCTCGAAGATCAGGTGTTCCCGCGATCAGTGTTCACCCCAAGTTTCCAAGTCATCGTTATCAGCTTTTTATTGAAGCTCTTTGACCCACATATGGTGCCCGTTGATGGATCATCCCCTGGAACCTTTTCCCAGCCGGTAGATTCTCGACGGGCCGAATAAAAACGCGATCATCCCGATTACCAACAAACGCCCGAACAAGAAAACGTTGTCGGCTCGCAGCCTTAGTGATCACACAGCTCGGAAATTACTGTCCCGATGCTCGGTTATCGCGATCTAAGGGCGAGCACCGATTGCCCGTTAGCGTTTTCATGGGACGGCTCGATAACTCGATCTTGGATCTACTCACCCGAGAGGTGGTACCGATTGCAGCGTGTTATCCAGATCCTGGCCGGGGCTGGTGGTGTATCGTTGTCCCGTGGTCAAAGCTCCTCGGAGAACGGCGAGCAGCAACAGCCACAAACAGCAGAACAACAAGCCCCCGTTCGGCATTTTTGAGAACCGGTGAACGATTTTTTACCTTCGGATCCGATCGAACGACAAACCTGTTCGTCCTAGCTAGCGGAATCACGAGCCCCGATATTCGTTAGTTCGTCGCGCGATCGATGACGGCTCGTATCACGCGCATGATCCCCGATCGATCTCGGAACGCGAGCTTTCTTCAAGCCTCGAGATTCAACAACGCTGCTCCGCGATCGCCACCACGATCGCAGGCTCGATCATGGTCCTCGCTCGGTAATTTCGCGCTCGCGGAATCCTGAAACGAGTAGAACCCTTTTCTTAACCCACACTTCAGTGCTAACATCAATAGTAAAAAAGAAGTCGGTACAAACAGACCAGATCACCCGGTAATGTTTGAAAATGGATCTAATCATTTTTATAATATTTAATCGTCGTATCTTTGTCGGCACGTCATTTCTGCGCAAAATAGACTGTCAAAACAAGAAAGATTATCATCGATTGCGTCACCGCTATGTTATATCTAGCGGTTTCATTCTTGCGTATTTTTTTACGACACAGTAAAAGACACAGTAGAGCTATCTCACTCTCGGATCCTGAATTTCGACACACCCAACAATTTGCTGTTAATAGAAAATGTATTAAAACACAACGGTTACTCAGATAATTTTACTTCAAACATCGTCAAGGAACGTATTTTTGAATTACATTATCCTCTTTTGGTTGGAAAACGAAACGAAGATGGATTTAAAAGAACTGGTCCAATCAATCGGAAAAATACCGTTGTTATACTTTATTTTGAGAACATCTCAAATGACACATAAAAAGGATCTTTCGAAGAGTATGAATTCATACAATTTTTAGAATACCACATTATCTTAAAACCTTGTTTCCACCTATTAAAGACAAGCTACCATGTTTAGAAAGTTGCAATATTGTATACTCAATACCTTGTTTGGGATGTAGTCAAGTATACAGGGTGGTCCTTTTATCTTGAGACAGTCAATTATTACGGAAACCAGCAGGAATATGAAAAAATATTTTATATAAAATATTCTTCAGATGAGAAGGGGCACATTTAATGGCGCTATGCACATTTTTCCATAATGGCCCTTTAAGCGTCAGATGAAGGGCAACTTCATTTTTTCAAATGGAAACCCATATTTTTTATTTCATATTCTTATTCTACATCGAAA
>CM052318.1:15008417-15127639 GCA_028455605.1 Lasioglossum malachurum | reverse complement strand
GTGCTAGAGTCTGCAATAATGCGATTTATTATAAGTAGATCTGGTTTTAAGAGTGTTCGAAACCCTGCTCTAGTTCTCAATACACGTTCAGGTACATAGAAATTGATTTGCACAAATAGAGAGGGGCAATCAATATGATTATTAATTAAATTAAAAATAAAGACTCCGAGCAGACAATTTTTCTCGGTCCATTGCGGTTAATATTGTGGAGTAATCATGATCAAAGAATTACATTGGATTTTTTAGCTTATATGAACAAAACCTGAGAAATTTATGCTGGACTCTCTCGAGCATGATTTCGTATTTAAAGCTTTTCGGAGACCGTACAATTAAAGCAAGTGTGTGGATTGAATGGATATCAGTGGAAAAACGAAGTATGAAACCGAGTGTTCTTGAAGTGGAGTTAACAATATAATAAATATGGTTGGAAAAGTCCAAGGTAGAGGAGAAATGAATTCCTAAGTCCTTTACCTCACTTATTGAGGAAAGAATACTGTCATTGAAACTTCATCGAAAGCTTTTTGAAAATCGGTAAAAATTGTGTCAACCTGTAGATTTACGCTTGTTTACGAAACCACGCTGTAGTTCACATATTGAGAGAGAGAGACAGTACTGTATAATTTGTTCGTGACAATTTCTTCGAAGATCTTAGGCATAACACTACTGATGCTTATTGTAGGTCTAAAATTTTCAATATTTGATTTGCCGCCTTTCTTGAAAATGGGTGTAACCGGACTGGTTTTCCATAGTGTCGGGAATAAATCTGATTTTAAAGATTTATTAAAGGTGATCCAGAGCGGCCTAGATAAAATAAAGCTACACATTCTCTCTCAAATATCGCTAATGTCAATATCGAGGTCAGAAAAACAGGGGTTACATCCATTTTCAGGGATTTTGTAGTCAGTATTGATATTCCGATAGACTGATCCAAAAAACGTACCAAATAAATTCGCAATTTTATCGTCACTTATTTCAACATTTCCTTCGTAAAGCATTTTGCATGGTAAACCAGGCGCTTTTCGCTTAGAATTAACAAAGCTCCAAAAGGATTTAATATCATTATGAACTGATAGTTCAGTTTTGCGCACGTATGAACAATAACAATGTTTTGCACTTCTCTTACACTCGGCTCGCAAGTTGACAAAAGTCAAGTAAATTAATTTCACCCAGCTAAAACGGTGAAATTGATTTGCAAAAGGGCGAAATTGATTTACAGAAAGGTGAAATTGACTTGCAGAAGGGTGAATTTGATGTGCAGAAACTGTACAACTGAAATTAATCGAGATGCAGTGTGATTCCGTATTGAAACAGAAATATATGGATGTTGTAATTCCACATTTCTACAATTTATTTATCTGTCGTCCGATTTACCGATATGTTATGTACAATTAGACGTATTTCAGTTATATTCGGGGGGGGGGTAGCAGTGGTAGAACATACACACATACATATATGAGCGCTCAACTATCTCCAACGTTAAAAAATAATAAAACTGCGTAAAGGTCAAGATAAACAGACCAGCGTGTATACAATGAATTTCAAAAATAATTAAAGTTCAATAAATTCAACCAAATTTTGAAAATTTGATTACTGAGAAACATTGCCAAGTTTCTTCGAAACGAAAATGAAATAGTTTTATCGAAATAAAGTAAACTTGAAAAAAAAAACAACTTTTGGACTATGTTATTTTGTATATGTAACAGCAACGTTAATAAAAAAAATGTTTCCTCTTTTATTTCGAGTCTGGCTTTTTCTATTGCGGCCCTCGAATTAATTGATAATACTTAATGAGGCGCTTGGTGGTAAAAGAGTTTGTCATGCCTGTCTTAGAATCAGGCTGAGGAACCTATAACTATTTTTATAAAGCGAGGAAAAGACCATAGGAAGAGGAAAATTCTTTTTATTGTGTACCAGTTATCCCCAATGAGTCGCCCTGTTGGTGGTCATGGAAGTCTCATGCGGGTAGTGACCATCACAATGGGACGTAAAATGTTTCCCGCGACATGGCGTTTCTTCCAGCTTGAAATTCTTGAAAGTGATTTTTTGAAGTGGAACACAACGTTCACTTTACAAACAGCTCGGAAAAGCGAAGATATTTGAAGAGACTTGAATCGCAAAGCTGGTAACAAGCGTGAAGCGCGAATTCGCACGGTGGACGCGCGGCGAAACGTCGGAGGATGGTACGAAGCTAACGGGGACTCATAAATCGCGTCGGGGCCTTTGTTCCTTTGTGCTGGTGGGCCGCGATACCGTCGAGGAACGGCTCGTAAAGCGCGATTTTCCGATTCGCGACGACGATGAAAATCGCGGGTCGACTCTAATATACGCAAGCTCCGCATGGGAAATGGGTGAATGATTAACGGCGACCATGCCGCTTGTTTTTTTGCCGGTCGGGGCCCGTTTACTGCCAATAAAACGGGAAACGAGCGATGGAACGACCGCGAGCAAGTTTTACCGTGGCGGCTTCCATTTATTGCGGAAGCGTTAAACTAACGTCCCCCCGCGTCGCATTTTATCCCTCGGTAGCGTATCTGCGGCGCGCGTTTATGGCTGCCCCCTAAACACGGAGGGTTCATTGATAAAGTCATCAATCCCGCAATTCACTTCCTACAATTGTAAACTGTCGAAAAATTCCGATGGACTGATGAAAGAAAGAAGGCTCAGGTGTAAACATGAAGATGGATTCCGTTAATTCATTTATTTCTTCCGACATTTGCCAGAAAACTTTAGACCTATAAGCGTCATTAGTGTTTGCCCAAAGTCCAGGGCCGGCGCGAGGCAGGTTCAGCGCGTTCGCTGGAACCCGGCCTCGCGTTTTGGAAGGCCCCGCGGCCTACGAAAACTCATCAGACATTTTGCAGGACCCTCTGTACAGTAGATTGAATATTCGGGTATGTGTGGAAAATGCAATCGCACAATCCACTAATCGATGACAACTTGCTCTCCCGTCTTTGCATTGAAATATTTCGTTGCAGCGTGTTGCAGACGTTGACATTAAACGTTGACACGTCTGCAATACGGGTGCAGAGGACATTAGGTGTTAAGGAAATTACCCAATCAGAAAACACCGATTTCGATTAACTTTTTACAGAATGATGATACCATAAACAGATGCAAGACATTTGTTGAAAGTTCAGTGTAACTCCATAAAGTCCTTATATCCTAGAAACTATTTCAGATAAAAAGATCCGAACGCTTTCAGAGAAATGTACTTTTTACGAGAAATCAAACTATATCAATAGTTTTTTGTGAAAGTCCTATATAATCACAGATTTTGTACTTTAATTGAATTTTTTGCCCCTTCAATGCGAATTATGGATGCGAAAAAATATGACTTGCATTTCTTTGAGGTACCAATATTCTATAAAAATGTCAGTAAAATCGATGTCTTCAAGTTTGGTTATGTAAACGATCGCGATGACCACGGTGTGATGTTACAAATAATGTTAACTACGCCAGTAACCGTGGCTTCAGCTGAATGTAGTTTTTCGCGGTTGAAACTAATAAAAAATTATCTTCGGTTGTCAATATAAGCCAAAACCGATTTACATCTCTGGCTATTCTTTCAATAGAAAGCGAAGTAGTAAACTCAATTAATTTTGAAGACGTAATCAAAGATTTCGCGGCGGAAAAAGCGAAGAAAAATCAAGTGATATTTATCTTACAAAGAAATGTATGCAACATCCTTTGTACTTATAATAAATAATTCCTTATTGTGAAATTTAAGTATAGGATTTGAATGTGTATTCTGGCCCGCAAAATTTTTGAACCGGGTCCCGCAAAAGGTCACGCCGGCCCTGCCAAAGTCTTTGAAGAAGGTGTCACTAATAAGTAGAGTGCGGATTTTATGCATTTGTAACAAAAATGAGGTACAGATTAAAGCAGTGGACATGTTAAAAATATTTAAGGACATCAATGTATTAGTGTTTCAGCTTAATAGGATAATTAAAAGAAGAATACAATTTTTATTTGGCTCCTGTGTCCTGCAATCGATACGAACATTTTTTACTTCGCATAAAGATCCGCAGTCTACTAATAAGTTATACGGCTCATTGTCAGTCTCTCTCTCTCAATATGTGAGCAGCAACATGGCTTTGTAAACAAGTGATCGACAACCACAAACCTAGCAATGTACTGCAACTGTGTCTCATCTTCTTTGGATGCCAATCTACAAGTTGACACAATATTTACTGATTTCTATAAAGCTTTTGACATTGTATAAATCATTCCCTTCTAATTTTTTTTTTTTTAGAAGCTTTCTGCTTCGAACCGCAAGGGTAATCTATTGGCATGGCTAGAAAGTTACCTTAAAAACCGGTTACAAATTATACGTATCGGCAGTTGCCTATCATCCCCGGTCAGTGTTCTATCCGGAGTGCCTCAAGACTCCCACCTAGGTCCTCTTCTGTTTATAATGTTCATTAATGATTTAACCACTATTTTTCAACATTGCAACTATATCCTATTCGCAGATGATTTAAAAATCTTTAGCATCATCTCGTCCCGGGATTTAATGACTGTATTCTCTCCTCAATAACAGAAGTTACGGACTTAGGAATTCACTGCTCCTGTACCTTAGACTTTTCCAACCATTTTTATCACATTGTCAACTCCGCTTCAAGAATGCTCGGGTTCATACTTTCATACTTCGTTTTTCCACAGATTTTCATTCAATCCGCACATTTAGGTTGCTGTTACCCTTGTCCGCCCCCTGTTAGAATATGCTTCAACTATATGGTCATGGTGTAATACACTGTTGAATTCGTCTCGACGTTAGCAACAACCCTATGACCTCCAAAACATATGGTGCCATTTGAAAAAGTCAAGGTGATCTTTACTTTTTTACGTAAAAAGCATTTTTTTAGATTTAAGAATATGCGAACATGTAGCTCACCAAGTACTGAGAAACTTTTGTCTAAAACATTTTTTAATTACACTATCGGAAATGCCTAAAAAATGGTGACATAACTTAACGGACACACTCTGTATAATAATAATAATAATAATAATTGTCGAAAACAAGCAACAACGATCGGACAAAACGAATATAATTTGTATCGTTTCTCGATTCTTCGAGCGTGCACGAGCGAAATTACCGTCTCGTTTCTCGTGCATCCTCGAAATAATCAACGTCCGCGGAAGATCGACGATCAGAACGTAGAGAAATCTCAATCAATTCCAGTTCTCCCCGGATAAATCCTAATCTTATCCGACACTTGCTTGCCGGTACAAGCTCGTGCCCGTTCGAGTGTATCGTTAGACACGTTTCCGCGCGTGTACATACACGAGGAGTCTCGAAGGTAGCAGATATTTACTAGGTAAATTGCCATCGGTAGTCTGTAAAGGCCGCCATGCCACCCTGATCGTAATTCGTCCCGTGAAGGACGAGACCGGCTAACAAACACGATCGACAGTGATTACCAGTCGGCTACCAACGAAGTGAACGAAGTGAACGAAGCGGGGCTGCTGCCGTGCTGCAAACGCGAATGCACCTGCAATCAACGCACGCACACCGGGATGCACCGTGTGCCACCTTCGTACCCGCATGCTGTAAAAGAAAACGACCCGATGAGATTCCTCGAGACTCGGCTCTTGTAACATTTCAACCAGAACAGAATCGTCATTATCGTAATATTCGGTTATTATATTGTTAACGTTATTGTGCCACGTTACGCAGATCCGGTTGCAGACGGTTTTTCAGGCGTTTGTAGTTTGTCCGAAATCTTCCTTTCATTAAGCCGTTCGGAAAGTACGATCTTTATCTTTTCAGGCAACATAAAGATCCCGTGGACGTAGAATTTCTGTATTTTTAATGCTACGTTTTTATTAGCTTGCTTTCTTGTCTGTTTGGTGCAAATTTTGCAATTCATTTTACACTAACTTCCCGATGAGCTAGAAAGCTTTGAAATTTTAAACATAGCTCAGAACTGGATGACAATGCAATATTTAAAAAAAGAATTTTTAAAAAGCATTTGCGTTTAGGAGATATAAACTATTAAAAATTTAACCGTTAACGATCCCCACTCCCCGCGACAGCGCTCCCTACTCCACTACGCGTTCCCACTCTGACTCATCCCCACTCCACTGACCCGCTTCGCACCGAAGGAGCTCAGTGTGCGTTCGAGCTCCGTACGGTGTTTACAAAGTTACTACGTATTATTATACTATAATGTTTGTTTACTAAGCGGAAGAACCGTTACACCGAGATTCTCCGTCGAACCTTTATCTTTGACATTTTACCACGGTGTTTTCACCACATGTCTCTGTTATAATGTCATCAAAATGTTGAAAATGATTGAAAAATTTCACACACACACAAGACTAAAAAGTATAAAATAATTTTTCCTAGCCCCATACAGATTCCTAACCCCATACAGATAGCCCTGAAAATTTGTGATTGTGAATTTTCAATAGCTATGAAAATACTTGTAAGATTTAAAACGAAAAACGTGATGCGCATGCAATAGATAATTGATGCATGAATAGTTCACCTAAATCACTAAACAATTTTATTGCACTGCAAATGATATGAACTGTTGTGCGAGTTTTCTCAACGGCAGCTACTCTCTACACTCCTTACTATATATTATCTTGCGCCCCACGTTTTCCGTTTTAAATCTTACAAGTATTTTCATAGCTATTAAAAATTCACAATCACAAATTTTCAGGACTATCTGTATGGGGCTAGGAAAAATTATATTTTATGCTTTTTAGTCCGTTTTAAAAACGTGGTATTTTTAAAAATTTTATTTTAGAAAACAATTTGCACATCCTCTCCTTAAACAGCACACAATCTTTTTCTTTAATAAGTTGAGGAAGTGCAGCGACAACTTATTAATACAGACATAAAATGTCGAAAGGAGCAACTAAGAAATAACGCTGAACACTATCCCGAAAGATAAATGACGGGGTCGTTCGTTTATCCTCGAACGTTGCGTAACAGATTGAAATTTCCGATTTAATTAGAAATCGCGCGGCAGCGAGGCGCAGGATTATTAAATGGCACATCAGCTTCATCAAGGGTAAAATATCACGTTGTTCGGTGGCTCCTGAGCAGAGTACCTGTTCTTGCGCTTAACCTAGACCTCTTCCCCAGCATCCTCCGTAGTTTAGTAATAATCTCGCCAGAGGATGAGGACTGGTCCCGGATGAAAAATGAACGGAACGGATCGGCGTGCTTTTCTTTCCCGTGGCGAGCGCGTAGGGAAGGCAATCGTTAAAAGGTGTCCCGTCGTCGTTGAGGACCATAACTACCAGTCGAGAGCATGCAAAAGAACCGCTCCTGTTCGAGTTCCGGACCGCGATTAGCGACCGTGGATGTGGAGCAATTTAGAAAACACCGAGGTCCCGAGGATTTTTTGGATCCACGTAATCAATATCGCGGCACGTGGACATTTGTCACGTCGCTGGACCCGCTATGGTTGCTAAAGCACGAATTAATGAGCCGGATAGCCTCCGGAGCTTTCTGCTAAGCCACGCTCTTTCCGAGAAATCTGCGCAAACATACGCTCCCTTCCATAAGTCACCGGGCGCTTATTCAAAGGACCCCGCACTAATCATATGGAAAATCTATCCCGGTAAAATCAGTTGGATTTTTCATATGTTGTAGCTTATGATCTACTGAACAAAAGATGTAATGGGCACAAAGCTCAGTAATGGACAGTTATCGAGTTATAATCAGTCAGACATGACAAATTCGAGCTGCCGAATACTTAAATCTCGGGGGAAGTATTTATTTTTTGGAGAAATGTTTGGAACAAAAATAGTAGTAGTAGAAACAATGTCGCGGGTTTTCGTACATTCGTCGATGAAATAAAAATGGTACTTACTAATTTTTAATTATTATTCTTATATTTTGTAATTTCTTCCAATCTGGCTTCCAGAGCTGTCCATATACTCAACCCACAATTTCTCAATCTCTTTTTACCAAGATATTTAATTTTGCGATCAAATATTATCGTATAATAGCTACATCTAATATATAAAAATAAAACAATAAAGTCAAGCTGGAAGCTTCTTTAATTTATATTGTTAATCGCTAATTAATATTGTTTAATTACCAGTTTGTTGAAGATAAGTAGCTACACTCTCAGTAGGTACCTTCATCAATAGCATAAATTAATGACAATCTAAGATTTTAAATTAAACTTCGTACTCTTGATTTTCGCATTCTTCTTACTGTCCATAGGAGTCGAAGACTTGGTCAGGTAAGATTTCCTCGCCTCGTAAACATTCTCCACGAGAGTCCTCCTCGCGGTGAACGAATCATAGTATTCACCGAAAAGTATGTGGTATCTTTCCATTCTGTGCTTCATCAGTCCACTCAATTCCTCGACCGAGCCATTATAGTCCTCCTGAGCGTAAATGATATTCGCTATACGAGCGTTCCTCAGTGTTTCTTCGTCGTAGGCCGTCTTCAACCATGGAGTGTCCTCTTCCTCTTCTTTGATTTTATAAGCGGACAAACTCAACGGAGGAAGTTTACGGAGCGATTGAGGTGGTTCCAATGTTCTAGTCTCTACCTGAGATAGTGAAATGTCCGGACAACATGTCTTGATGAACATCTTGGTACTCGGAACGATGGCTTCCGGCTGAATTTCGTGTTTCGCACGGAAGTCCTCTCGAAGCTTCTTGCCACGCGCCAAGCTGTCTGGAGTCTCCTTAGCCCAAGTTTCTTTCATCTTCGTGATCTTCTCCTCCTTTGACTTGTCTTCTGTTATCTGCACATTCATTTTATCAAGATCTATTTGTGTAACCTTAGAATATCTAGCAAGGGAGGTTAGCCAATCGTAACACGCCGATTTTAATGAAATTTTGACATGTATTTTTTTTTATAGCTGCCGACATTCATGTTAAGGTAGTGAAAATAACCCTCAAAGTTGGGGTGAAATACAAAATACAAAAATTTCCCCCTCAGATAAAAGGTACTTATTACTATACAGAGTGGGCATTATAAAGCGTTACAGACAAATATCTCAAAAAGTATTGATTCTACGTAAAAATATTTGAGATAGAAGTTGTTCAGTACCGAGGGGGATATCATGTGGTGGGATTTTTATTTTTCCCGATGGACACTCCAAGGTGAGGAGAAGGTCACCTTGATTTTTTTAAATGGAAAGAGCTACTTTTCTGATCATCAATCGATTGACTATCGAATTCCGAGTAAAAATGCATTGACCTCCATATGTCCTAAATATAATAGTTAACAAGATATTATCAAAGTAATCTTCTTTCTTCTTTGGATAATATCTCGTTAACTATTAGGTTTAGGACATATGAAGGTAACACTTTTATACTCACAATTTGATACTCTATCGATCTATGGTATAAAAAATAGGACATTCTATTTAAAAAAAGAAAGTTGACCTTTACCTCACCTTGGAGTGTCCACTGGTAAAAATAAAAGTCCCACCGCATGATGTCCCGGTCGGTACTGAACAACTTCCATCTGAAACATTTTTGCGTATAATCAATATTTTTGGAGATATTCGTCTGTAACGCTTTATAATGTTCACCCTGTATTTTTTAAACAAATTATTATTTTTTTAATCAGTTTACGCTAAAAGATTCGTCATTCAGAGACGCACAATTTGGATTTTAAGAGATATTGGATGAAATGGATTTTTCACCCCCTTAACATGAATGTCGGCAGCTATAAAAAAAATACGTGTCGAACATTTTTTTTATTAAAATCTGCGCGGTTACGGTTGCGTAAGCTCCCTTGCAAGAATATCTAAAACCGAGCTAAACGTGAAGAGAATGGCACCTCGAGGCCGCTTTCGGAATCGGTGACCACCTGCAGTATCCAGTAAGGTTTGTCAAGACCATGGTTAGCCTCGCCGAAAGGTTTTGAAGCTCTTTTGATCCTGGCGGATTCAGTCTTGGACAGCTTACCCAAACTCAGAACAGATGTCTTCGATCGAACGGTAGAGCCAGCGCGTAGCGATTTGATCTCTGTGACCACAGCCCACTCTGATTTACTGAGAGGCCAGCTGTCGTCAAGAACAAAAGCCTCGACGTAATAAATCTCCTGGGACAGGGTCTCCCTGCTGGCGTTGCTTCCATTGACTTCGATCTGTTCGTTGGAATCTTCTTTAGCATGATTTCCATTCATAATTTCGTTTTTGGTAACATTGTTGGCGACAGTACTAGCTTTAGCGCTGACTGTGACCTCCATTAGACTGTTACTCGATGGCTGACTCAAATAAACATGAGGCAGAATGACGGTGCAAGTTCCCGAGATTTCAGTCAGTACATTGTCTTCGGTGTTTATCACTCTAAGCTGGAGTTTCACTTTATCGTAGGACGTGGACAGTCGGAAGGACACCAGAGTGGGCTTGCTGATCTTCATGATCCACTTCGCGATGCACTTGCTGTTGTTGGGTATATAATTGTTGGCTAGTTCCTCGGTGACCAGGAGAGGAGCCAACAGTTTGGTGGAAGGAGTGTTCGACTGGTCCATGGTGTAGAACACAGGCTGCGCTTTCTTCGTGATCATCAGCATGGTCCAAGTCACTTCTTTCGCTAGCTGATCACCGTTCCAGCCGTAGGCGAACACCGTGTACCCTAACTTAGCGTGCTCGTAGCGAGTCGGAACCACGTTGTTCACCACCCGCAGCATTTCCTGCTTCGTATCGTTGTTGAAGACGCGCACGCAGTACCTGGGCAAATTAACGAACAGATCGATGTTCGCGAAAACAATCTCCGTAGTGCGAGTGTTCACCAGGAGCCTGGCGATCGGCGTCCACTGTTCTGGTTTCAATATCTTCAACGTCCCGGTCAACTCTTGCGTCTGGATCGTGTGCTCGAAGTCCAGCGAGCAAGGATATATGTCCCGAAGCCTGTCGAAGTGCTTCAGTATGTACCTGAACAGAGAGCTAGCTAAAGACTCCCTCTTATTATAGTTAAACAGCTCCGCGACCTTCAGCAGGTTCTCCAGGACACTTTGATGCTCTTCGTGAGCGGGATTGTGGATCATCTTGTACTTCCTAATCAACAGCATCTTGAAGAATGACTGAATAACAGACGAGGCGTAGTTCTTGTTCAGGAGGTTATTCTCCAGGAGGGCTTCCAGGAATAGTTTGTTCTTGTCATTCGAGGTTCTAGGCGTGCTAGTCTCCCTGATGGCTTTCAACGCTTGAGCGTACGGGTTGAAGTACTGAGAGCCGATCAGAGGGTTCAGGTAGAATATCCTCAGTGCTCTGACGATACCTTGCACCTGATCCTGCGGCACAAGCTCCCGAATCAATCTGACCTTCTCGCTGAGAAAGCACACGTGTATATAATAGTAGAAGGTCTTGATCCTCTTTCTCTCGATGTTACCGGGTGGCATGTAGCTTCGGTAGTACAGTTTCATCGCGTCTGGGTAGTCTTTCGTACCGAACGTCTGGTAGGCGTTGCTCGCGCAGTTGCTGATGTGCTTCACTTTTAAATCGATCGTGTCGGATTCTGTGCACATCAATTCGTAGATCCTCCTGCGGTCACCCAAGTGGAAGACCGTGTCAGAGGAAATGGTGGTGAAGCAATTACTCTCGGAGCCGCAGTACACTCGCAGCAAGTGTCTTCCCGATTCCAGTTCCAGCACCGTTGACTTGGTCCCGGCCGTTGGCAAGTGGATCAAGTCGTTGCCGTACTTCTGTCTGTTGAACCAACTGTGTCTCTCGATGATTAAATAATTCCTCTTAGCTATCGATCGAGTGAAGCTCGAGACACTCGGAGAATCGCTGAGCTGCTCTACCGAGCTTTCACTCGTGACATTAGTGAGCTTCGAGCCGGAAACAAGAGTGCCGGAGTTGACAGGGATCTGGAACGTGGAGAAGTTGATCAAGAAGAATTTCTCCCTCACGGAATCGACGAAGATGTACAACGGCTCGTTTCTACTCCTCAACATCTCCCGGGGCCAGCAGTAGACATCCGTGAATTTAATATCCCCGGATGTCTCTCGGACGGGCGAATTTCCTCTACTCCCTTTCCTGCTATCCTTCTTCGACTCTGCTCTCTGATCTTCAAGATCTTTATCTTTGAAACGATCGGACATTTTCGCGGTGTACTCGAAGTAGTCTAACTTGTAGAAAAAGTGGACGTCTCGGATGTACGGTTCCAGCTTGTTGAAGTCTGCCCAGAAACTCACGTCCGGTACATTCTTCCCAGCTTCTCCCGCTTCCTTCGGCGACTTCTTAGAAGATCCCTTCTTCGATTTCTCTGACGTAGCTGCACCGTTTTCTTCAGCGTTCGCGAGGGTGTATTTGTTGACTACGCTTTCGTCGAAGTGTTTCAAGGGACTGACAACCTTCAGGGAACGAATCGGGACGAAGTACTCGGCTGGATCGATTATCCCCTGTTCGATCGCCCACTTCGCCCAGCGGAACAGCTTCCATCTTGCCAGAGGCGGCTTCACCTGCGACATTTATCGAACAATTTACTGAAAAATTAATTAAGTGTACAGCGTTAAAACGTTCCGTACATCTTTTGGATCCAAGGGAACATCGCGAGACTGAGCGATATAAATAAAATGGCTCCAGCAAGGAGACAATCCGGGCACAGTCTCCGAAGAAAGCTTCTGCATGTCTTCCAATCCGAGGAACAAAGTAACCGGTTCAGGCTTTTTCAACGCTACAGGCTTCTGTCCGCGTTTCGATGATTTCGATCGATCGCTACCCTTCGATATCTTCGTCCCATCAGTGTCCTTCGACTTCTTCGTATCCTCCGATTTGTTCGATATCAACGTAACTTTCAACTTCTCGCTGGTTTTCTCCAGCTCCGAGGCTCCTGTTCCCAAAGGGTTCAAACTATAAACAGAGTGTAGCAAGGATAACTACACACGATACCCACCCTGCTCTACCATGTCCGCGTTCCATTCGAAGTGATCCGCGTATTTCCTCAGAAAGTCCCATTTGTCCTGCGGAGACAGGTAGCCGATTTCTAATCGCAGGCAGACCCAACCTGCGGGTTGTGAGCGTGTTAATAATGATAAAGATTCGATAATGATAATTAATTATTAAAATATTAATTTAAAGCTTTATTTCGACGTGCACAATTAAAGTGCGAAACTGTAAACATTGCTGCAAATCCTTATTTTTGTAAAATATTCTATATATTGTTAATATTATCGAACATAAACTGTTATGTTTTGTTTATCACATTCACCATATAATTATTATTGGCGAATCTTTATCATTCACAATTGAAAAATATCTTGTATTATCACATTTTATGTAAAACAAACGAAGTGTGTTTACACTTTTGCTCGTCACTGTATATTCAGGGATTGTTAGTAATTATGTCTTACTTTACCCGTTAGACAATGAACCGGATGGAAGTCCACAATTTCGCGACCGTCGGACCACGTCAGAGAACAAAGTTTCAATAAAGCCTTCGAGAGCAACATCGGCCACAATTCATGGTCGTTTGACGTACGGGGTAAAACGGGCACCCCATTGGAATTCACTGGTATCATGTCGTCCACCACGATGTAACGCCACGATCCCAAAAAGTATAGTCGCACAACGTATTTTCCTTTCGTACATAGAAACATTCTAAATTCCACTAATAGTTGATTGTCGACATTCTAATCAACGATGATGATTACCTAATGAAGAAAGGAGAGGAATGATGCATACCGTTTGGATTCACTGTAGGACGCTGATTCGCCCCTTTGCCCGCTTTGTTCATTGAATACACATGCATCCAGCCACGCCAAGATTGGTACCGCCCATTCCAAATGAAATTGCTGTTATCGCCACTTATTTCCAATCCATCTCGGCCGCAATACTGAAGGTTTATTAGCGCGGAAATAACCCATCGTGCGAACTGAAAGTTGTTCTTAATTGAGACCGCGGTTCAATCGGTCCGTTTTAATAATTATATTTCGAGCGATTGTTCTGTATCAATTGTTAATCGAATAAATGGAATGATGGATGGAGAATATTTAATAATTAATTTAATAATTAATAATTTAGTTATTAATTATAATTAGATATAACAACACTGGTCCTCGCCTTTTATTCGAATAAAATTAGAACAAATATTTATTAATTAGTGATAAATTTGTATACATTGGACGTACTTCGCTGTGCAATATATGTTCATTGTTTGCGATTAAGTCTGGGTACTTTGAACTAGCTACGAACACTGTCACCGACTCCTACATTTATTATAAATGTTATTCCATGGATTCTTATAGTGGAAATAGATTCTAAAAATATACAATAAAATATTGATTATGTGAACCCACGGTTAGATTCTTTAAATTCTTTGCCCTTATCCATTCGGAGGAATCCAAAGACGGAGGCAAATCGACGGGCCGCGTGTCCATGAATAATCCATCCGAGCCATCTGGTAATTAATATTACAAATGAACTTCCAACTAAATTTAGTTAATTGGGTATTATGTACTTTTAGGATTGGCCCAGTTTTCTTTATTTAACGCCGCGTCGGACCATTCCGGCCATAATATATCTTCCGTGAAGGACAAGCTGAATTCAGACGCCGCAACTTTTTTCGATGTCAGAGACATATCTGAAATTCCCTTCCGATGATTAAATACGACTGTCACTTTTTACATCGCAAAACGAATGTTAAAAACCACGCTTATATTAAAAATGCGTGTAGTAAACTTCAGGTAGATTTCAGTT
This sequence comes from Lasioglossum malachurum, assembly GCA_028455605.1. Classification (NCBI taxonomy): domain Eukaryota; kingdom Metazoa; phylum Arthropoda; class Insecta; order Hymenoptera; family Halictidae; genus Lasioglossum; species Lasioglossum malachurum. The sequence goes on along the minus strand of CM052318.1, from coordinate 15,113,006 downwards.
TGGCATGTAGATAACAAACTCGAACGATTGCGAGAACGAACAGCGGGCTTTCAGACCGTTTACCTCAACGTACGAAAATTCAAACGAACTAAATAGATCTAGAACATTCGATCGAGGAACCGATCAAATATTACATTGTCACCCAGTTCTGAGCTATGTTTAAAGTTTCAAGTCTCTAGCTCTAGCTCATCGGGAAGTGGTTTAAAATTCGTTTACAAGATTTGACGCATACAACGACAACGACAACTCGGCAAGCTAATATAAGCGTGGCAAAATAGACGGCTACAAACAGTCCGAACACATTACATTTACGCATTAGTTGTGTAATTTACATCCACTGTAAATATTCGACGAACCACAGAGTCGTGAAGCCAATAATACGAAAGTTTGAAAAAAGTATATATTTATTAGATCTCTGTATTATACATAACTATACGAAGATGAAATGCGAGTTTACGTCGAAAACAGACTTTATAAAAAATTACAATTTAAAGAAAACTCTATTTCGTTAGTAGTTAGACTACGATGGCGGCGTCGCGTTTATCGAAAACCTAAATGTATATATAATTATATATGTATATATAATTCAGTACAAATATAATTTCTACAAAAAATAATTGTTATCCATCTCTCATTATATCAAACTGAATAACGAATCAATCAATGTCAATTCTATCGATGACCACGATGACGAATAAGCTTGTACACGTACACCATTGGAACGAAGTTTAACTCGCAAGTTCACAGTTAAAGTTTATCCTTCTCAACAACAAGAAAAATAACACTACATTCAGGAATTACGATTAGCCCACGTCCACCGTTCCATACGACGTAAACTATAATATATATATATATATTTGTTTCTTTCAACAATATTTAAGATATAATTTTATAGTCCTTCGATCAGGCTCGGTTTTAGTTATTTTTTTTTATAGTCGGTTTTTATTATTAGTTACATAATTTTTATTTTTATACACATAGGTAGGCGTAAGAGGCCATGTTTGACCTCTGACCGCACACGTACAGACAGTGACAGACACACAAACTTGTTAGGTCGATAGAATTGCATAACTTATTAAGGCATTGTTCCATTCTTTCACAGTTCTCTTTTTCATTAAGTTATATTAAAAATGGTTACCGAAGCGTTTATTTTTGTTTGTCCGATAATGGTTCTTATCGCGTAGTCAGAGATAAATAACGTCGAGAGAATTTACAATAATTTAAGTTACTTATCCGATAGGTATCTTTAAAGGATATAAATACAATGGAATATTCAATGGAATGTTGAATACGCTTCTTCAATGAACGTATCTCGCGTTATAGCTTCTTTTTTCTTTCATTCGGAACACAAGGAGATCAGGTGATACATTTACACTGTATCGATGTGTAGATCAGAGAATTCACATAAATCGAATTCCCTCGCGTACAGTTAAGTTCGTTAGTTAAGTTTCAGCGCTTTGGAAGATTACTATATGGGTTGTGTTAATTAGGTACTATTGAGATTAATGTCAACCCCCTCCACAAGTACTCGGGTCAGCGTCCTCTCGAATGGACGAAGTACATGAACGATGTAAGAGAAAAATGGTAACGTTCGTTATAAATTATTATAACTGTACGTGTTACTCACTTTGATTGTAAACGTACGTCCTACGACGTACAATAGACGAAGAGAGATGGAGAGAAAAGTAGAAAGAGAGAGAGAGAGAGAGAGAGAGAGAGAGAGAGAACGGTTTACTTTACAAAAAAGTGCAGAGAATATACAACGACCAACAATTCCGTTCTTTGCTTTTAATAAACAGCAACCAACGAAGAAACGTTTGGCACCAGATTCACCTACATCCCCGCCATTTACAAAAATAATCGTTAACCGAAATCAACTGTTCCAATACCAGATATGCAACAAATTACGCCGGGATCAATAGATCTTCGAAATACTCTATATTTTAACAAGACTCTTATGAGATTCGTGCTCTAAGCCTGGCAGTGTTCAAAACGTTAACTCTGGTCAAGAATGAATCTTTTTTTTTGTGTCGTCAACTACCTAACCCCATCCTAGTTCCCACTACGAACTGATAATATTGTACTTCACGATCACTTAATTAAAAAGAGAAGAAAATAATTTTCTAGTCAACGTATATATGTATATATATACTTTACGACTGCTTAAAAAAAGATAAAAATAATTTTCTGATCAATCGCGTACATAACTTAGGCTCGTATGTACAAGTTTTTGGCACTATGTTACTAAGGCAATGAAAAAGAAACTTCAATTCCAAGTGAAAATAATTCCTCGAATAATCTCTCCTTAGTATACTAGTGATATTTATAGAATGTACGGTTTAAGACATTGATTCGTATGGATATAGATTTGTTCGACTCTAGGCCCGTTACTGTAGCTGCCATCCACGTGATTGCGTAGTTAGAGACGCTGTATAATTAAGCACTGAAGGTCTCATATAAATCATGAAATCAAATAACTATTGCGTACAGCTATAAAGTCCGATATAGATCAAGTTTGAGACTTCCTTCACTTAAGTAGCTTTCTGCCGTTATACAAAAGTGTTTTTAACACAGTTTGCGAGGCCCTGAGGCCCTTTGATCTTCCATCCGTCCTGCTTGGAGTCTTTGAATCATAGCGAAAAGGTCTTCCTCGGGAACTGTCGAACCTGCTTGGGTCCCATTGGCCCTTTGGCCGTTTTCTTCTTCAGCATCTTGTACTGTCGACGACGCAGGTAGAGGACTTCGTTGATCCTCTAAACGCGAACTCTGTTTAAACAAATGATCATACCATTACAATCAGAAAATGATTATACAATATCCGAATACATACCTGACACCTAACAAGCATTTCAATAAAGGAATCGTCCGCATCCTGGTTAGTGTTTAGACCGGGCAAATAAGGCAGCGTCACCCGTTGCTCATCCATTCTTTTACTCTGCATACCCGCAATCAGCTCAAACAAATCCTCTCCGTCCCTAAAAGCGAAGTTAGTACATTTTAATACCGAAGTACGTAGAATAACGTTTACCTTCAACAAATACGCACTTGTCATCCGAATCAGACACCTCAGGCGTGATCGGTCTGAACTTCTGACTTCGGTTCGTGTTCAAAGCACAACGCTGATCGTCCATTCTGCCAGATTGGAAACGAGACAGAAGATCGAAGAAGCTATCTTCTTCCTTTTGAGTAAATTGTGGAGTCGCGTTGTTGCTTTTATCTATTTGAGACTCTGCTTGTTCTTTCAGCTTTGCATCGGGCGTAAGCTAAAACCAATTTCCAATTATATTACGAACTTGTCATTGCTGGTGTAAATACATAAGCAATCACAAATTACCTTAATGAGATCTAAATTATCCATACTTTGCCTTCTAAGTCTATATCTACAAGGTGAAGATATATTATTTGACCCAGTATTGGTTGAGAGTTTCTGTGCGATGTTCTCTTTGTTATTTTCGTGTTGGCCTTTCTCTATACCCAGGATCTTTTGTAAGTCATCGACATTCATTTGCGCTGTGGCCTGGCCCATCGGATCTTCCAGTTCTTTAGAGATGTTTAGATGGAGATTAGCATAATGCAACGCTTTCTCATGATTTCCCATTGCCGCGTAAGCATTACCCAAAGACCAACAGGCACGACCTTCGCCCACTCTGTCTTTAAGCTGTCTGGCTATTTCAAGATGCCACAAATGGTACTCTATCGCGGTCGAGTAGTCCTTAAGAAGAGTGTATGTGTTTCCTAACGAGTAGCAAGCCTGCGCTTCCACTTCTCTGTCCCGTAAATCTTGTGCAAGGTCCAGAGTCCTTTTATAATGTTGCGCAGCCTTCTCGAATTCACCGAGGAATATATGCGAATTTCCTAAATTACTGTTGGCCCTCCTCTCGGCAGCTTTGTCTCCGAATTCCTTGGCTATCTTTAGTCTTTCATTGTGATAATAAATTGCTTGTTTAAAATCACCTAACAGATAGAAGGTGTTCCCTAGATTCCCACAGGCTCTACCCTGAGCAGCAGAATCTTCCAGCTCCTTCATCAGCTCTAAATTCTCTTCATAATACTGAACAGCTTGCTCTAGACACTGTCTAACTTCCTCGGAGAATTCCCCAGGATCCTGATGACCTATCCTACCGGCTTGCTTCCCCTTAGCATGATAAACGTTCCCCAAATTGTACAGTGCTCTTCCTTCGCTTAATTTATCTCCGATTTCTCTGGAAATCTCCAAGTGTCTTTTACAACAGATCATAGCCTCGTCAAATTTTCCCATCACTTTCAACGTGTTCCCCAAGTTACCGCTCGACTTAGCTTCCCCTAGTTTGTCTCCCATGTTACGTGCCAGTGTCAAGTCCAGTCTATGATATTGCATTGCTTTCACATAATCTCCAAGGTAAAAGTACGCGTTCCCAAGTTGACTGTAAATTGCACTTAATATCTTTAAATCGTTGGTGCCGGCTTGAATCGCAGCTTGGAAGAATGCCACTCCGGACTTGCAATCCCCAGCCTTGCATAGACGCTCGCCCTCGAGCGCCAGCTCAAGGCACATATTCCACCTTTCATTGTTCTATTAAACAGAAGAGAAAAGGAATCTGTTTTAAACTTTAGCTATGAATCAGGTTTATAAATAAAATAATAAGAGATAATAAGAGAAGCAACCATAAAGCGTCCTACGAATGATTGCAGTATGCTTAACATGAGAAAAAAAACGTGTGTGGAAAGGGTATTGGAATGGTCATGGGAGTGGCTGGATATGCAACTTCAATAAATTAACTGCAGACAAGGAATTTGCGTTGATATTTAAAAACTCCCTTTCTGCTGGACAAGCATAACACACGGCGAACATCATGTTCGTGGGAAATAATAATATATTAATAGGTAAACGTGCATTAAGCGCATAGACGGTGTGACAGGGAGGGAAAAACATGTAATGTGTTTGAACAGGTTTTATTTCCATCGAAAAAGATTTCGGACTACATATTTGCCAAAGCCTCGATAGAGAGTTCGTAAAACAAGTAGAAAAAGAGATTGAAACGATTCACGTATAATTAGTGGACGCAGCAATGCGATGACAAGATTCGCGTGAGTCATATGAGGAAATGCAATTACAATGGTTTCACTTACTTGCCCCTCGGTTGATAAGTTTTCCGCGCTAGCACTTAAAGACATTGTGTTCGTCAGGACTTTCTTTTTCTTTGTAAATTAACAATCGATTCCCTTCTGTTTCGCAACACCGCAAACAAACGCGAGTCTTACGTGCACAATAGACTATTATTCGGGCTAGGATGATAATTAACCGCACACGTATTTCCACACATCGTGATCCACACGTTCTCTTTCTTCCAGTTTATTCTTTCACATAGTAACACCTGCGTCCTTTTCGCAAATCAAATACTGGCGTCCCTTCCACTGCGGAAACCAGTATCCTTATCGCCGCACTTTCCGAATACAACTGAACCAAACTGAACTGACCGACAATTCAGCGTCCAAACTACTCCAAACAAATGACGCTTGACGCGTTTGGCTGATCTAGCGACCAATCGCAACGCGCTAGCCATTTTAATAACGAATCAGAGGTTGGCTGCACTATACCTCCGGTGACCAGACAGTTTTTCATTTTCCTTATGGTAATCCTATAGATTTTCGCGAGAAAATTCCGAAAGTCCAAAAACTTCAAGAATTATTAAACTCGAGCGGTTTTCAGCGGTTTTGACAGGTAAGGGCGCCGCCATGTTGGTATCTACTCAGCATCGTCCAATCAGCAGAGCCGCGAGAAGGTTGTTGTGGTTACAATTTACAATTCTTTATGCAACAAGTTTGCACCGTTTTTTAAAATGTTTATGAAATAATGTGTATGTGTATATCAGTCGCTATCCATCATTTTGAATTATCTTGTGACGTGCTTGTGGGTCTATAAGTTATATGGTCTCAGGCAGAGTAGGCAGAGTAGTTAAAATTTTCTGGTCACCGTCACCAGAGCTAGATCTGGCTAGATCTGATGTTTTGTTTATCCGTATGAGTTCGTCTATTTGTTGATTGTGATTATCACTGACGAATACTATGACTGAATTTATACACTATAAATAGATAGCAGAACTCTAACGTAAAATGATCATCCAATAGGATGAGAGTACCACTTCGTCGATGTGGAAAAGTGAACTATAAATATTTAAATACATGTTCTTTGTTTATAATATACATTTGATTAAAAGTGAAAGACTTTAGGAAAATAACCAAAAACATTATATTAAAAAATGGTTATAAAGATATTGAAAACGGAAACAAAAAGTAAATATGAGTACGTATGACTCGTAACTTGTTTCCGTTCTATGTTCTATGTACACAGTTCTTCATAAAATACGCGCATTATGTATACCGGTCACTATGACAATTTGAATTTGTACTTTTGCTTAATTTGTATTTTTGATATTTCAAGATGCATATTAAGAGTATGGTATTAGACGGATTCAAGTCGTACGGAAAAAGAATTGAAATCGTTGGTTTTGATAAAGAGTTCAACGCAATCACAGGATTTAATGGTAGCGGGAAGTCAAATATTTTGGATGCGATATGTTTTGTTTTGGGTATTTCAAATCTTGGCCAGGTGTGCTATAGAATTTTATGTTCTTTTATCGTTTTATATTTCATCCAGCGAATTTCTTCATGAATGTATCAAAATCAGCAATGTATTATAATATAAAATTTTATTCTTCACATAAGCTCTATAATTGCTTTCACAGAAGTGGACATTATTCTATAATAATTTCTTGATTACAGGTCCGTGCAGCATCGTTACAAGATTTAGTTTATAAATCTGGTCAAGCAGGTATTAAAAAAGCTAGCGTTACAATAACATTCGACAATCGTGATAGAAATTCGTCTCCGATGGGATACGAACATTACGAAGAGATAACAATCACACGACAGGTTGTAATTGGTGGGAAAAATAAGTATTTGATCAATGGTTCCAATGTTCCGAACAAGCGTGTACAAGATATGTTTTGTTCCGTTCAATTGAACGTGAATAATCCACACTTCTTGATTATGCAAGGGAGAATAACGAAAGTTCTTAACATGAAACCCGCAGAAATTTTATCTATGATAGAAGAAGCTGCGGGTACAAGAATGTACGAGAACAAGAAAGAGGCTGCGTTAAAAACTATAGAAAAGAAAGACAGTAAATTGAATGAAATAAACAATGTACGAAATAATTTCTATGTTTCTACATAAATTTCATTTATGTATGCATTAAGAAACATAATTTGTTTTAGATTTTGAAAGAAGAGCTAGGTCCAAAATTGGAGAAACTCAAGGAAGAAAAATCGCAATATGTGGAATTTCAACGTATAGAAAGAGAATTAGAACATTGTAAAAGAATTTGCCTCGCTTGGAAATACGTGAACGTTATAAATGAGAGTCAAAAGGCGGAGGAAAATGTACAAGTAGTTAGGGATAAAATCGATGAAAAAACTAAAGGTATTGCAGCCAGCGAGGAAGAACTTAAAGAAATAGACAAAGAATACGATGTAGTTGCCAAAACGAGAGATACAGTATGTGTTTTGATTAAAAATGCAAATTATTATATATTGTTTTCCTAAGTATTTCTTTCTTTCAGGAAACAGGGGGTCAGCTACAATCTCTGGAGCAAGAATTACAAGAGGTAGAAAAGAAGCAATGTAAACTAACGGCTGAAGTGAATAGCAGCAAAGAAAGCATGAAAGCTGCTATAAAGGCTGTAGAACAATTGAAGACTAACATAAAAGATGACGAAATGACTTGCGTATCCAGGCAGAAAGAATATGCTAAAGTTGAAGGGCTTTTCAAACAGTTGAAAGAGACGGATCAACAAGATTGTAAAGCTGTGGAGGCTGCGCAAGAAAAATATCAAAAGATTAGTTCTGGTTTATTGGAGAGTCAAGATGGTGAAAATGCAACGTTGGAGCAGCAATTAATAACTGCGAAACAAGCAGCTTCCGAAGCACAGACACAGCGTAAACAATGTGACATGACATTAAATCATAATAGAGAACAACTAAAAAAGAAGAGGACGGATTTGAAAAGTACTGGAGACGAGTATAAGAAATATACTAAAGATCTTGAAGATAAGGAGAAGGAGCTAAAGAATTTGGAGAATCAACTGAAACGATTAAATTATCAAGACGGAACCATAGAAGCGTTAAAACAACAAAGGCATACACTGAGAAACGAGATAAGAACGTTGGAAGAAAAAGTGGATTACTTCGAATCCAGACACCCACAAATTAGATTTGAATATCAAAAGCCTGAACCTAATTTCAATCCCAATTCTGTGAAAGGAGTGGTGTGCAAATTAATTACAGTTAAGGATAAGAGAGCCGCGTACGCTTTAGATATTGCTGCGGGAGGAAAGGTACGTACATATTTATGCTATTGGGAAATTATAGTTACATAGAATTTGTTATATTTCAGTTGTACAATGTAATAGTCGATACGGAAACTACAAGTAAAAAATTACTTCAACGTGGTCAGTTGCAACAACGCGTTACCATTATTCCGTTGAACAAAGTGAATGGAAGAACGATGGATAATGGAATGGTTCATTTGGCGCAAAAGATAGGTGGAGCAGAGAATGTGCAACCAGCGTTGTCGCTTATAGAGTATTCAGAAGAAACTCGATCAGCCATGACTTGGATTTTCGGACAAATTTTTATTTGCAAAGATATAGATGTCGCTAAGAAGATTGCGTTTCATGAGAGGATTATGAGAAAATGCGTTACTTTAGAAGGCGACGTCGTTGATCCTTCCGGTATACTATCTGGTGGTGCAGCATCGAAGGGTGGCTCTGTTTTATTAAAGCTAGAAGAGTTGAAAGCAATACAGAATGAATTGGACATTAAACAACACAATTTGCAAAATGTTGAGGCCGATTTGGCAAGTTTGACTGGTATTGCGGATCAGTACATGTCGTTAAAACAAACGTTCGATTTACGGAATTATGAAATCGGCGTGATAAAACAAAGATTAGAACAGACAGTCTATTATAAAATGAAAGAAGAGGTATGCTTGAACGGTTTCAGGTAGTGAAATAAAAGAAATGAGTATTTTTTAATTCAACATATATGTTTGGATTTTAGATTGATCAGTTAGAGAAAAGTATCGAAGAGCTTACGCAGAAAATGGCAACAGCAGAAACAACTGAGAAAGCGAATCTGAAACGTGCTGGGGAATTGGAACACCTACTGAAAGACTCGGCTAATATTCGCGAGAAACAATTGAAAGAAGCTGAGAAGGGACTAGAAAGACTGAAAAAGAAAGCAGAGAATAGTCGTAAAGAGTGGCAGAAGCGAGAACAAGAGGCAGAAACACTTGAACTAGAAATAAAAGAATTGGAGAAAAGCATCGAGAGTGGGAAAGAACAGTTAGAAGCGTCTGAAGAAAAGTTGAAGTCTGCGCAAGAAATAGAGAATAAGTTGGAAGAAGAATTAAAAGAAGTAAAAAGTAATGTGAAAGAATTACAATCTAAAATAAAAGAACACAAAGATGTTATTAATCAGCAGAACGTTCATATGCGAAAGCTTGTAGCAAGAAAAGATGAGATTATAAAACGCAGCAAAGAGGCAGAATTAGATATTAAAAGGTTAAACCATGAAATCGGTTCGATTCAAAGTTACGCCACTGACTGTAAACAAAAAGTTTCAGAACTTCTACGAAAGTACGAATGGATCGAACAAGACAAGATCTATTTTGGAAAAGCCGGTAAATAGCGATTCACAGTGAAACAGTATATTATTTGTACACATGAATATCTTTTCAATTATTTTCCTTCGTCTCTGCAGGTGGTATTTATGATTTCGAAGTTAACAAACCCGATGAAATGAAACAGAAGGTAAATAGATTACAAACACACCACGAAAAACTAAGTCGGAACATTAATACGCGTGCTATCAGTTTATTTGACAAAGAGGAAGAACAATATAATGAAATGATGAAGAAAAGGAAAATCGTTGAAAATGATAAAAAGAAAATATTGGAAACAATTAAACACTTGGATGAGAAGAAGAGATTAACTTTGCTTAAAGCTTGGAAACAGGTAACGTCGACTAAGAATTTTTATCAGAATAAATAACAATGCTGGAGTTACACAAAATATTTAATTAACATTAATATCTAGGTAAACAAAGATTTTGGATCGATATTCAGTAGTTTGTTGCCAGGAGCAGATGCGAAATTACAAGCTCCTGAAAATCAAACAGTCACGGATGGTTTAGAAGTGAAAATCGCATTTTCCGGCATTTGGAAAGAATCGCTCGGTGAATTATCCGGAGGGCAAAGATCTTTAGTAGCATTGTCATTAATTTTAGCCATGCTTTTATTCAATCCCGCGCCACTGTATATTCTGGATGAAGTTGATGCTGCTTTAGATCTCTCTCATACGGAGAACATTGGTGTCATGTTGAAAAGACATTTTAAACATTCACAGTTTATTGTTGTATCATTGAAAGACGGAATGTTCAACAATGCCAACGTAATATTTACGACTAGGTTTGTTGATGGAATGTCAACAATATCTAGAAACTAAAGATTAACACTAAACCTACCATCGCAAGTTAAAATGACCAGATTTTTTATTTTACGATTATTGACACAATAAAAATAATTATAAGAAATGATTTTATAGATATCTTTAGTTTTTAAGGCTCGGTAGGTTTAGTGGTCAGACATAATTGAATGTACATTTGCAATGCAATAAATTATATAATAAGTAGACAGCGGATTTTTAAGCAAAATCAAAACTTTGTACCTGAATTGCAACAAACTAGAATGCAATGTAAATATATTTTGTTTCCCAATATGTTTAATACGTCGAAAATATTGTATTAATACATTGAAAATCATATTGTTTAATTCTCCTAATGTTTTCACTGTTTTAAGTTATACCTACTCATTTTTGTCATAAATGCATAAAATCCGCTGTCTAGTAATGAGTGATTCGTAAGTAACAGTCTCTATACAATTAAAAAATTAATCTTCGACTCGTGGTCGTGATAGTTACGACTGGCGGGTTTTGTTTTTCAGATATTTTTACAATATGTTGCAATCGCTAACAGTTCTTACGCAGCTACGAAATAAAATGAAATCTGAAACATGAAGAAATTACTGCGAAATATTTTCTGTTTTTAAGTACGTAAATATACTACAAAACCTTGAAATTTTAAGTGTTTCTTTTGGGATTTGTACATCCTAAAATGTATCTACCAAACTTGACCAATTAATTTCTTTAAAGAAGGGATGCTGCTTTATCTCTGGTATTGTCAACCTTCCATTCGGTTGATATTTCAGTATCTGAAAAGTTACAAAATTTGTTTAAAATTTATTAAAAAAAAATTGATTGATTATTTAACATACTATTTAGAAATTTACATTAACCAACAAGGACTTGGCATTCTCCGATAATTTGCAAGGAATACTAAGCAGGGAATGCGAGTGAAATACACTTGGATGTTTTGCTTGAAATTTCTGAAACATTAATGTAGATTATTTGACTTGAAACATTATTGTACGTAATTTTTATTTGAACTTACATTGCCTACTATTAATTCATATAAGATAACACCAAAGCTCCAGATATCTGTAGCTGGAGTGAGGGGAATCATCGGCGAGAACATACATAATTCAGGAGACGCATAAGGGTGTTTATATTTCAGTAAATCTATATTATGAGTCGGCACAATGTACGTTAGTTGAACGTGTCCATTATCATCCAATAATATGTTCTCTGGTCTTAAATCAAAGACTGTAACTTCTTGTTGGTGCAATGCTTCTAATGCTAAAAGTATTTCAGCAGCCCAAAGACGAATTACATTTTCTGGTATCATCCATAGTACTTGTTCAATATCTGCAATGTTGTTCTTTTGCGTATTGTCGATATACTGTATCTGTTGACCTATTGGCGTGTAACAATTTTTCCTTTCAGTTTTCCCATGAGATTTCGCTGATTTTTTAAACTCCAGGTTATTTGTAGTGTTATCTGCCTTGTTACTCTTGTGATCTATTATGTCAAGAGCATCAATGGTTTTTAAGCTGTCCGTTGACGAACTCGTCGACTCCTTGTCATCGAAACTAAGATCTTTGAAACTATCGCTTAACGATGAATTGCCAGTACTACATTGGCTCCTTTCTTTTTTATGATTATTTACCGATAAGTAATTAGGAATTATCACATTGTTCTCAGGTATTTTTTCGGTCGTAGTATTCTTCTCTATACTGTCAATTTCTATCGATATCTTATTAATGTCCACCGGAGTATCGGTCCAATTTTTCGACTGATTTATACTGTTTTTTAAATTCAATAAATTAGTGTTCTGTTCATGGCTGAACAAGTAATCAGATTCGTGTACTCGATTCACTACAGTATTACTTTCTTTCAATGTTGCATTAACCGATTGTAGCAGTATCTGCGCCTTCTCTAATAATTGCGTAGTAGATAGATTCCTATATATCTCATTTGTTTTATCTACTGCCGTTTGATCTATCTTTATTTGTACTTTGGAATTTGTACTAGGTAATTTCACGTTATCTAGCGACGCAGTTCCTTTATTTTCATTTTCAATACTATCTTTCTCCAAAATATTGTTACTATCGTTCACTGATTTTCCAATATTGTTCTCCGCAATTCTTTTATCACATGATCGGTTGTTGTTAGAGGTATAGTGCGATAGTATAAAGTCCCACAACTTTCCACGGCTGAAATACAATTACAAAATCACATTTCCAGTTGATTATACAAAGTAGTAGTATTACAAAACAATTACCTAAGATGTTGTAAAATTAAGAATACTGTTGTTTCCGTATCGATGCATGCATGTAACTGTACCATGTACGGCACCTGTCCACGTAGTATATAATCGCTTACGTTTTCTTTATTGGTGGCTGATTTCTCTACAGTCTGAAACAACAAATTTATCGTTTGAATTAAGCTCGAGCACATATATTTTACTTGATGTATATTGTAGTATAAAATCATTTCTGTTCATACTTTTACAATATTGAGGCAGTTCTTGCGGACATCTTTTACAAGCATCGCTGTTTCCAAAATCTTTAATACTTTATAATGTTGAAGTTCTGAGATGGGCTTACTCAACAAAGAGATATTACAATTCAGGTATCTATTGTAAAGTTTTTCGGCCCGGTCCAAATATTTCGATATTTTTTCCTTAATTATTTCTGCTCTTATTTTATTAGAATCAGATTCAACGCCAGATCGTAAACTAGAGATTCCCATTTTGTACTGGGTAAATGCTTCCTCGTACTCTGTAAGATCTTCATGTTTAAAGGCTGCGTTCATATGTGCAGCTGCGACTAATATGTATTGGGAAGAATCTGTCCATGCTTGCGGTAAATCAGAACCGTCATGCATAGTCAGAGAAGAATTCGCATCAGCAGTAAATACATCGGTGTTCACGTTGCTGCTCGATGTCTGTATAATTACATGATCATTGTCATTTCGAAGATTATGATTCGAATCTTCATAGCAATTGTTATTTCTATTACAAATTAATTGATTATCTTCTAAACTAGATATAATTTTGTCTATGTCTGTGTTTCTTGTCATGTATGCTTTTTTATCCTCGATCTTAGAATTTGCATCATTCAACTGTGCATATTGTAATTCCTTAGATTTAGAAGCTTCTTGAGATTGCTTCGTTTCATTTTCAGTTGCGGAAATAGGTAATATAGAACTGTGAATAACTTTAGCTTCGAAAATATTCTGAGAAATGATATCGTTAGGCGGCGAATGATTTATATAAGCATGACGATCATCTTCCACTGATGTATCGGAGCTAAGAGATTGCGAACAATCGTGCACAGAATAATCTGCGTGACTAGTTTCAAAAAATTTTATGAAAATATCGCTAGAGTATAAATACGAGTGCCTGCCTACAAATTCTAGAAACTTTAATGCACATTCCCTTCTTTCTTCTATAACTTCAGCCTCGAACCTGCCAAAGAATTTTGGCTTTGGGAATGTCGGGTAACTCTCCTTGATTTGAGATCTTGCGCAAAGAATGCTTAATTCCGAGTGAAGCTTCTTGAAGTCGTTGTAACGCTTCCATACAGACACTTTAGATATTTCTTCGTGGGAAGATTTCAAAAATACCTGAAACAATGATTATTGTGAGTAATCGAATAAATAAGAAACGGATATCTTCGATTATTAATTTCTACGTTGTCTCAATCATGTATATATATTAGGTTGTCCCAAAAGTTTCTTGATTGTGTTCCTTTAATGTTGCTAAATAAATACAAACAATGCGATAATCTTTATGTTAATGTTTTAGTACTTCCTAACATGAATTTGCATTACGTGTTTGAATCGAAAACCAACTTTTGGGACAACCTAATACACATTTATTCTATTGTATTCTACATATATCTGTTAGTATTTTTAATGTATGAAATGAGGATCACTTAACGAGGTAGTCTCGTTTTTCTAGGATTACAAGGGTGCGGGATGCGCCTTCATATTTCTCGATAAAACAAAGATAGGTTTTTTCAGTATCAAAAAGTGCTAGATAAAAGATCGATCGAAGCCGCAGTTGCCCCCAAATTTCCTATTTTTACGTTTAAGAGACATAATTTGCTTATGCTTCCGAATAATGCAAATTGCACTTCGAAAATGCAAAAGTAGGCCACTTTGGGAAGCTTAAGACTAACGTTTTTCAATAGAAAAACCCCATCTCTGCATTATTGAGAAATGAGAAGGCGCATCCCGTACCCTTGCAATCCTGGAAACAAATCTCCATAACATTTAATACAGAATTAAATTAACTTTCTGATAAGCCTCATTGAGTATTAAAAAATAATGAAAAAGATAATGTCCAGTGTACGCCGTACCACAGAAGTAACTTTGTAGATGGTAAAGCCTTTCTTGTGTCGTGTCGTTTCGGGAATAATAAAACGCCTCATCCATTTGTCTCTCGTGGGTGCCATCGTTTGTATAATTAAACTATAAAACTAGAAGCTTGATAAATTGATCGGTTATCGCTTCAACTCGCACATTTCAACCATTATATTTTCACGTATCTTGCTTTTTCTTCGTTTGCGAGGCATGTATAGAGCGCGATTAATAAATCGTCAATTACTGTCATTCGCATGCACTTATATTTATCCATGTCATCGATATACCCATCGTTTCGAACAACTGTTTATAAAGTATGCGCTTACGAGTATATCAGTAAGACGCACACTATCGCCTACATAATTTAAGATCCTTCGAATGAATATTCAGTGGAAAATCACTTTTTTAGTTTTCCATTGTTTGAAAAATATAATTATATAAATTGTACGATTAATTTCGGTTACACTATACTTGTTATGATTACATGTCAGTGCTATCTTGTTTCACTATTCTTACATTACATTACAACACATTACAAACTGGATAACTGTCAGTGAATTAGTGTATGATACACTTGCTTCGATCCTTTCTTCATCACTGCATCAGCGCTACTGCGCGGCTGCGCGTGCGACGACGTGCGACGTGCGATAGCTGTTATGAACTTATAGAAGTCGAAAGTGGATATCTACGAACAATGACGTTACATTGCAAATATTCATTATTGATCATTTGTTGTTTGTAGAATATATATCTAAAATAACTATAATATTTTATTTATTACGAAAGAATTAATATATGTAGCAGAATATCTCGCCTATTGTTGAAACCAGTGGTTTCTATTTAGCACAGACGAGGTATAGGAATAGACCAAAGACCAATCACCATATTTTATACGCCCTCTACGCTGACGAACGATAAATGTTAGAACTAGTTCCACGAAAGCTGGTTATGACCAGAGTTGGGCAAAAGTTTTATAATTATGTAAATAAAAATTTCATGTAAATAAACATTTTTGCCCAACTCTGGTCATAACATCACAGACACAACTCGTTAGCCATTTGTATTTGATCGCTTTCGTGGATCTAGTTCCAACATTTATCGCTCATCAGTGTAGAGCAGTGTAGAGGGTGTAGGGCTATGGAGACCAATGGAGACTGATTGGAGACTGATTGACTGATTGGTCTACTCCTATACCTCGTCGGTGGTGTGAGACACGAAATCCCATATGGTGATTGGTCTACTTTTATACCTCGTCTGTGATAGTATCTCGTCGGTGTCCAGGGTAAAGATGATGTAGGATCTGATCCAGGCTAAAGATGATGAAAGATCTTGTCCATGCTAAAGATGATGTATATAGGAGCTGATCCAGGCTAAGCACTAGAGTAGGGGGCAGCACTATAATGGGCACGGCCTCTCTGGTGTTCACATCTATAGACCAATATGGTTTAAGATGGTGGAAAATTATCGATAGCGATGGTGCACAATATATTTTGTACAATACAAGCAATTATTCTGTCATTTTGGTATTACTAGGAGTAAAATAAATTTGTAATTTGACGAAAACATATCCTTTCAATTTTGTATATTATACATCAGAATCTTATAGTAACCACGAGTTTTTGTTGAGAATTCTATACGATCTATACGGTCGAATCAATTTAATTATATACGAATATAAAACAATTTTCAGTTTTCAATTTGAAATATTTACAATGAAGCAGAGAATATCCTCTCTGAATGAAATTTGAATTTGAATTGAAGATGACAATGATATATCGATAGTTTTCGATAGTGAGAACTATCGATAACCATCGATAGTACATCGATAGTTCTCATCGCTGTAGGAACGAGCCGGTCGAGGTCGAGCCGGCGACAGCAGGTTTCTGTATTTACAGTGATAATGAAATTTTGTAGTCCTCCCACGACCGTTTAAATATAATCTTATCTAAAAAGAAATAGTAAAAACAAACATGCATTAATTTTTTTGTTAATACATAATCACTGATAGACCGCTACCATGTATCCTGTAGCTGACAGTGAATGATTCGCGTAAATGTAAACAGGTATCACTAATACGCGTATAAAGATATACAAAGAAATTTGTATATACAATATCGTTTTGTAGATCTTGCGCGAAGTAGGGATTAGAAATATCAGGTAGTGGGGCATAGATAGTACCTATTTATGCAGGGTAATTTTTTTTGTGCCCTCTTCTCGTAGATGAACTCTTTCGTGCATCCTTTATATTACGAAACATAATTCAATTATCAAGTCAATTGAATCAAATTTAATATATTTACGGATATTTATGACAACGTATTAAGTCAAAGATATTTTCGATGACGAAAATGGAGAAGGAACAATCTCGCGTGTTGGTTCCGGTTCTTATAAGTGCCTGTGCCATTCCAATTTCAATGCTTTTCTGGATCGTAAACGTTGTTTACTCTACGTTTCATCCAGACTCTGATAATCACTTCGAAGGTACGAGCAAAGCTTACTTCGTCTTACTATTTTACTTCTCTATTTGATTGTTTAGATTTCTATAACCTTGTATATTTTTAGAGCATCTAGTAATATCACCGTGGAGGTGGTTGGCTGTCGTTGCACTTCCCACTTTTATGGCGTTCTGGGGCTTCAGGAAAAAAAGTTTGGACGTCACTGGCGCTATTCTTGGTAAGAAAATGCTCTTTAGATTGTCAAGCGAAAGAATTTATGAGTCGTAATGCTCTGTCGATTTAAAAAGAAAAAATAACGAACACACACGAAAGCGTTTTAAAATACACTTTATTATTCAGACAAGATGCAGTGGTTTGTCTGTGAAAGTTTCACTTCGAGAAGTTTTGTACATGCTACCCGTAGTAACGGAATATTATATTGCAGGATTTTTCGTGGGTTTTATTCTGACACTCACAAGTTATGTTCATCTGGCTTGTCTTTTCACATTCTTTGTTACATCTTCCAAGGCGACAAAGTTCCGTGCCCACAAAAAAAGAAAACTTGAAGCAGACTATAAGGAAGGTGGTCAAAGAAATTGGGTTCAAGTCTTATGCAATGGCGGAATGGCAACACAATTGGCACTTTTGTACCTATTGGATGTTGGCTGTGGAGAACACCCTGTAGATTTTGATAAGTATTACAGGAGTTCATGGTTGTCGATCGGTATTCTAGGTGCGTGTATAGAAAAAGAGAAATCGTAGTTCGAATTGAATTTTTAACTATTGTCGTGTTGTTTTAACTCATCGTGATGTAGGAGCTTTCTCGTGTTGCAATGGAGATACTTGGGCTTCGGAAATTGCAACAGTTATTGGTAGTAGCGATCCTTTCTTAATTACTACAGGAAAAAGAGTACCAAGAGGTAAATTCTCTGTTAAATCATAGAAGTATATAGTTTTTAAGATTCGAGTAAATTATTAATATTTCTTTTTCATTAACAGGAACCAATGGTGGTGTTTCCTGGGTAGGTCTTTTGGTTTCCGCGCTCGGCGGTTTGACAGTGGGTTTGTTTTATTACTTTACCGTACTGTATACTGTAGACTCAGCTGTACTTCAATTAGCTGCACCGCAATGGCCAGTTATTCTTGCTGGATGTTTCGGAGGTCTCCTTGGGAGTATCGTAGACTCTATTTTAGGAGCTACTTTACAATATTCTGGTAAATTATATCTTTTACCATATCGAATAATGTACTATGCTGAAAAATAGCATTAAAAATCTTGTTTCTTTGTCATAGGAATTAATGAGAATGGATTAGTGGTAGAACGTCCTGGGAAACGAGTGAGATACATTTGCGGTAGACAAATTCTGGACAATCACAGTGTCAATCTTCTGTCAAGTGTCATCGTAGCATTTACCTTACCAAAAATGGCAAATTTATTTTGGCCTTAAAATTATCTCATTTCTTTTATATTTTTTTACATATTGTAATTTATGATTGTGACTTAAAATGGGGATTCATATTGTTAAAAAGAAGAATGGAATTTTAATTTACATTTTAAAATATGTATTAATGAAGAAGACTCGAATAATTTTAGTAAGGACATTGTTAATATATTTGTTATTAATATGTGATATATATATATATATTATTAAAGAATCTCCTGTTCTTTGAAATCAAATTACAAATATATATTTAAGGCGGTACAACTACTACTTTCTTTCGAATGTTAATCCGAGGATGGCGAAATGAATTTAGTTATTAGTATGAATCAAAAACCTTTATATATATACACATTTTCTTGTTTGTTTACCCATATGAACAAACTTAAATACATTTTCGACATGTTTTTTACAGAATCGTTTTGTATCAAAATTACATGACGCATTTCATATGACAAACTGCATTATTCGTTTTTCAAAAATCAAGAAAACGAACAGAAAATTCAGCGAATATAAGATGATACCGGTGAATGTATTTTCTTATTCTCTAATTTTGATTTGCTTTCTCTGGTTTTCTTCTGTGACTGTTACCCGTATTAAACAAATGATTAGTTTGAAATATTTATTCATGTAATTTGAATATTGTAACACAATATTTCTGATTCACAATGCGCATTTACAAATAACAGGAATATCAATTCTTATTTTATACATCGTAGGTGACAAGCGTTTTTCAAACGAAGTATTTTACTCGATTTTTACATTATTTATAGCTTGGCCAAATGTACATAGATTAGTTTATCCTTTAAATGCCCCTTTAAACAATGAACGCCCCACAATGGATTGACTCGGGCACTAGCTAAATTGTTAGTTGTTCAGTCGTCAATTTTGGGACGTGCTAGGACTTGTTAGCATCGGTTTCGTCGGACTTGTTCATCCGCATAGCACCTCCTGCTACCTTGGCTCTTGACTGTGCTATGTCTCTTCGGGTGAAACCACCGTTGAATGACAAGCATATGTACAAACGTATAATCGGTTTGCGAGCGTGAGCCGGTTCGTTTCGCGTGCAACGAGTGACTATTCGCTGGCTTCTACTAAGTCGGGACTGACCTAGAGCCGTGGATACCGTAATTGGGTCGAAGGTAAAATCGACAAGAGAGACTCTACCCTCTATTCACACCCTTATTAGGGTGGCAGATTGTCGTCGAGGCTGTTTTCAATTCATCGCACCGCTCCCTCCTCGAATAGCAGCTAATTATGGGATTTACAAACCTGTTGTTTGCTTCGCGCGGCTCGCAGCATTCTTTTGCGTAGAGTCGCTACTTTAAAAGAAGATTTACTCCCCCAAATACAGGGTGAGTCGCGAAGCGTGATCAATAGACTGTGGATCTTTATGCATTTATAACAAAATTGAAATCTCTTCTATTAAAATCATTAAGGATGTTCTGGAGGTATATAAAAACGCAACAAAATTTTTGAAAATTGGACAAGATATAATTCTCACTAAATTAATGCAATTACCAAAGTTTGGGTTCGATTCACTGCACCGTTTAAGAATTATAGCAACTTAAAGTTTGCACATTTTAACACGTCTTCTTATGGAGAATTCATAAAATTCCACTTCAAACCCTATTTAAACCTTGAAAAAGCGCAACTAGAAACTCCAGTTTTTCTTATATATAGTAAAAATGATGTAATTAATTATGTTTAAAATTTATTAGGATTCACTAAACAGTATTGCAGAGCAAAAAATTATAAACTGTTACAAAACGTCAAATTTATCGTGTTTTTCATGTTTATTTTCAATAATAACCATGAATATTGATTTCTGAAGTATTTTTCATTTATTTAAATATTATATATATATATATTGAATATATCACAAATTTATTATTTTGAAGTTCAAATCAGAGGGTACTTACAATTTTTATATAATATGAAGACAATTGATTAGAAAATAAATATAACATGAAATTCACTAATTAAACGAAAGTTTTTTAAATTAATCTATTTTTTAAATGCAAAATATGCCCATGAATGGCTTTCATCGCCAATATATTGATAGATTTCGAATTTCTTGTACTTTTGTCTCCCATTGTACCTCCAGAACATCCTTAAGGGAAGAAATAACGTTCAATTTGGTTTCTATTTCTTGCAGTCGATGCAGACAATTTTTATTTTGCACGAAGATCCGCAGTCTAGTGGTCAGCTTACATTAGATTACTCTGTTGCTAGCGGTTCGATCGGACATTTTTTTAGCTAAAATAACATTGTCAACCCTGTTTTTTCGTAAAAGCATGTTGCCCTCTTCCAACATTGAAAATCCAAGCAAAAGAACGGAGAGTCCTCTGAATTAAACAATTTGATTTCTTTCACCAATTTGTTCGTCGACCCAATTACAGTCACGCTTTGCGTAGAAAGGACTAAAAGATAAGAGGGAAAAGTGAAGAGATGGGAAGTGAAGTGGTGAAAATGATGAAAGTACGGTGATTCGTTCACGTTACAGTAACCGCTGAAAGTCACTTCCCCGTCTGCTGTGATAGATAGCGAAATGGAACGGCGAAGTTCTCGGTGGTTTTGAGGGATCCACTGAATTTCACTGACTGACTATTTTCAATAATGATGATTTCGCGATGTATATGGTATAGAAACGTTGAAATCACCCATGCGGACATTTATAACGGCCGGATTGTCTCCTGGGCTCGATTTCGCCGACACAAATCCATGGATTTTGAAAATATTATACAATACGGGGAGGGGTATATCTGTAACGTGCGATCGACGGAGCGAAAGTATAATTAAAACGAAGCGCTATGTACAAAGCAATCTCTATGATTTATCAACGTTATAGGTCGCAGTCGTTTTTCATATTTCGTTCATGATTTACAGAGTACAGATCGTACCCGTATTCCTCTTTTCTAATAACACTGTCCAACAAATTTCAACTTTTTTTTATGGTTTCAATATACTGTTGGGTCCTTCTTATAGAGTTTTTTGCGCTGATTCCGAATCTGTCCTTGATTTTTCTCCTATACGCGCAGTTTTTGAGAAACATGGCTTTGAGAAAAGAACATATTTTTCAACTTTAAACAAATATTGTGATGTTATTATAAAAGATATTGAATTGTTCTTTACAGAAAAAGATTCTGTAGACTTTCCCGAATACAGTGATATCCAATATTAATATATTATGATTGTTTAAACATGTTTAAACACAAGATAAAAGTCTGCTCTATCGCGTGGTATAGTTCGATTTTCCGATGGACCCTTATTTTTTGAGATAAATTTAAAAATATCCTCAAAAACTGGTGCGAAAGTGGTGTCTCTCCGTCTTTAATGATCGTTTAAACACGTTTAAACAATCATAATGTATGAATATTGGATATCACTGTATTCGGGAAAGTCTACAGAATCTTTTGCTGTAAAGAACAATGCAATATCTTTTATAATAACATCACAAAATATTTGTTTAAAGTTTTTTCCAAAGCCATGTTTCTCAAAAACTGTGCGTATAGGAGAAAAATCAAGGACAGATTCGGAATCAGCGCAAAAAAATCTATAAGAATTACTCCAACAGTAATACTGAAAACAAATTTGATGTTGGACAGTGTAATTCCGTGAACGTTGCGGAAAATATTTCGGCGATATTGTAACGTTACTGGTTATAGAAAATTTACAATTAATATTCTCTAATAAAATCTCACGATGTCAACACTTACGGCTAAAATAAGTTAAGATAGAATTTCGAAGCTTAACAAATAACGGTCTATACTTTCGAGTAACGTGTGCATGTAGCTTATACTTTCTATTAAAAATCGAAAATAAAAAACTGAAATGGAAAGGTTCCAGTGTACGGTGAACGTGAAACACGTTTTCGTCATTTTCGATGCATAGATCGATGCCACACGTGACATCGATGACGAGTTAGAGCTGTGTTGGAGCAATATGAATATTGATGAGCACGGATCGGTGGTAGAGCCACAGACAAGGGATACTGCCGATCACTTTCATTAAGACATTTTCATTTCTACGGAGTCACGTTTGTGAATTTTCCATACCGACACAGAGTGTGAGAATAAATGCGCCCGCGCGTTTGTGTGTGTGTTTGTGAGTGCGTATGCGAGAAGGATAATACAGGGTGGTCCACGCAATTGTTCCAACTTTGATGCATTCATGACAAAAATGGGAACATGAAATTTCAAACAGCAACAACATTAGTAAAGTTTAAAGATACTGTTGCATTATTTTCAACCTGCTAAACATATATTGAGAAAGAAAATACGTTTGCATGTCGCTACAGTTTGCTGCACTTTCGGTGCAAAATTTTTATTTTAAAGACGTGTTATTTTAGACGTTAAAACGACGTCTTTAAGGGATGCACCTTCTCATTTCTCGATAATGCATGCGATAGGGTTTTTCAGTAGTGAAAAGCGCTAGACAAAAGATCAATCTAGGCCGCAATCGCCCTATTTTTACGTTTACGAGGCGTAAATTGCATTATTCCGCAGCATGTAGCTGTCGCAGCTTTATGAAAATAGCTGTATGTTTCCGAGAGAGCAATGCAAATTGCGTTGCCGAATAATGCAAATTACGCCTCGTAAACGTAAAAATAGGAATTTTGAAAAGAAAAATGAGAACTACCCCCTTAAGACGTCGTACAGTGGGGTATTCGGCCTGAAAAAGTGGAATAAACTATTTCAGCGTTATTTATAGGCTCAATGTTATAATATTATGTACCGCTGGATTCGTCATAAGATCAGCTAGAACATTATGAAATCCAAAATACATTTCAGCGTTTAAAAAATCAAATTCACCTCAATTTTTTGTAAAAAAATATTTTTTTAAACTTTCATATATTGAAGTTTGTAGACGTCTGAATACTGTTTTGTTCGAAGCATTTTTTTAGTCCAGTCAACGAAAAGTTGTAGAGGGAAATGGAAGGAACACAATTTTTAACTTTGGGACTTCGTTTGGACTAGTTAGGAGGTAAACATACTAAAAGTCCCCACTTCTAGAAGGTGAGCGGGATGCAAGGGGGCACGTAGAAGGTCCCCTTTTTCGGTTTTCCGCTTATATCTCGGAAACTATGCGTCCTAGCGATAAGACCATTCTATACAAAATTAAAGCTGACAAAATGTGCCACAAGATTGATTTCATTCAGTTTTTCGCTATCTCGCATAGTTTCCAACATATCAGCGCTCAAAGTTCACGAATTGTGCTGACGAGTTAGCTAGTGAAATAAGGCAAAAATTTCTTTTTCACAATTGGTGAACTTTGAGCGCTGATATCTCGGAAACTATGCGAGATAGCGAAAAACTGGATGAAATCAATCTTGTGGCACATTTTGTCAGCTTTAATTTTGTATAGATTGGTCTTATCGCTAGGGCGCACAGTTTCCGAGATATAAGCGGAAATCTGAAAAGGGGACCTTCTACGTGCCCCCCTGCAGCCCGCTCACCTTCTAGGAGTGGGGACTTTTAATATGTTTACCTCCTAGTCCAAACAAAGTTCCAAAGTTAAAAATTGTGTTCTTTTATTTAAATAAAAAGTTTAGTTATTATTTGCAATTGAAATCACACACGTTTATTTATTATTTAATTATTTATTATTTAAAATAAAATTTGCCCAACACTGTAATATAATACAAACTCTGTTTAAGTGCTTTTATGTTTTTTTTTCGATGATATCTTTTTTTAATCAACGATTAAAGATTAAATCAATCGGCGATTTTTCGATGATTTCTTCTTTTAATCAACGATTTTTCCACGATTTCTTTTTTTAATCATACACATTAACGAATCAATCATGATTGAAATTTTAATCGATTAATGTCCAACTCTGCCTCACTGTGTGCGTCGCTATCTGGGAACATTTGCGTGGACCATCCTTTCTGTAGAGCAGTGCCGGATTAAGCCAGTGCGGGGCCCGTAGCAAATGTTATCACGGGGCCCTAGGCTTTGTGTCGGGGCCGCTTGTGTGCAAACGTAGCGCACCCTTTTTAAACAAACACAATGAATGACCTTTTTATGATAGCAAAACTATCTGCGCCCCCTGGCATCGACTGGCGCCCTTGCCCGTTCATCTTTCGGCGCTTCTTCGATGAGACGCCCGTGTGCGGGACACAACCTGCCCAACCGCACGCGGCGGCCCTGTTTTGTATGGCGCGGGGCCCCCAGAAGCGCGGGGCCCGTAGCATTTGCTACTTCTGCTACGGGACTTAATACGGCACTGCTGTAGAGCGTGTGCAGAGTGCAGACATAGTCCTGTAAAGTAGTATCGTTCTTCAGATCTTTCGTTCGTTTATTATACAGTATTTATATGAAAGTTATACGTTAAGAAACAAAGTGTTCGATTCATTACAACACGGACGCCGCCGTGCAAGAATTGGTCCGATTTCGCAGAAGAATATTGCCTTCCCATTTCCTCTTGAACTGCGCTATTACCTGCAGCACGAGCGCATCGTTTCATTAATGAAAATATCTGTGGCACGCGTTTTGGTTAATTAGCAATAATCTCACGACCGACTAGAATTCGTTGACTCACCTCGCCGTTGCAGAAGCAGAATAAAATGGCGACACAGAGACCCTGCGGAAGCAAACCAATTTAGAACCATAAACGCTAACTAGATCTAATAATGTTTAACGTCGTTTCTCGTTATATCCCGGTCAATTTGACCGTCGGAATTTTATTCTCAAATGACTGGAACTCGTTTTACATTCTACGTTTTATCGCAGCCCGTTCGGTTAGTTCGCGAAGTGACCAGCTCACCTGGAAAGAGGCCGTGATTGCCGAAAGAACCTCATAAAACTGCTCCCACGGATGATTCTTCGGCGGTCTGAAGGGGATGACCAAATAGTGTAAGCCTAGGAGAGGTACCAGCAGCATCGTCGCTCTGCGAAAGGGCGAAACCATTCAACCGAAACAGTTTAGCAGAATTTTTCGAACAGCAAAAATCATTGAGAATACTTATATCGTTTAAATATATACGAATATATTCAATATCGAAAAATTATATACTCATCGAGAATATTTACATCTATATAAATAAAAATGTAATGTTTGTTTGTTCAAAATCTCTAACAACTCCGAAACGTAGAAAGCTGGGGTTTGAGCCATTAGACGCAGCGTTTCTTCGGGAAGGTTTTTCAGGACAATCCGCATTCGAAAAAGTCCATTCGTTCAAAAGTTATGACGTCGTTAGTGACCAGAGACGACTTTTCCGCCCTCTTTTGCGCACGTTTCTGCTTATAACTTTTGACTGGTAGCACCAATATTCAATTTGAGGTACCCATTGGATTCAGCTCGCCGAGTTCTTTCAAATAACTACTGATTCGATTCTGTAGGTCGCATAATTTAGGAGTAATAACACACAAAAGTGTGCGTTTTCCTTAAACTTTTTGGTTTACCGACTTTTTAAACTGCTGTAGCTTTTCAACGGTAGGTTTTAGGAAATATCTGAAACCACCATCGCGATTGGAAATTTAATTCTCTACAAATTTCATATTTGACATTTTTTTCTCCGACGCGATCTAAGGGCTATACTAAATATTTTACGATTCCATTTCAATGTTTCCGATTGCAATGTTAACTTGAATTCCCATAGATTTCGATTTATTTTCAAAAAATATTGTATATCTACAAGCATTGTGAAATAAAACGAATTAGAAACGTGCGCTTCTTTCTTTTCCATTTAACCAATTAACCATTCAATCAAAGATGAGCCACAGCAACGCGTGGCCGAGTACAGCTAGTCATTTAAATATACAGGGTGGGCCATTTAAATGGGAATACCTAAATATCTTGGTTATTATTAGTCGTACAAAAAATCTCCACAGAATTATTATATAGATAAATTATATAGATAATTACCCTTTTTCTAAAAAAAGGGCCTCCCCTCAGATTTTGATGAAACTTAAATACAATATGTTGTCAAGGTCATCATTCAAGATATTTACAGTTTACTTACGTGTTCCGAAATCATATGTCGTGTTAAAAATGGAGGCCATTAGCATTGATGCAGTACTGAAGTCTTGTACTAAACGGTCTGTATGCGTTTTCTATTTCCTGCGGCGTAAGTAAAACACATGCCCTAGTAATTCTTTAGGACATATATATTAATGTAAACATCTTGATATCAGATGAGCCGAATCATACATTATGATAGGTCGTTGAATTTGTTATTTTATTCTCTATGAGAATATGAACAAAAAAAATATATGATTGCATTTAAAAAAATATCGATGACCTTGAAATCTTGTAAAAAAAATGACCTTGAGAAAAAATTTTTACCATCAAATTCGCACCTTAAAACAGTACAACTTTATTCTGTGGAGATTTTTTGTACGATTAATAATAACCGAGATATTTAGGTGTTCCCATTTAAATGCCCCACCCTGTATACGAATATATTCAATGTCAAAAATATATACTCATTGAGCATATTTATATCATTTAAATATATACGAATATACAGGGTGGGGCGCCACATTTTGCCACCTCAAATATCTTTGTTCTTTTCAAAGATACATCAAATGTCTGAAGGACAAAGTTGAATGGTAAAATGGGGCCCATACGATACCAAAAATTTTTTTGTTTTTATGTAATTTTTTTTAGAGATATGAAGGTCACCTTCATTTTTTTAAAATGGAATGAGGTATTTTTTAATACGTCAATCGATGCAGCTGAACATTCGTTATGAAAAAGTACTAACCTATGTATGTAGAAAAGTTAGTAGTTCAGGAGATATTTCAATTTAAATAACTCTAAAACACCATTACTGTCGTACTAAGACGTTACAGAAGTAAGTAAACGCTAACGTCTTAGTACGACAGTAATGGTGTTATTTAAATTGAAATATCTCCTGAACTACTAACTTTTCGACTTACATAGGTTAGTACTTTTTTATAACGAATGTCCAGCTGCATCGAGTGACGTATTAAAAAATACCTCATTCCATTTAAAAAAATGAAGGTGACCTTCATGTCTCTAAAAGAAATTATATAAAAACAAAAAATTTTTTGGTATCGTATGGGCCCCATTTTACCATTCAACTTTGTCCTCCAGACATTTGATGTATCTTTGAAAACAACAAAGATATTTGAGATGGCAAAATGTGGCGTCCCACCCTGTATTCTCAATGAAGTTAATAGAATTATAGTCACCTAAATGCCTGCCGTATGGACCTCGATGGCTGTGAACGGACAGCAGGCCCTGCCCTCAGCTTCATCAGCAGAACCCTCACAATGTTGATGAGGAACAGCATATTCAGAACGGTAGATACGCAGACTGGGTAGACCAGTGCATTCATGTAGTTGCCCTCGCTGATCCAACACCTGCGATCATTATCGATGCATAGGACAAGTTAGAACAGAAACTGCCTCGTTAGAACGCGGAACTTTCAACCGCCACGTAAAAAGACCGTAACTCTTTGCGAAAGAAAGTTCCTACTGTACAGCCAAAGTACGATATTCCATAAAAATGTAAAAAATGTTTTATCATTTGACTCTGCAAGTTTAACACAAATTTTCAATATAAAGAAATATCTATTTTTCCCATATTCTGCAATATTTCAGCTTTAATTACAAAAAAAAAGAATTGCTGTATCTCATTTCTATCGGAAGTTCTTTGATTTTAACACAAAATTCGGGTTACCATGGATTCGTCGACAACTTATTTCACCGACACTGTTTTCATCGACACGATTTGACCGACAGTAACTTTCGTGTACACTATGTTTTCATCGACATTGTGAAATCGTCGACGTATGCTTTCATCGACAGTCCGTGTATAGCGACAGGTTTGATTCGTATTCAATGTTGAGTATCTAATGTTGAATAATCGTTATTATCACTGTTATGTTCCAGACGTATTTAGTTTTTTGCTTGTGTAATAAATAATAAAGAGAAGTACAAAGCATTTCTTCAAATAAACAAACTTTATTAATAGGTACACACAAATGAACAAAGATCATAATATTTCATTTAATTTCAAACATAATTGTGTAAATACATATACAAAATTTTAATAAACAAAACGAATGCTACGAATATACATATATAAATTACAAAATATAACAAAATTGTACAATAATTACACAAATATCAAGTCATGAAATTAAAGCGATATATTTTGTATCGTCGATACTTTTCGGTTCTATACGCTTATTTTTCTTTCTGGCACATAATACCTGTTGTTTTAACGCTCCCTCCATAGGAAGGCATTGTCGAATAGAGTTGTCAATCTTTGAAATTACATTTCTGACAATAGTACAGTAAAAGCTGCAATCGTTGTCCAAAGGCCGGGGGTTTCAGCGGACAACGACCGTGCCCGGACACTATTTTTGATTTATGACTGCGTCTTTAGTGAAACGGCTAGTTAAATGACAAAGAAAAGCATTCGCAGTCAAAAGCAATCAACTGTCTGGCTTTAGAAAACTCCTTTTTTCCTTGCCATATTCCTTTCCTATTGTTCTCCGTTCTGCGCGGATCTGGACGCAGGCCTAATCCTCTCGTTGACAGGCAGTGGAGTGGGTAGGCACTGGACAACGATCGTGCCCACGATTCAGGACAACGAAGGAGCGATTACTGTACAGAGTTTTTCGTTAGTAATTAATGCTAATTCTTTGATTTCATTGCAACTTTTACTAACTCCTATGCGTGATGGTTCTGGGGCATGATTATGCTTTGAAGAATCGTGGTAACGAATTACATGTTGATCATGTACATATATTGTATTTGCAGTACCACGACATTCGCAACTGTTTCCTCCAACACCACGTTTTTCACATACCCAATAATATAAGTTATCACTATTTCTATTTTTTTTTAAATATAAAATCATCAATTACAATTTTCTGTTTTCCACGAATAGACGAAATAACTTCCGCCCGTCCTTCAAAATTAATCTGATGTGTCGAGCTCATTGCATTTGTTTTACGAACACTTTAACACAACAATCACGGACCAAAGCAGGAACCGTACTGACACATAGCAGCGTCACAAGTCGGGGTGTATAATATAACAACAATTTTTAACTTCCCGATTTTATAAGGAAGTTATTGTAATTACCCCGAAAATCGAAAATCGAGTTTTTAGCAGATCTTCACGTTTCATGGTCATTGGAGTCATTTTAGACTATTTTTATCAAAATGTTTGTATGCGTGTGTGTGTGTGCGTATGTCTGTTTCTATGGTATCAAATTTTTCGTTAACGTTTTCTGAAAACGTAATAACGCGATCAGAATGATGAACGATGCAATCGATATGCCCCGTCGTAACTTAGAGTTGATTAGATTTTGGTCCGTATTGGTCAAGTAGTTTTTAGATTTTTAGTTTTTTTCGAAAGAAGTTGATTCTACAATGCAATTTATAAGGGAGGACGGAAATTTTCCACCAAAGAAACAAACGTAATTACATAAAAAAATTTTTTCCTGATTTTTTTTTTAAATTAAAAAAATTTTTTTTTTTAAACTGATGCTAACGTTACCACTTGGAATAATCGAAAGTTATTCCAATGCAAGAGTGGGTTAATCATCGCTACTGCTGACAATACCTTTTCAAAGAATATCAATGAGTGTGCAAACTAATTTACATTGCAATCTTTGATAATACAATCTATTCAAAACGAATTGTTACCTGCAATTTTTATTCAACAGACTACGTACGTCGTTTCATCGGTAGGACGCACCGTTGACAGACGTTAACGTTTACTTAATATTGTAACGTCTTAGTACGATAGTAATGGTGTTTTAGCATCTTCAAAAGCGTGCGAGTTATTCATGTGACCTGTTTCTGGTGCCCCACCCTGTATATATACATATATATTATAATTCTAACTTCTTTTTGCTAACTCTAGATTAGCTTCCTTAGCTAGACTAGCTAGCTTAGATTAACTCTTAGAAGCTAATCATTTGAACCATGACGTAATAGATTATATTTGAATACCCTTTATAAATATAAGAAGAAGTATATATTTCACAGAGTAGAATATCAAAACAATGCGTTTGATTGTGGAGCATTTGCGATTTATTTTGCAACATTACTATGCTATAACAGGGAACCAAGCGAGCAACGAGCATACGATGTTGGTTTAATGCGACGTCATATAGCAAACATTTTGATAAGTAGAAAACTATTGAACTTCCCTGAAAACGTATAATCTTCTTAAAATGTACATTAAATAATGACAATAAATAATATACTGCAACTAATGAAACGAATTTTCGGAAGTTCTTTGTGTGACTCTCCAAGAGTCACACACCAAATATAAAAAAACATTAATAGCTGTAGACCCTACTAGCCATGCGAACCAATATCCCTCTCGCAACAGCAGTGGTACCCGCGAACTCGCGAAGCGAGTGAGCAACAACATCCCTCTAGTTTATGTAGCTATCAGTTCGTGGAAACAAGTGAACTCACACCTGTCGCTAAACACGAGCTGTCGATGAAAGCATACGTCGACAATTTAACCGTGTCGGTCAAATCATTTGTCGACGATTTCACAATGTCGACGAAAACATGGTGTCGACGAAAGTTACTGTCGGTCAAATCGTGTCTATGAAAACAGTGTCGGTGAAATGAGTTGTCGACGAAACCCATGGTAACCCCAAAATTCATCGGTTTTGGAAATCTGCAGCACGACCCTGACCATTTATAAAAGAATATCAACGCGACGAAAGCAGATTTCCGTGGGAATCAGTTAAATCCGACCGAAATGCGGCGGGATCGATTAATCCCGTATTCCCCAAAAAAGCAGGATGATTCTGGCGACAGTGTCCGCGGGTCAATTTATTTTAGCGAGGTCGTTTCGGTGTTCAGCGCGGCGTGTCTCCTTTGTTCGTCACGGATTTCGGAGCTGTCATCGGGCTAGGCGACGATAAACCAATTGCCCCGGTTTTGATCCTCTGGCTCTAGTTCGTCGCACGTGCTGCACCCTCGGGTACGAGCTGCACGAGATGCACCGGGTGTCATTGTCGTGTCTGCCTCGGAGAACCATTTTCAACCACCCCCGCGCGATAGGAAGTCAACGGGGGACACGGTCGCTCGATACTCCGCACCGCGATGACGGTCATGGTGTTGCGGTTCCCTCGGGATTTCGTGAGCTGCTTCGCGATTAATGCACCGAGACGCCGATTTTCCTAACAACGATGCACCCACGTACCGACACTTCCGCCGGAAGTTGCTCGGATAAACTTCCTCTCGGTCACGTGCCGTGTACCAGAGTGACGGGGAAGCGTATCATTAGGTAAACGGTGGGATTTCCATAATCGCGTAAACAAATAGACGTAAGAAATAGAATACCTGAAAATAATATGATTGGACAGCGGTTTTGATGCATTTATGATAACAGTGAGCAGGCGTGTGTGTGATTCGAAATAGTAAAAACATTAGTAGAATTTAGAAATACTGTGTTACATTATTGTCAACCATAGTTGGGCATTAATCAATTAAAATTTGGGTCCCATGGAAATCTCTCTCTCTCTCTCTCACCGACACAAATTTCCCCGATACGGTTTTCACCGACTCCAGATTTGACCGACAACGAATTTGATCGATAACGATTTGAGACGACCACAGTATGATAATACATATGATAATACTGTATGATAGTACATACTGTGGTCGTCTCAAGTCGTTGTCGGTCAAAATCGTTTTCGGTTAAAGGCGTTATTGGCCAAAGTTATTGTCGATCAAATCTGGAGTGGGTGAAAACCGTGTCGGGGAAATTTGTGTCGGTGATTTCCATGGGACCCTTAAAATTTTAACCAAGATTGATTGATTAATGTATACGATTAAAAATATGTAATCATCGATAAATCAACGATTGATTCAATCGATTGATCAAGTTAATCGTCAATGGTTGATTAAAAGAAGAAATCATCGAAAAATCGGAGACTGATTTAATCAACTGTTGATTTAATAAATTGTAATAAGGAGGGAGAGAGAGAGAGACAGAGAGCGGAGATGGAGAATTGACAGAAATATATCTCAACAAAAAAACTCAGTTTACATTTTTTTCAGTATGCATACAGTTTTGATTCCGTATTTCATTTCGAAATTTCAGCAGTTAATCATTAATCAATTATCCGATTGACGATTACAATTGAAAAGAATGAAATCGTTAACCGCAATTAACGACTAAAGTAGGCGTTTAATTGTTAACTGCGATTAAATTTATTCGTCAATCGTCGATTAACTTTTTGCCCAACTTTGTTGTCAACCTAGTAAACACATTATGAAAGAAAATTATTATATAATTTCCATTTCACTCTCTCCAGTTTGTTGGATATTAAAGTGCAACATTTTATTTTACATAAAGATCCGCTGTCTAATCATGATCCACCATATTTATTTTGCATCACATTCGCTTCACGTTGTTTCAGTTGCACCGGGAATATTTCTTGTCCCTTTTTTCGGGAGGCTATTCGGTATTGCTCAGCGTTGTTTATTATTTTTTCATTAAATCTGCCCGAATATACATTTGAGTGTTCGCACATTGTTTTCGTGCCCATCTGTTTCCCTTGTCAGTATACATAGAGCAGTCCCGGTGCTATCAATCTTATCGTGTTCCTGTCCTTGTTGAAA
The DNA here is from genome assembly GCA_028455605.1 of Lasioglossum malachurum. Lineage (NCBI taxonomy): Eukaryota > Metazoa > Arthropoda > Insecta > Hymenoptera > Halictidae > Lasioglossum > Lasioglossum malachurum. Next base: position 15,079,688 of record CM052318.1, on the reverse strand, counting down.
AGCGTATTTCTGTTTTCCCTTTTTTACGTATTTCAATCGGACGGTCCATAACTCTCGAAATTCCGTCGCTAAATAATTTTGATCTTCGCGTCGATTCCACTAAATTCCAGCGAATTCGTTGGAAAATGGAGAACGTTCCGGGGAACGTTGATCGAACTGGCAACGGTAACCGCGAAGCTTAATGTTATTTGCAAATCGATCGAGGTTCCCCGATGAACAAATACCTCCATCTCGGCTGGAGAGGCCGATGGTGAATTTTTAAGAACGAATGCAAACACATGCATGCCCATCTCGAGTTTCCCGTTGCGCTCAGATCCCGCAGGAATTTAAATGTCTTCCGCTGCTAAACGACCAAAACTTGATATTCAAAAACAAGACCGAAGGATCGACGCAATTGAAAATCGTTCTGCGGGTCGAAATTAAAATTGCAAATTCCAAGAATAATCTTTCAACCCTTAGCTCTGAAGCGTCGCTAAAAATTACTGTACCATTACTCAAAATTTCGTTTGCATCGGTATCTCTCTAATCAATCACTGATCATCTAGGTATTGTATGAGGTGTTGTGTCAATTTTATGCCCATAAAATGAAAAGAGAAAATTATATAGAATGGACTTATTCTAGGTCGGAAAAAATGTTTAACTTTCCAGTTAACACTTTATCTACCGGTAGCCTATTACAGTAAATCCTCTATAAACGTAAGAAGGTTGTACACGATAAACGCAAAAAAATATCCCCTCCACTGTAGTAATCTGATCTCGGCTCGGGTATATCGGTATGAACCACTACTAATGTGCATTCTCACAATATAACACCAATATTAAAACTTTTTTATTATTACTTATTTTTTTATGAAACTTTCACCAATATATTTGTGGCATTTTTCTGATTAAAATAAGACCAAACACGGTATAATTTCAACTGTATTTAGTGGTTTAATTGACGATGAACGTTTCGGGCACAGGGAAGGACAGTGTATGGGCGAGAAAGCGACGCGGAGTCCTTCTCTACGTTTGGCTCGGTCTTTGAAACTCAAATAAAAAAAAAACATATAAAAAAAACTTTTTGAAAACCACGCTTATATTAAAATGCACTATAAAAAGGAGAAAATCATTTTTTCAAACACATTAGTGACTATAAATAAAAGTGTGGAGCGCTAAACTATATTGACGTAATCTTCGTGGGCGCCCCACGCTTTTATTTATAGTCACTAATGTCTAAAAAAATTATTTTCTCTCCTTTTTAGTGCATATTAATATAAGCGTGGTTTTTAAAAAGATTCTTTTCATATATTTTTTTATTTTCTACTTCTACGAGTCTTTTTTAAATGCAACGCAAGATATAGTAATACTGGTATGAAATATGTAGTAAGATATAGAAACGCAAGATATGGAAATACGCGAGATAGAAGGAGGGGATGACTCCGAGAGACGACGTCTCTTGATGGAGTCCGATATTGTCCGAAATGGGTCTGAATGAATGGAACACCACACTGAGTGAGCTGTCTGAGCCAGTGATGCCAGAATCGTGGTATGTACCGTGGTACTAAACCATACCCCCAGCAGTGTTCCGATTGAACCCACCGTTTTTCGCGCATGCGCGGCCAGGACAGTAGCGTATCTACAATGACGCAGCAGAGCGACCAGGGCCCTGACGCCTTGAGGCAGTTGTATTGGCGGGAATGTACCGGTGAATGTACCCATCCTCAAAATAAAGAATAAGTTTCAATTATGTTAAATTTCAATATTTCATATGTACACACTAATAATTTTTTAAAAGTCTGCGGGGTGCTCAAGCTACCCGATATCATCGAAATGGTTACGTTACTGAGGCTGAAATTGCCGCGCATGCGCAAAAACGGTGGGTTCAATCGGAACACTGACCCCCAGTTAGACCCAGTGTCGCCAGGAGTTTCCTCTCCTCCTTTTCCCCTTCCACTATCATATTCCAGCACCATGCGCACACTCCAACGTCCGCCACTAAGATCGTAGACCACGGTGCCTGTGCCGTAGACTGGTCTGGTTAACAGAGAGGGGGTAAACTGTATTCCCCTCGATTTCCTCGATCTGGCGACACTGGTTATACCTACTGTTGCCCCTACTTTCCTTTTCCAACGCGCTCGCGCGCTACACGCACCAGATTGATGCCATCACTGAGTAGAGGTACGCTCGTGCGTCTAGAGCGCGAGCGCGTTGGAAAAGGAAAGTAGGGGCAACAGTAGGTCATAGTGGGGGGATGGTTTAGAGTACTACGGTACCACGATACTGATACCATCACGGGTCTGAGCTTAGACCATATACATATACTAATAGACCCGGCATAGGTATAGTATGTGTATAGGAAAACCGAGAGTTCACATCGACAAAGACAAGGTACTCTGTGACGTCAGAAGATAAGTCTTAAGATAATTTCAAAATGGCTGATACGAAAACCTTAGACCATGTATGTGTATACTACTGTAATACCTTAATAAAACATATAGAATAAACATCTGTATCTCAAATACAGTTTATAATTGATTATTTCATGATACACTGCCATATTCTTTGAAATTATTCTGTTACCCTATAAGCCAAGCGTAGTCACTGTCGATGAGCATAGCTTATACATCTTTTAAAAATGTGACGTCACAGAGTACTTTACCGAGGGGAAAACTATCTGTGCCGGGTCTATAGGTATACATGGTCTAAGGGTCTGAGCTCCTTCGGTGCGAAATGGGTCAGTGGAGTGGGAATGAGTCGGAGTGGGAATGCGTAGTGGAGTAGGGAGCGCTGGCGCGCGGAGTGGGGATCGCTGAACGCGATGACGTACTACCGAGTGTCGCGCGGCGAGATGTGACGGTTAATATTAACATTTTTTTTTCTCCTAGACGCACAGTTTTTTTAAAATTTGTTTTTTAATATTGCATTGTCATCCAGTTCTGAGCTATGTTTAAAGTTTCAAGCCTCTAGCTCTAGTTCATCGGGAAGTGGTTTAAAATTCGATTAAAAGATTTGACGCATACAACAACGACAACAACTCGGCAAGCTAATATAAGCGTGGTGAAAAACGGTGTCCCGTCTACGATACATGCAAACGACTTCCCCCGAGGCTTTTGCGTTTATAGAGGATTTACTGTAGGCTTTTCAATAATTGTGCTGCACCAAATGGTAGTTTAAAAATCTTCTTTTACACAATAATCCCGATGGAAATTATTGGATTTTGTTATTGAGCGTGAGTTGTTGGTTTATGATTAAAATTGCTGTTGCTATTGAAGGATTCTTTTAAAAAAAACCTCAGTCCCATAGGTAACGTGGTAAAATATCTCCGAGTGTAAAGAGCTAATGAGTGGTACAGTGTTTCTGCTGCGGGTAATGGTTCGAATTTGCGTTTTTAGGCTACTTACTGTTCAGTGTCCGCAGGATCGTCGCTTAGCGCCCTCAAAGAAGCATAAATTGTGACGAAGACCGCGGGGACCGGCCATCCCAGCGCTATCAACCACTTTACCAGCTTGTGCTCGCTGGTGAAAGCACTGACGAGCAGCGTGTGAAGGTAAAAACCCTCGCACAACATCCACGCGTAATTAGTGAGCAAAAAGTAGTGGAGGATAATGTGCAAGAGCCGGCACGTTACCTGTAAACGTAAATATTAAATTCGGCTTTAGCAGGCCAGTTTTGTCCACTTCGAAACTGCCGCGTTCACCACCGAATGGCTTTATGCAAATTCCCCTTCTTTTTTGCAGTTGACCCGGCAAAAAGCTGAAAGCCGGGAAAATTTCTTTCGACGTCTAAATTATCTCCTGGGATAAAAGTACGATTACTTCTATTAATACGTACGTTTCCTAGCATTTTAGAAAATTTACATATGTATATCCTACACGCGTATTTGGAAAGATCTTCAATTGTACAGTGAGGAGCACAAGTGAACACACATCCGATATTTTTAGAAAAACGTATTTTTATTTAATGTTTGCATAAAAAATAGAATAAACATAAAATACATAGCATTAAGCACAAAGTTTGGTAAATATTGCTATGAGGGGACCCATCTCGGATCACCTTGACCTTGGCATATGTTGTCAAGGACAACATGCTGAACAACTTTTGTGGATACATCTATCCGTCGCTCGGACTTAGTTTCCGAGATATCCACAAAAAACTATCGCTAATACTGTATTGAATTTTCCGTATTCTTGCATGATCCGTGGCAACGTAAGCCTGTTCCGTGGCGGCATCTATTTATTTTCTGTTTGTAAACACGTTGTGGGGATCAGAGAGAAAACAGAACAGAGTGTCACTCTATATAGGTTGAGCTTTCAATTTTGAAAGTCTACTTCTCGATTTTTGCATGCGTGGTGGGCCCTCTCCGCCCTCGCCCCCCCACCACCTAACCTAACTAATTCTGATCGCATAATTTTTGCATTATATATAGTCTTCATACAGAATTTGAACTAGTAATGGAAAAATATATATCATGCAATCAGGACAGAGTTGAGCAAAAAATTAATCAACGATTGACGACTAAATTTCTACTTCAATCGTTACATATAATCGCAATTAACAATTAATCTCCTAGTTTAGTCGTTAGTTGCGGTTAACGATTAAATACTTATTAATCGTTAATTGCGATTAACGATTATTAATGATTAATGATTAACTGCTGAAATTTCGAAATGAAATACGTAATCAAAACTGTATGGATACTGAAAAAAATGTAAACTCTGTTTACGTGCTTTTATGTTTGAAGTTATTATTCCTGAAAAGTTACGACGATTGACGATTAAATCAATCGATTGAATATCAATCGCCGATTTTTCGACGATTTCTTCATTTAATCAACGATTGACGATTAACTTCATCAATCGATTGAATCAATCGCCGATTTTTCGACGATATCTTTTTTTAATCGTACACATTAATCAGTCAACCATGATTAAAATTTTAATCGATTAATGCCCAACCATGAATCAGAATTAGTTAGGTTTAGGTGGGGGGGGGGGTGCGGAGTGCAAAAATTCTTTCTTGTAATTATCTCGGAACCTAAGTTCAAGCGACGAGTAGATATATATAGACAAAAGTTGTTCAGAATGTTGTTCTTTACAGCATATGTCAAGGTCAAGGTGATAACCAGTTCAAACTAGCTGCATATCAAAGCTACACGAATCACTCTTTTTTCACGAATATCTCGGAAACTAAGGCCGAGCGACGGATAATTTATAAAGCAAAGTTGTTCAGAATGGTGTCCTTGACAACATATGTCAAGATGAAGGTGATCCGAGATGGGTCCCCTCATATTTACCCAAAATTTTAGCTTTACAAGAAAATTGTACTGATCGTGATATTATTATTGTTTTGATAAATACACACTTTTTTCGTGTAGTCGGTTTTGCACCGTAATAGAACGTTTGTTTCTGAGAAACGAAAACATATTTTTTGTAAACAGTGACTGGTGTTATTCGTGTCCGGGAGTACTCTAGTAGTTGTACTTTTGTTGTTCGTGCAGTAACACGCATTAACGTACTGTCATGCAGCCATTATCAAAGACTGTGAAAGATGGTATTATTTCTCAATTAAAATCTGGCTTATCAACGAGAAAAGTTGCCGAGAAGTTTGCATAAAATACGAAAACGATATTGTAATGATGTTCCTACATCTTACGGAGGACGTCCGAAAATATTGTCTCATCAGGACAAAAGCGACGATTAACAAAATATATAACTTGAGAAGTCACGACGACGGCGTCAATGGCTGCAAAGTTGTTGGAAAGAGATGTTGAAAAGAAAATAAGCAACTGGTCGGCTCGAAAAGCATTAAAAGAAACTAGTTTTATATCAATGGAGAAGACGAAGAAACCTGCTCTTTCAAAGGAAAATATTAAAGCTCGTTTAAGTTCTGTCAAAAAATATATAAATTGGAATGAAGAACAATGGAAGACCGTGATTTTTTTTTCAGACGAGTCTAAAATAAATCGAATTTATCGGATGGACGTTCTTGGTGTCGGAAGAGGAAACGCGAATCCCTTTTGCCGCGTCATGTTAAACAGACAATTAAATTTGGCGGTGGTTCACTCATGTTATGGGGTTGCCTTACGCCATATGGGGTAGGTCCATTTCATCGAATTGAAAGTACGGTGATCCAGTTCACTTACAAAAACATTTTAGAACAGAATTTATTGGATGTTATTGATAACATGCCGGTACAAGCATGTGATGTTGTTTTCCAACACGATAACGCCCCAGGGCATACTGCAAAAAGCATCAAAAATTGGGGTTACCCTTGGTTCGTCAACAACCCATTTCATCGACACTATGTTTTCATCGACAGTCCGTCTTTAACGACAAGTTTGAGTTCATTAATTTCTACTGACACCAAATTCGCGTATTTGCTAATGTAGATTAATCGTTATTATCATTGTCATGTTCTCCACGCATTTAGTTGCTTGTATAATAAATATAAAGAGAATTACAAAGCATTGTTATTTAGATCAAAGTTTTTATTGCTACTTTATTAATCGGAATTTTTCCAAAGAAACAAACTTTATTAATAGGTACACACAAATGAATGAAAAATCATAACATTTAATTTAATTTCAAACATAATTGTGTAAATACATATAAAAAATGTGCGAATAAACAGAACGAATGTACATATATAGACTACTAAACATAACAAAATTGTACAATAATTACACAAATATCAAGTAATGAAATTAAAGCGATATGAATAATAAACTCAAACCTGTCGTTCAACGCGGACTGTCGATGAAAACATATGACTATGATTTGACCGTGTCGATGAAAACATAGTGTCGACGAAAGTTACTGTCGGTCAAATTGCGTCGATGAAAACGGTGTCGGTGAAATGGGTTGTCCACGAACCAAGGGTAACTCCAAAAATTGGCTAGAGTCTCAACAATGTCAAACGATGTCGTGGCCTGCTCAAAGCCCAGACTTAAATGCTATCGAGAATGTCTGGGCACAGTGGCGCACCCAGGATGTAATCTTGGGGGGGGCCGAGTTGTACCCAGCTCTAGGTTTTGCGTGATGACCTTTTCTTTAGCCAAAATATTTGTCAACGGTACCCAGGGCTATTCCGCGATTTTTAATTTTGGAAGCTAAACATTTTTTTCTTGGGGGTGGGGGGACTTGGCACCCTGGCTCCCCCCTGGGTGCGCCACTGTCTGGGCATATTTAAAAATGAAATTATTGAATAACTACAATAATCCAGCAACGACAATAAATGATTTGTGACAAAGAGTAAAGCAACAGCGGTATTCTATTCCTCCAGAACACTGCCGAAATATAATTTCAAGTATGCATAAACGCATTCAAGCCACTGCCAAGGCGAAAGGTTTCTGGGCAAAGTATTAAAAGCATGAAAATATGAAATGTTTATTTGAAAATAAATTTTGTGGTGCAAAACCGATTACACGAAAACAATTTGTATGTATCAAAATAATAATAATATCACCATTGTTTAAATGTTTTTGGAAAGCTGTTATATTGTTCTTGATACTGTGTATTTTGCTTTTTTTATTCCATATGCAAACATTGAACAAAAATACATTTTTCTAAAAAGTCTCACTGTATAATTATGCAGAATGAACTCCGGAGGAATGGTCTGTATCATAAAAAATTGTTGAAATTAAATTCCCTTTTATATGTATATAACAAGAGAAAATAGAATTTTTTTATATAACTATACTTTTCGTAGTACACGAATGCATTATAAACACAATAAACACTCTCTGTTAACAGTGAACGATATAAAATCTATTGATTTTATATATAATCTAATAAACCGGCAAATGGAAGATCAAAATATCCAATTTACTCGCTCACAAAGCGTATGAACAAAGCTAATAAATTGAATACAGTTCATGGACGTTCATTGTAAAAGGGCTCGGGAAAACCATGAAGGGGATCAATGGCGAAAAATAACGAACGCTCGCTGGAATATAAAATTTATCGACTAGACTGGCATATACCGGAACGGTCCGAAAAAATTCATTTCATTGGACGAAACGAATGCATAATGTAATCGGCGCGGCGGTCTGGCGGCATCTCAACGAGGAATTACTCGTAAGTCAAGGGGATCATTTAACATGACAATGTCGTTGCACGTACCCCATTGTTTAACAGTAAATCCGTGTTTGCGACGATGCACCTGTACCACACCAGCCAGAGAGCGTTGTTCACAGCGAACGAGGCGAACAGGTTCATATGGAGAGTGATCCTCGCGCACCTCAGAGACCTGCATTCATCAGGGAACAATAAAAAGAAAAAACAATGGCAAACCCTTTCTCTGGGATTGAGAAATCTATGTACATATCTGTTTGTTGCGATTGCATTTATTCGGAGCTTCACGAGAGAAAAGATATAATTAAATTAAATAAAAGACTGTCCTTTCTCTCGGAGCAAGTACGTGGGTTTTCGTGGAAATGTCAGAAATTTAGATCGACTCACCGGAAATACGTGAGAATACCCAGTGAGAGCAGCAGAGCTAGGAGCGATATCGCGTATCCGGCTTCGTAAATTCCATTAATCCCCTGCTGCCACTGGAATCAAAATTAATTGCTACATTATAGGATTATGGAAGCTCACGTGAGTGAGCTCCGAACGAAATCAATCGCGTTCTACGGATCTGTTTGTGGTAATATTCTAGCTTTCCGGAAATATATATCGCTTTTTCTTCGTTTGCACTTTGATTTTCCAAATTCAGAAGCAAAATGAGTAGGTGTGATTTAAAACAGTAAAAACATTAGTAGAATTTTGAAATAATATTACAGTATTTTCAATCTGTCGAACATATTGGTCGAACGTTTGTAAATTAATATATGGTATATATAAAATATATAAAAAAAACTTTTTAAAAATTACGCTTATATTAAAATGAACTGAAAAAGAGAAAATAATTTTTTCCTGTTTCTCCATATAAAATACCGAATCTAGTTAAATGATTAATAATATTTTTCCCCAAAATTTTAAGCAATTAGTTCAAAATTTCTTCTGTTATAAAATTAGTGTGTCGGAATAGATAGAAAAATTTAATATAAATTTTGAAATAAAATCATGACATTAGTGAGAGAGAGAGAGACTATAAATAAAAGCTCCTCGCTTTTACAAATTTTGTGTGTATTTTCGTGTAAATTTTATAAATGATGTTATAAAATTAGTGTCGAAATGGATAGAAAAATTTAATATAAATTTTGAAATAAAATCATGACATTAGTGAGAGAGAGAGAGACTATAAATAAAAGCTCCTCGCTTTTACAAATTTTGTGTGTATTTTCGTGTAAATTTTATAAATGATGTTATAAAATTAGTGTCGAAATGGATAGAAAAATTGAATACAAATTTAAATAAAATCATGACATTAATGACTATAAAAATAAAAGAGCGTGGAGCTTTTATTTATAGTCACTAATGTCATGATTGTATTTGAATTTATATTAAATTCTTCTATCTATTCTCCGACAGTAATTTTATAACAGAAGAAATTTTGAACTAATTGCTCAAAACTTTGGGGAAAACTATTATTAATCATTTAACTGGGTTCTCCGGTATTTTATGGAGAACCAGGAAAAAAAGAATTTTCTCCTTTTTAGTGCATTTTAATATAAGCGTGGTCTTCAAAAAGATTTTTTTGTATTTTTTATTTTCTACTTTTATTGTCTTCGGAAGCAAGTGTGTATAGAAAATTTCATCAAGATTGAACTATGGGAAGAGAGATTCAAAATTCGATTACAAGATTTGACGCATTCAACAACAACACATAAGCGTGGTAAGAAAGCTGGAATTCAGATATTTATTTATAGATTTATTCAACAAACGTATTTCCCATTCTGTTCTATTACTGTTTGCCATTTTCGAGGTTACTTCTCGTGCTATTGAATAAACATATGAATAAATACCTTAATTTAATCTTGTCAGTATCTTGAAAGACAATCGATTTCTAATTCATTCCACATTGTTACGATACAGATAGAACATTTTTACTGCGCATAAAATTTTCTATTGTCATTTTCGACAACCGGCGTTATGAGTAAGAAGTCTTGGGACTCGCTTATGACTTCCATGGTAAAGTTATCGAGGCAGTTACAGTAGCACGGCTGTTCGGTGAATTTACGAGGGCCATGTAAGGGTTCAACATAATCCGCGTCGGAGGGGGTTGGGCCGCTCACGATGCAGAAAATGAAAATGTTCGTCGAACTATTCGCCGTATCCGGAACAATGTTGCAATTCCGGCTTGTTCCGGGTTTCAATTCGCGTGTTAGCGCCGTCAAAAACGACGGGGAACAATCGGCCGTACTATGGTGAACTTCGATTATCGTGTAATGGAACGGGAGAGAGGAGGCTTCCACGCGCGGACAATCGTATTAATACCAACCGGAAGTTATACCGCAGCGGCAACCACTAGCTAGATGAACTTCGCGTCAACTTCCGCGGCGTCTAATTACATTCGCCGGTCCCTTTGTCCCCGTAGAAATTTCATTGATCTCCATGAGAATCAATGACACTTCTCATTCACGTTTCATCCGGTTCTCGATCATTCATCGCAGTGCAAATCAAAATGAATTACATTATTTATAAGTATAAAGTATATGTGTAAATAAAACACAAAATATTATTGGCTAATGTCGTATAAATAACGAGTTATTCACATTTTTCTGTTCGGAGGTCTAGGTATCCACGGTCACGTACTTATGTACAGTAAAATATTTGCTTTTTTACAGCTTTTTGATAGTTACAGTTATGAAATTTTAATATTTACTACATAAGCCTTTATTTCTAAGAACTGCTGCACACAGGTATTGATTTCCATGCTTCTTTTATTATGGCGTACAATTCGTCAATGTTTCTCGGATTTTTGTTTTATACATGTGTGTCCACATCAGGGATGAGCAACCCGCGGCCCGCCACATTTTCTCGTGCGGCCCTTCAAAGATTTTACATTTTGACTTTTAAAAATTCCTACAGTGTCCAGCTGTTCTACAAAAGACACATACACCTTTCGCCGTTTTTTAAATAGTATTTCTATGAATGAGTGTTTTATTTCAGTAATTTTGTATACTAGATTTATTGTGTTAATAAAGAGATAATTTGATTTCATCATTCAGTGTTTGTATTATCATAATACAAACATTTTCAAATTTGTAGCTGGCCCGTTGTAAAAAAAGGTTGCTCATCCCTGGTCTACATCAATCCATAACATTTCTACCGGATTTAAGTCCGCTGATTGCGCCGGCCATTTCATTACATTAATATTCTGTGTGTGATCACTTAAACACGTTTTAACGACCCGCGCAGTGTGTTTCGGATCATTATCCGCTTGATAGATCCAATTTTCTGGCATACGTTCTTCGGCAAATGGAACTAACACATTTTTATCAATATCCAAATATATAAATCTGTCCATGATACCTGTTATTCGATGAGTCGGGCCCATACTGTTTATAGTCATGGAACCCCAAACCAAACCAGATCCTCCACCGCCTTCCACCGTCGGTTTTATGTAATTTTTCTTAAATTCTTCTCCTACTCGGCGTCTAACATACACTTTCCCGTCAGATCGAAAGTGATTAAACTTAAATTTGTCGGTAAAAATGCCTGTTGATCATTGTCGTGGTATCTAGTTAATGTGTTCTTTTGCGAATGCAATCCTGGCTCGGTGATTCTTTTCGGATATAAAAGGTTTTTTCCTAGCAACGCGGCTATTCCGGCGAAACTCATTTAATTTTCGTTGCACAGTCGTTACACTAATGTTTACTTTCGCATTTGCTAATATTTTCTTGTGTATGTCAACTGCGGTTTTAAAACGGTCAGCCTCAGATAGACGATGAATCTTTCAACCAGTTCTCTCATCAGATTTTCGGGGTCTTGCGTTACGAGGGATTTTTTTACTGTTCCATGTTGTTTAATATACCTTATAGCTTGATGGCAAGTCATAACGGATATCTCAAGTTCAGAAGCAATCTTTCGATATGACATTCCTTTCTTGCCAAGATGCTGCACTAATTGCCGTTGTCCTGGCGTGATATTTTTCCCTTGCTCATTACTGTAATATTGTACGACGTCTAAATACTGACAGAGTTCACCAGATACTGAAAGATATTGTTTACATCGCAAGCATTTCGACTTCGCTGCAAATAACACTGTCCAACAGCCAAAAAGTATTTCGATTCCCACTATGCGATTCATATAGAGTTTTTCGCGCTGATTCCGAATCTGTCCTTAATTTTTCTCCTATACCTACAGTTTTTGAGAAAACGGAGTTTAAAAAAAGACATATTTTTAAAATTTGAACAAATATATTGTGATGTTATTATAAAAAGATATTGAATTGTTCTTTACAGCAAAAGATTCCTTAGACTTTCCCGAATACAGTGATGTCTAATATTAATACATTATGATTGTCTGAACATGTTTAAACGATCATTAAAGACGGAGAGACACCACTTTTGCACCAATTTTTGGCGATATTTTTGAATTTATCTAAAAAAATAAGGGTCCGCAACTCAACTTAATAGGGTGGTTTCTCAAGATAAAAATCTGCTCTATCGCGTGGTATAGTTCGATTTTCCGCTGGATCCTTACTTTTTGAGATAAATTCAAAAATATTGTCAAAAATTGGTGCAAAAGTGGTGTCTCTCCGTCTTTAATGATCGTTTAAACATGTTTAAACAATTATTATTATTAATTAAAGTATGAAAAGTATTAATATTAAATATCACTGTATTCGGGAAAGCCTACAGAATCTTTTGCTGTAAAGAACAATTCAATATCTTTTATAATAACATCACAATATTTGTTTACAGTTGAAAAATGTGTTTTTTTTCAAAGCCATTTTCTCAAAAACTGTACGTATATGAGAAAAATTAAGGACAGATTCGGAATCAGCTCGAAAATCAATCAAATCGAAATACAAAAAAGAAGTTGGAGTTTGCTGGATAGTGTAATTACCTACAGTGTACGTAAGTAGACGTCCGGCACAAAAATCATAGGTTGAAACAAAATATTTATAAACAGCACATTTCTTGGAATAAATAAAGACCATAATCCTGGTATACACATCAGGATACCTATTTCTTAAAAATAATATATGGACAGTCATTACAGGTGTTTCAAAAAAAAATACACGAAGTATTAAAGTTCAAATATAAAGTGTACGTAAGTATATGGCCGCCACTGTACATTAGAGTACTAAATGTTCAGATTTTATTAAATATACGTATGTCACATTTTACTTCATCCAAGTGTACAATATTCTATCGTTCTTGCTTTTCTTCGGTTGGCGTACGTCGAATGAAGTTGGCAGATATTTTTTCCTGAATATGCACCTTCTTTGTTGGTATTTTTTCCATGGAAATGGTAACTTTTAACGATGTTGATTTGTATGGCATCGGTGGCGCAACTCATGCGGAAGTTATATAACGAACGTGTTCTCGAGTAAATTGGTCTGCGTATCCGTATTCGCATGTTCGCTTTGAAAAATATTGGTTTCTCTACATATATTACCTTTTTTCCCGCGAAGGTGTCTGTTTTTATCAGTTTGATTTTGAAGATGACTCTTCTTCTTACAAAAACATTAAACGATTTTCAAGCTTCAAACTCTTCCCGTTCATTTTTCCTCATAAGCGCATAATATGCAGGTGTCAGTGTTGTCGTGGCGAGGAACAATTTTTCTTGGACGGTAGAGAAAGAACAGCAGTAATGATGACTACATTATTCCGCAGCTGCTTGTTAACTTTCTGAACGAGTTTAAAAGGTAGTAATAACAAAACTGTAAAATTAGTAACTTCAGGAAACGGGAGAAAGGTTGGCGTCATAAACGGAAACGTTACCAATTACATTCTCGCGCTCGTAGAACGTGAAAAAGTAATTTCCCACTTTATCCCGTTCTTTTCTTCCTGCCCGTTTATGCACTTCAATATTTCGTTTCGAAGGATGCTGACGTTTATAGACAGTGCGTTATCCTTTAGACAGCGGATACCTATCCATTTGTGTCATAAATGCATAAAATGCATATATTGAACAACTCCACATTTTCTTATCTACATTCTCATGTTTTGTACTCTTCTGCGGTCTATCTTAACTTATTTTTCTTCTTGTGATATCTTGATATGCAGTGCACATATTTCAAGCACATAATCTGAATGCTTAAGATGCAGCTTTTATTATGCACCGTGGAAAAACGCATATGCGAGCTTGTTCGTCCCTCGATTGAATGGGAGGAGTATAAAGCTCTATAATGGTGCACGGCGCACGGTATGTCCCTTTTATGTTATAAGGAAAAGGATGGCATCGTTCACGAACGCAGTGACCTAGAGTATTATGAGCGTGTGACGTAAAAATTCGCGACTTGTCAATTTAAACGACGCGACGTCTATTCTTCTCTCGATTTCTATTAACTCTCAGCAGTCGAGTGGCGACTCTTACCAACCGGTAACTACATCAATTTCATATCCCTAAAATGAAGAAAATGATATACAGGGTGTGTCCATTAAGTTATGTCACCATTTTTTAGGCATTTCCGGTAGTGTGATTAAAAAATGTTTTAGACAAAAGTTTCTCCGTACTTGGTGAGCTACATGTTCGCATATTCTTAAATCTGAAAAAATGTTTTCCACGTTAAAAACTAAAGGTCACCTCGACTTTTTTAAATAACTTAACGGACACACCCTGTAGAATGGACGTATTCTAGGTCGGAAGAAATGTTTAATTATACAAGCTAGAATAGCTCCGACTGCAAAGGGTTAACAAGCTGACAATAATCAGATTTTCATAAGATTAGTGTTGTTTCTAGTTGAACGAAACTAGGGATTGCAACCCGGAACCATTTTCAATCCCGCGGGATTGATGTGAGATTTATTTCAGTCCCGCGAGGATTTAGGTCTTCGATCAAATACATATATGTATATTTAATAAAGAAACAAATTTTACTTAATGAGATAATCATCTTTAATCATATTAGTCAAAATTTTTATTAACAGAATACATACAAAATCTGAATCTACATCGTAAATTAAAAGAAATCTCTTTTTGGAAAACAAACTATAATTGAAATATATACATATACGTATACAGGGTGTCCCAGCTAACTTTGCCAAATTGAATATCTTTGTTGTTTCTAAAGATACGTCAAAAGTCCGAAGGACAAAGTTGAATGGTTCAGTGAGGCTCACATGATACCAAAGAAATTTTTGTTTTTATGTGATTTTTTTTAGAGTTTTCAAGGTCACCTTCATGTTTTCAAGTGGCACTTGGTATTTCGGACTTAACAGCATTATAGCCCGTATCAAGACGAATTCAACGACCTAGTAGATCATGACCTTCGAATGACCTTGAAGTACCATTTTAAAAAATGAAGGTGGCCTTTTCAATTACTTGTAATAATCTGACAACAAATTTTTTAACAAAAGTCGATCAGTTTTCGATTGGCTATACATTGCAATAAAGAAAGTTCGAAAATTTTTATTTTTAGACAACAAAAATATTTGAGGTGTACAGGGTGAGTCACCTAACTTTGCCACCTCAAATATCTTTGTTGTTTTTAAAGATACGTCAAATGTCTGCAGGACAAAGTTGAATGGTAAAATGGGGTTCATACGATATCAAAAAAATTGTTGGTTTTATGTAATTTCTTTTAGAGATATGAAAGCCACCTTCATTTTTCTAATGGAATGAGGTATTTTTTAATACATCAATCGATGCAGCTGGACATTTGTTATAAAAAAGTACTAACCTATGTATGCCGAGAAGTTAGTAGTTCCGGAGATATTTCAATTTAAATAATTCTAAAACACCATCACTGTCGTACTAAGACGTTACACTAGTAAATAAACGCTAATGTCTTAGCTATTTATGCCTATTTAAGAAATGCGGGATCAAGAAATGATGCGGGATCCTGCGGGATCCCACTTTGCGGGATTGCAATATCCCTAAACGAAACCCTATTCCACGCTAATTATATCCGCAATAATTATAACGCAATAATATTAATGACATTTCATTTAGCCGTGTAATAGTATCGATAGGGGATCCACTCGCAGGTTTCACGGCAAATGTAAAAGCTCATCGATGCAGAATTTTCCATTTCGCGACTAGGCCGTTATTTAGGGGCTGCAATCCGGGAACAATCAACGCGGATTAAAAATCTGTTCATCTCGCTCCGATGACCTTCGATTTCGTCGCTTCCGAAGGAATTCAAATACCCCGATACAAACGTAGAATTTATGATTGCCTAGCAGGCAAGTCGGAAACAGGAAATTATAACTCCGACGAAAATAAAACGATGAATCTGCACGGCTCGTCTCGACGTCGACGTCGCTGCTGAATTTGTAGTACCTTCCTGGCCGAAAAGCGTCAGCATTTTTTGCCGTATCGTTTCTTGTTTTACCGACATACCCAGCCTGTATTTTATTCCGAAAAACGGTGAAAATAATCGCACACAGTAGAATTTGCTATGCCCGAGCTTCCAGGAATATGCATAGTCTTTTATCTCGTTTTACCGTTATAAATAGACTGAGGATCTTTATGCGAAAGAAAAATTGTCTGCGTACGTTGCAAGAAGTAGAAACCAAATTGAATGTTATTTCTTCCCTTAATGGATTTTATAATATTGAATTTCGTGCACTTAATTTTATCATAAATGCATAAAGATCCGTAATCTAGTTATGTATATTAAATATCTCATCCCTTGTTTGGAGAACAAACGGTTCTGTTTTCAGCTTATTGTTTTCGCGACTTTGCAATTTTCCTGAGGCACAGTGACTCGAATTGATATTCGGACGCTCCAAAAACAAAAAGATGACGTTTTTAATATTGGACGATTTGACCTTTTTTGAGAAGTTAGAGCAATTAGTTTACTACAGGATGTGGAAAGAAATTTTTTCAAATATTGCAGTTGCTCGGAATTGTAGAGAAAGTACTAAAACTTTTTTATGTGGACCTATATTGAAAATTTAAAAAATACGTTTTGTAGATCTGTGTCAATTAAACATATTCTGAAAATTTCGTAAAAATTGGTCGACGTTGCAATCAGCTGCGAACTAAATTTTCGGCCTCTAACTGCAATAATTTTATATATTTCAATGCCTGGCGTTTTCTCCCGCAGCAACTGATTTCGATGAAACTTTCACAATGCATATAATTGACACAGAAAAAGTTGTAAAAAATAACTTTTAGTATTTTCTCGAGAATCCCGACCAATTGCAATTTTTGAAAAAATTTCTTTTCACATTCTGCAGTAAACTAATTGCCCATAAAATCATGTTTGTGTAATTCATTCATAAGTATACTCGAACCTATGCCAGGTAGTTTCGAACCTTTTACAAATATACAGTCGGTGTAGAAAGTATTCGTACACCTTTTAAAAACTAATGAATTTTTCAAAATTGGACACAACAGCTTGAGTTGCTTGTGAGACGTTAGAAGAGTTAGTTTCCTAGCTAACGTGTAAATAATTTTTTAAAAATTGTTATTTTGTCAACTTACTTTCCGGCTTGAAAAATATGGACAAGAATTTCAGATATTTGTAATTACTACGCTTAGTGCAACCCTTCCGGTTCGAAACTTTGTAATCAACTGCGACGGTGGTCATACTATTGAGTAACACAAGCAAAGGACGAGAACATCAAGTACAACACGCGCACTAGAAAAGCAAAGCATCGCGCTCTCGGAACTCGGCCGTGTCAATTTAAATACCGACGCGAGTGTACTGAACTTGAACCCAATCCGTAGTGTATAGTGTGCGAAATAAAAACTGTCCAAGTCAATTATACTCACACTGAGGTCTTTCAGGTTGACGCATGTCGTGTAATTGCTCCAGACTTGATTGGACGCTGGATGCCGAAACCAGGTACCGTTCGAGTCGCAATATTTGTGTGCCATTACTGAAACAATCAAATTTACAAGTAATCTCTACTGATCACTATTCGTGGTTCACCTTGTGCAGGGTGAGTCTCGTAACGTGACGATCTCGAATAACTCGTAAGTTATTTGCTGTGCAAAAAAAATGTTCAAACGAATGTTGCATGGTTCCTAGGGGGACATACAGTGCTGCCATCTGATTTTTGTTACTGCGATTTTTGATCAAGATATGAAGGTCACCTTCAGTTTTTTTAAATGGAATGCCCAATATTTTTTCTCGAACTCGGATGAAGCACAAAATTCTGCGTAAAAAAGTATTGACCTACATATATCATAAATCTAATAGTTCGCGAGATATTATCGAAACAATTTTCTTTCTTCTTTGGATAATATCTCGTAGACTATTAGATTGAGGACATATGGAGGTCAATACATTTTTACTCAGAATTCGACAGTCCATCGATTCATGATGCAGAAAGTAGGTGTTTTCATTAAAAAAAATCAAGGTGACCTTGAAATCTCCTCTATGCCTCCGCCCACGCAGAAAATGTTTATGTCACAATATGCCCCCCTCTATACCGTGTAAGTTTTGTATACAGGGTGGGGAAATAACTATGTTCACCTTGAATATATCCGTTATTTCTAATAATATAGAAAAATGTAATGAACAACATTTACACGGTACAGAGGGGGCCATATTGTGACACAAACATTTTCTACGTGGGTGGAGGCATAGAGGACATTTCAAGGTCACCTTGATTTTTTTTAATAGAATGTCCTTCTTTTTATACCATAGATCGATAGAGTATCAAATTCTGAGTATAAAAGTGTTGAACCTCATATGTCCTAAACCTAATAGTTAACGAGATATTATCCAAAGAAGAAAGAAAATTGTTTCGATAATATCTCGTGAACTATTAGATTTGTGATATATGTCGGTCAATACTTTTTTACGCAGAATTTTGTGCTTCATCCGAGTTCGAGAAAAAATATTGGGCATTCTATTTAGAAAACTGAAGGTGACCTTCATATCTTGATAAAAAATCGCAGTAACAAAAATCAGATGGCAGCACTGTATGTCCGCCTAGGAACCATGCAACATTCGTTTGAACATTCTTTTTGTACAGCATGTAACTTAAGAGTTACTTGAGATCGTCACGTTACGAGACTCACTCTGTATATCGGTGACAACGTTTTCACACATATCGAGTCAGTGATTCTTGTATCACGTTAAAAGCCTAATAAATAGATTGAGGATATTAGAACGCTCGAGAGTGGAAGCTAACGCAATTTCAGTATGAAAAAGTTCGAGTAAGGTAAAAGCTCCGAAAGTGGAAGCCGGCGAAGAAAAATGGATTAAATTCGTCACGGTTTTTGGTTCGCAGTCTTGTAACGTGGGGGGGGGGCGATATTGCTTGTACTTCGTTTAACAGTTTCTTTGCCGTGGCCAACAAAGCGAAACTATTGCGGTCGTTCAGGGGTTCGGGAAAAGTAATCGGAGACAACACGATGGGGAACTTGCTCCGCGGGAGAAGTTGTAAGCCCTACAGCCAATGTTTCCAAAGACAATAATGTTCTTACATCGGCGTCTGCGCAATTAATTGAATGAAATATGGCTGCCGATCATTTTGATCGGCGACTTACTTTCTCGAAACTGTGGAAATTCGAGATTTGCATCCGACTGCAGAAAATACAGTGAAACAAAGATACAATATCTTTTGAACGGCAAACTGACAAAACAATAAAAGATGGCTGCCGACTCGCCTGTATTTTTCTTGTTTGGAGCCACTTGTTTTCGCATAAAACTGAAACAAATGGTGAAACGGACCAACGCATCACCGTGAGTCGTCGTTCCCCATCTTGCATTCTCAAATAAGGGTTGGGAGAGCAAGGAGGACAAATGGGTGTGGTGGAGTGTACGAAGAACACCAACAGAGGTGGGCATTATTTGGCGAAACAAACATTTCAAATACTATTTAATATTTTAGATTCAATTTTGCTGAAAGAAAATAGAGTATTTTAAATAAGATATACAATTTAAAAAATGAAATATTTCTATTTTTTAACAATGTAAACCTCAAAATAAAATATTTCTATTTCAACAATTTGATCCACAAAATAAAATATTTCTATTTTAATAATCTCGTCTTATCGTTAAAAAACGATTTACTAATATTTGGATTTAAAATTGAAAATAAAGACGAATTATAAATACTTTCAATATTCTTTAAATAAAATACTATTTTCAAAAAAATTACTGCCTCTCAAATAAATTATTTTATTTTCAAAAATTACTGCATCAAATAAAATATTTTATTTTCAAAAATTACTGCATCACACAAATAAGATATTTTATCTTCAAAGTTGTACACGTACTTTAAAATAAATAGGATTATTTACTGTTTGCTACTTAAAATACTATTTTCCCCAGCTCTGAACACCGAGCACCGTAGATCACGTTCGCTTTCGCAATAAATGTCACACCATGGAGTCCGACTCTGAAAACTTTTTACCTGTCTATTAAACGAAGACCTCCACCATAAAAACATAATCATGTTCTTACTGAAGCGAATCTTCTTCCCGAGTTTGTTCAAGCAATGTTCTGGAAGTATTCTTGCTCGGTTTTGTATTTCCTGCGTGCAACAAGCTGCATCGCCCGATGGAATGATGAACCGCAGGTGTTAATCATGTACTTCCTATTCATGACAACGGTAATTCGAACAGCGTTCGCGTAAGATTTGATGTTCTCACTCGAGCAGATCTGCGAGGAGTTGATGCGAGCCGAGAAGCTTCACATTACATATATTTTCCATGTTGAGAACTGTTCTCCAATAAGATTCTAATAAAAGCTTGTGTAAAGATTGAATTCGTTCTTCTCAAGTGGTTCTTATTCAATCGTAATTAAGTATTACTAGACTGTGGATTTTTATGCAAGACAAAGATGTTTTGCATTGATTGTGGGAAGCAGGAACAACGTAAAAATTGATTTCATCCCTTAAAGATTTTGTTACATTAAAAGCAACACTACAAGATTCTTGAAATTTTTAAATCACTTTTGCTGTTTTATATACATATTCAAGCCAACCAATTTCTTCATAAATGCATAAATCTTTATGCAGTGTAATTATTAGATGCAGATGTTCATGCAATTTCCAATATTTGTAGACAAACTTGAAGATAGTGGAATGAAGAAAATCTTATCTTTAACGGGAACAGCCTCTGTAGATCCAAGTGGAATAGAAATCGTGCTGAATTCTATTGAATCTTATATTGACCATTTCTTGAAAATTTTCATAACCCATAAATGCATAAAGATTCACAGTGTGATTATTACACTGCAATTCATGCAATTTCCAATATTTGTAGACAAACTTGAAGATAGTGGAATGAAGAAAATCTTATCTTAAACGGGAACAGCCTCTGTAGATCCAAGTGGAATAGAAATCGTGCTGAATTCTATTGAATCTTATATTGAGCATTTCTTGAAAATTTTCATAACCCATAAATGCATAAAGATTCACAGTGTAATTATTTATTAGACTGCAGATGTTCGTGCAATTTTCAATTTTAGTAGACAATCCTGAAGATAGTGGGATGAAGGAAAGCTTATCTTTAACGGGAACAGCCTCTGTAGATCCAAGTGGAATAAAAGTCGTGCTGAATTCTATTGAATCTTATATTGACCATTTCTTGAAAATTTTCCTAACCCATAAATGCATAAAGATTCGCAGTGTGATTATTACACTGCAATTCATGCAATTTTCAATTTTTGTAGATAAACTTGAAGATAGTGGAATGAAGAAAATCTTATCTTTAACCGGAATAGCCTCTGTAGATCCAAGTGGAATAAAAGTCGTGCTGAATTCTATCGAATCTTATATTCAGCATTTCTTGAAAATTTTCCTAACTCATAAATGCATAAAGATTCACAGTGTAATTATTTATTAGACTGCAGATGTTCGTGCAATTTCCAATTTTAGTAGACAGTCCTGAAGATAGTGGGATGAAGGAAATTTTATTTTCAACGGGAACAGCCTCTGTAGATCCAAGTGGAATAAAGGTCGTGCTGAATTCTATCGAATCTTATATTCAGCATTTCTTGAATATTTTCATAACCCATAAATGCATAAAGATCCACGATGCAACGAGTCGCAATCAAATCGGTCAATTTAGAACGTCTTGATAAATTTATCGTTCGTTTACAGACGATCAAAACATATTGAAGCTGGTGGCAGGAAAATGCACCGCGACAATTGTGTTCGTGTCTCTTCGTCTCACGACACATTCAAGAATTCGCCAGGCAGCGGGAATCGTGCGACATGCGCTTACATGTCACGCCGTACGCGATTCAACTAAATTAGCTTTGCGAATCACGTTCGATGGCAACATGCATACGCAGCTACATGTCTTCTCGTGACCCGGTGTTGTGGGAAAGATGGAAAATTTTCGCGGCAATCGCGGATAAATATATTCTCGAACGACGGTCTTCTGTCAGTTCGAAGGCACGTGCATGTCTCCGCAGGAAAACCCGCGGGTAATATCGATCGGACGCGTTAAACGCCGTTTGAAGACGCTCTCGCGATTCACAGGGTTTCATTTCCGTTTTCTCTTTTTCCTTGAACGCTTATGCGTTTTCCGTGTAAGCTCCGCTGCTTCGGGCAACGGCCGGCATTTTATTGTGAATTGTATATATCCGCCGAGCTTAATCCTCCCTCTTTTCCTTCTTTTCTCTCGCATCTCTGCCGGAGTTACATTTCTACATTTTAATCCGACCAATTGTGCTTTATTCTTCGAACGAGTGCATCAGATTGCATGATGGCAGATGAGTAAAAAATGTTGCTGCATCTCAAGTAGGAAGTGGATAAATTTTTAGTCGAGCGATTATAATTTATAGTTCAGCGATTCGCTATAAAACGGTCGTTTCAACTCCGATTCGGGACGATATAAACGGAAACGGATATAAATACGCGGAACGTGATCTCATATTATACTAGTTTTCCGTACTATAGTATTCGGATATACAGTTAGGAACAAAACTGATCACACACACTTTAAATCAGAATAACTTTTTTATGAATGGACCAAACGACTTGAATTTCTCTGTTAGGCTAGAAGAATTTGTTTAGTAAATTACGTCTAATAAATATGTTGAAAAAAATGCATTTAGTCGGAATTGTGAAAAACAATAGTAAAAATTGATTTTTTAAGGAATTTTTTAGAAAATTACGAAAATTTTAAAATTTTAAAAATGTGTTTGATTACCTTGTATAAATTATGTACGCTCCGAAAATTTCATTGAAATTGGTTAATTGGTTTACGAGTTATAAACGATCAAAAACGGTAAAAATTGAAATTTTTGAAGATTTTCGGCCTTTTTACCACTTTTGATCGTTTATAACTCGTAAACCAATTAACCAATTTCAATGAAATTTTCAGGGCGTACGTAATTTATACGAGTTGACGAAACATATCTTTCAAATTTTCGTTATTGGGCCTAAAAGTCGTAAAAATCAATTTTTACTATTGTTTATCACAATTCCGACCAAATGCATTTTTTCAACATATTTATTAGACGTCATTTTCTAAACCAATTCTCCTAGCCTAACAGAGAAATTCAAGTCGTTTGGTACATTCATAAAAAAGTTATTCTGATTTAAAGTGCGTGATCAGTTTTGCTCCTAACTGTACACATTTCATATCCCAGAAAGCACGGGATCGGTCTCGTTAAATTGGCACGAAACTATTTCGACTTCTTTCACAGATTTCGAAAATTAGGATCGCGCGAAAGTGCAATTGCCACCTGCAACAAATAGTCCGGAAATAAAGAATCTTGCAACGAGCAGGTTACAGAATTTGAGCTCCATAAACTTCGCGACCGTGAGAAATAGCTTTACTAATGTGGTCCACTTTGTTTCCAGTCTAATTAAAACCTGGATGGAAATAATAAATTTGTGTCTCCGCGTTGGAAAGTGTCAGGCTATCTATAATAAACGCTAACAGTATGTACAGTGGACTGAAAAGTGCTCGAGACTGACTTTCACAGTCAACTCGAATGTATGAATTTTATTGGTACATATATTCTCGCTATTCAGAAACGTTTCGTACACCTGTCCTTTATTTGATCCTGAAGTTACGCAATGTTGCATTGTATCCCTGCGAAATGTATGTCGATCGAATTCCAGTTACAAAGCTCGCATTCGCCTTTGAAACGGAGAATGCACGGCATCTATCAGTGTCACGATTCAGAGGGAGCTACGAAAAAATCGTTCGAGACTCGATGATAGAGCGTTTGAAAAGCAGCTTCCGGGAGCACTTACGCGAAATTCTAAGAGCCACGCACCGGGCCATTCGAGGTCTGAAGCCACTCGACGGCTTCCATTTTCCTCTTCGAATATATGTTCTAAAATGTTAGATTGCTTAATAAATTCAAGTTAGGTTAGGTTTCTATAATGAACATCAGAAGAATTTTCAGAAAGGTTGGAATTCACACAATCTACGAGACACCATTATATCTAAAAAAAACTGCTTTCCACCAATAAATGATAAATTGCTATTACAAACAAGTTGTAACATCATACAGGGTGCGCCATCTTTCATGTCGGTATGTGAATATTGAATAACTTTAAAAAAAAAAACAACCGATTTCCATATATGAGGTATTTTTATTTAATTTGGTCTTTTACAATTTATTTCGACTAGTTTTTGAGTACAACATCAATCAAGTGGCCGCCTTTATTGGCCAAAGCAAAATGTGACCTTTTTGCAGCGTTTTCCATCACTTTTTCGAGCATCTCGGGCGGTATAGCGTTGA
Organism: Lasioglossum malachurum; assembly: GCA_028455605.1. Taxonomy (NCBI): domain Eukaryota; kingdom Metazoa; phylum Arthropoda; class Insecta; order Hymenoptera; family Halictidae; genus Lasioglossum; species Lasioglossum malachurum. The sequence continues at coordinate 15,055,031 of CM052318.1, read as the reverse complement.
TTGTGGCACGAATGTTTGCCTTGAGCTCGTCAATGGTCTGAGGCTTGCTGGCGTGCACTTTGCTTGTCAAATAACCCCACAAAAAGAAGTCCGGATGGGTCAAATCTGGAGATCTGGGTGGCCAGTCAATGTCGCCATTTTTTGACACCACACGTCCAGGTAATTTTCGTTGCAGAAACTTCATTGTTTGATTTGCAGTGTGGCATGGCGCACCGTCTTGTTGAGACCAGTAACCGTCCAGATTAAAATTGTACTGAATTGACGTTTCAAAAACATGTTTACTCAAGCCAATCGGTTGATAAATGTTAAAGTTATTCAATCTTTACATACCGGCGTAAAAGATGGCGCACCCTGTATATGCAATACCATGCAAAGGCTCTAACCAAGCATACATTTGGCAGACGTCTAGACATTTAGACACACGGATCACAGAACGTAAACGTAATATAATATATTTCTGCCTCCACCACAGCACACTGCTTTGACGAAACATTCTGCGGAATTCGACCATGCATTTGATTTTGAGAATGCCAGAATCATTGACAGAGAACCTAACCTACAACAAACACTTTCACTAGAAACTATTCATATGATTAAACAACATAGCATAGGAAATCTTAGGTACGAAACTCCCAAGATTCATGAATATTACGCAGCATTACTAAACCAGAGTAATGTCCTTATGATGACGTTTCCACATAATAAGTTGCATTTTTTGTTTTTTCTCACATACAAGAGCAATTGTATGTAAATTTGGTTCAGATATTCGGAATGTCATACATGGTATATAAACCGACTTCGAAAAAACGCACTAAAAAGTATGAAATAATTTCCATTTAATTGATGTGGATACACACTAACTTAAATACAATACAATCTTTTCGCAGGCGGCGCAAAATTGAAAATTTTCCAAATGGCAGATGTTGCTGATTATGATTTCATTGGAATATGGTGGACTTGGAAATCAGTAGGTGGGAAGAGAAGATACATATTAATATCTGAAAGCATGCAGAAGAATTTAAGGATTTTCGTAATTTCCAATGTCGAAAATTTTCAATTTTGCGCGGCCTCCGAAAAGATTGTATTGTATTTAAGTTTGTGTGTAGCATTCACATAGATTAAATGGAAATTGTTTCATACTTTTTTTATTTCACACTTTTTAGTGTAACGAGCAGAATTTATAGAAAATGCAAAATTTGTTTTCAATGGACCAATCATGAGATATACCCTACAGTGATTGGTCCATCTCGGAGTAATCGGTCTGAATACTCACGAATCTCCGTCTGATTGTGAGATTTACAAAAACGTCTTTCAGTGTCAACCGTTACCTTCCAAATCGTAATTTATAAATATCTGAAAGCCGCAGTCGATAACGGTAACGACGTCGCACAGTAGGCTGTATGCCCGATTTCAGCGGCCACAGGTAGTTCAAAATTCGCTCAACATTGAAACTGCTGTAACTTTGCTAAAATTTATCGAAATTTAATGAAAAAACAACCATTTTAAAGCTTGAGATTTCTACTTTCTCTGAGCTATATACCGTTTTTACCAAAATGGATGTTTTGAGTGCAAAATTTGTCCATAAAGAGGAGCGTATCAGATTGTAAATTTTGTAGCTATTTTTCAATCAAGTACTGCGGTTTATAATCAATATTTTAACGCTATTCGAAAAGTATAATCATTTATATTTAAAATATCTTATTAAAATACACTTATTACAAAGATTGCTGTTTTTTAAATATACAGGGTGAGTCACCTAACGTTCGCATCTCAAATATCTTTGTTGTTTCTAGAGATACGTCAAATATGGTAAGGACAAAGTTGAATGGTACAACGGGGCTGACACGATGCCAAAAAAATGTTGCTTTTATGTCATTTTTTTAGAGTTACTAAGGTCACCTTAATTTTTTTCAATGGAATGTCCTATTTCTTATACTATAGATCGATAGACTATCAAAGCCTATAAAAGTGTTGACGTTCATATGACCTAAACCTAATAGTTAACGAGATAATATCCAAATAATATAGAAAATTGCTCGGATAATATCTCGTAAACTGTTAGATTTAGGAAATATGGAGGTCAATACATTTTTACTCAGAATTCGACAGTCTATCGATTTGTGACACATTGTTTCAGTCAGAGTTGTGCAGAATTACAATTGAACTACTCCAGGAATTATAATTACAAAGTAATTGAATTGAACTGATTACATTGTAATTCAATTATATTGTAATTGATAATTCTGATCTTCATTCAATTAAATTACAATGTAATTCGTAATTAAAATTACAGTACAATTTTAAAATACTTCATAATTAAATTACATTAGTTACGAATTACGATGTAATTAAATTAAAATTAAAAATTAAAGAATGATAAAGTAATAGGTAAGAAGATGGGTTGAAAAATCCATGTGTAAGTATCAAACAGAAGGAATTTATTATTTGTAAATTTATAATATCTGAACAGAAATAACTTCTGTGTTACACATTTTTTAAATTTCAACCATAAAGCAAACAAGTATATGAAAGAAAAACGAAAATATATCGTATTTCTTCAAAGTTCGAGGCTATAATTTGGAGAGCTGTATTTTAATTATATTGTATTTCAATTATATTGTATTTCAATTATATTGTATTTCAATTATACATTGTATTTCAATTACATTGTATTTCAATTATATTGTATTGCAATTATAATGTATTTCAATTATATTGTATTTCAATTACACATGTGATTAAAATACTTAGTAATTGAATTACAGTGTAATTGAATTAGCACAACTCTGGTTTTAGTTGGTGGCACGTGGTGTTAACTAGTTTTCTTAAAAGTTTCATTTTTTGATGAACGATTAATATATCTTACAGTATGTTACAGACGCAAAATTTCTCTTGAAAATGATCCACATTTGGATCGAAACGTTGAGAACAATTTAAATTGCAAGATTTGTTTAATAAGTTAGATTAAGAGATTGTAACGGAGAAATGTGTCTCTGCAAAGGATAATCGATGGACAACTGATTTGATGCATTTATGACGAAAATGTGTAGGCGTAATTTGAAACGTTAAAAGGATCAGAGGAATTTAAAAATACTGTCATATTATTTTCAACTCATTGAACATATTAAGATAGAAGATAAATCTGGTTTGTTGCAAACCAGGTAGAAAATTTTTATTTTGCACAAAGGTCCGCTGTCTAGCGATGAAGTATCGAGTTGCGCAACAGCGATCCAGAAAGAGCGATTGAATCGATTTAACGAAGAAACCGTGTTCTTAACCAGTTAGGGGAGTTAAAGCGAGCCTGGACCGATCGACAAATGAAGTTGCCCCGGTTGGTCAGCGGCGGAAGTTCGAAGTTTAAGTTTGTGGGTGTATGAAGTTCGCGAGGCACTTTAGGGTACGTTGTCGCAAAGCATCAGGCAACTCACTCGTGCCCCGAAATCGATAGAGGGTGTCGACGTGTATCAGTAGCGAGTGCACACAACCCCGAAATAAATACCCAAGTGCGAGTTCTCCGCTTAAGTGTCGAACAAAATGTTCAGGGTCGAATCTCGATTGTCATCGAGGACTATCCCTTTACGAGGATTCCTTCCGTTCCGGATTGCTCTCTGAAATCAGTTTCACCAGGGATTTTGCGTCGTGAATCGTTAAATGGACATACTACCCTGTCATTTCACTGGGATTTTCATTTGAAAATATCCCTAGCCCGGCTAGATTAACTTTTACTTACCTAATCCCGGCAAATTTCTTTTCTTTGGACGCTTAACTTGAAGCGGAACGCTTTAACACGTTGATCGCCGAATAGTCATATAACTTCTGGAAAATTCGAGGAATTTGTTTTATGGAACGGAAACTGGACAGCTGAGATTCATCATGGCGATTACCAGACTTGCGGACCTTCCTGCGAACTTCTGTTTTCGTGGGTTGCTTCGGGAGAATTGGGTCGAGGGTCAAATTTATTACGCCGACAAGGAATTGCAAAACGCGTCATCGTTCCTATGACAGAAACGTTCCTCCTGATAGAATATATCAACTTATAGTTTTCTACGGGGCAAGTCCGTTAAGGTAAAGGCAGCAGTAGTTGACTACCGTATAGAAAAACATAAAAAGCAAGATTTTTATAAGCTGTGGATTTTTTATGAAAGTGAATCTCGGATGCCTTGCCGTCTGTTGGTGAAATTCCAAAACAATTACATGCGAAGTGAATTATCCATAGTAATAACAGGCTGTACGGAAAAACACTAAGATGATCTTGCCCCGTAAATATTACTACACACTACACGGGGCAAGTCCGTACTATCACGGTGGGGTAAGTCCGTACTGTATGGGTAACTATAAAACTAAACAAAATGCTTTTTAGTGCATTAAATTATATTGTTTAGTTTTATAGTTATCCATTTTTTAACAAACAAATACTTTTATGCTGAAATATGAAAGGGGATACAGTGATATTAAAACAAAGTTTAAAAATGCTTTCGAACCCTGTTTCAAGGGCTACGGGGCAAGAAAAGAATTATTATATATATAATATATTATTATATATAAAAAGAATTATTATATATATATACTGTGTGTGTATAATATTATATGTATATATAATAATTCTTTTCTTGCCCCGCGTAGCACTTGAAACAGGGTTCGAAAGCATTTTTAAACTTTGCTTTAATATCACTGTATCTCCTTTCATGTTTCAGCATAAAAGTACTGGTTTGTTTAAAAATGGATAACTATAAAACCAAACAATATAATTTAATGCAATAAAAAGCATTTTGTAGCAGGCTTGACAATAATTCTTTTCTTGCCCCGTAGCACTTGAAACAAGGTTCGAAAGCATTTTTAGCTCTCAGAGACGGACTTGCCCCATTTTCAAGCAAAATTAGAATCCTACATAATACTAATTCATCAGTAATAACTGTGGCAAGAGTTTGATACCAAGAACGTTAAGTTTTGACACACCAGACCGAAAATACATCAGTTTAAAGTCCAACTTTGCAAAAACTAGGGCGGACTTACCCCACTCCTTCTCCTTAATTCGTTCTACTGGTGATTCGAAAATGGAAGTTGATTTTGACCATTGTCGAAAAGCTGATGATTCTTTGGGGATCGATTCTCTTCTCGCAGTGTTAAGCGTTCAATGCCGATTCACTTACATAACCGGCACATTACTGTTCAATTTACGATCTACTTCGAGATTCTGGATCGCTTACCATCACAGTTGGACTCGACGAAAAGCGGAGAATGGAGGAAAGGGTTTCATACAATCGCCATTCACGATTGCTCTCTCATCGATTAAAACCGCACAGCCGGGAAAAGTTGATTCAACAGAAGTATTTTCCAGATGTGCGGCTTGTTCGAAGAAATACCCACGAGAAAGCGCATTTATTTATAAACGTTGGATAATAAAATAAATAAAAGGATTCTAATTTACATAATTCTACCAGGTTTTATATTTCATTCTTCCATTCGACGAGCACGAGGTCCCTGTTTTAATTCATGCAATGATTTCCCTACTTTACAACTTTAAATTCTCGATTTCATCCGTGTCGTTCATTCAAGCCGTGTCGACCCGGTAATTTGATCTCGCGAATTAATCTAACTGGTCCGGCCGGGGAAATTAAACAAATTGATGATCTACTTTGTTATTGGCGGATATTCACATTATATCGGCCCGATGGAATTTAATAGGGAAATAATGTCGGCATCAATCTCAGATAATCACCTCTATCGGAATTTGAACAATCCCGGCAGAAATTCTGGATTGCAACCATGCTCAAACGATGAACAGTCTAACTTTCTCCCCCATGCTCAATTTTTTGGTGTCGCAACTTTATGCGATTGGAATGGTTGTCTCTTTTAATGAAACGAAAGTAGAACTCGACGGGTGAAATTTTGTGGGGGAAACAGAACGGGGTTGGTTAAAACGTGATTGAGGAACGGGTACGCTTCGATTTGCATCGCGAAATTAGTTTTCCATCAGATTTAACGCTCCTGGAACGTCTAGATATCAGATTGGAACAGTTTCACCATGGTGTTATACGATTTTAATGTTCCATCGTCACGAATTTCCTAAAAAAGGCTGATCCGCACTGCAGTTGCAGTTTATATTTAATAACAGGAAAAATATTCGAGCAGACAGTGGGACTGGGATGGCTCGGAAAAACCAATGCAAATATCAGAGTTGGTGAGGGTTTTAGCGACGAATTACTGTCCGTCCCGTTTTATACATAAATAATACAATAACGTGATAAATATTTAACAGAACGATGCGAAAGAGGGAATAACGATTGCCAGCAAATAAATTACGTTGGCAGCTAGACATTTTCGTCTCGTTGCGAATAAATTGGAAGTTCGCAAAGTATGTTAAAAATTACGGGGAAAAAGGTCGCGGATGCAGAGGCAAATAAATTCGAAAATTGCTGAACAGGTGGGAGAAGAATTATTTGATGGCGCGCCTAATGCAAGACGTAAGGGAACAATCTTGGAATCCAGCGTTCGTTCCCATCAGCGCTCGAATGAAGAGACCACTTTCGAGATTACGTGCACGGAGTCATTTCCTCCACTCGTAAATGATGAGTTTCTTAGCCGGGGATAATGCCCGTCACGATAAACCCTCCATTTTATTAGCGCAAGGGCTAACTCCGGTTACCGGACGATCTGTTGATATCGGTTCTCGTATCCGGCCGCAAAGACACGATCGCGATATCAGCATCCCCCCCCCTCTCTCTCTCTCTCTCAGAAACATCTCACTCCAGCGAATTAACCGAGGCGTTATTGTGCCTTCGATAGTTTCCCCGAAGACTATCGATCTCAGACGGTTAACTACCCGATGAACACTCGATAACGTATTTCTGCATCGGCTCGATTGCCGCTGCTCCGCGTTGAATAGACCCACCCCCTTTATCGCCATTGCAACGAGACCAGTGTGTATGCTCGTTATAGTTTTGGTGTAGAACGGTGATCTACCGGGTTATGTACAGGGTGTCCCAGCTAATTTGACCACCTTGAATATCTTTGCTGTTTTTAAAGATACGTGAAATGTCTGAAGGACAAAGTTGAACGGTAAAATGGGGCTCATACGATACCAAAAAAATTTTTGTTCTTAATAAGTGACACTAAATTTCTCGATCCAGCCCACTGTGTGGGCAATCAACATTTATTCAAATCAAACTATTAGTAGAAAGTAATTTCGGTATTTTATAAGGTGAAATAAAAAACCCACACCGCATTGAACAATGCAAATTACGCCTTGTAAACGTAAAAATAGGACCTTTGTGGCAGATTTGGGCAAACGCTAGTCACCATTATGATTATTGACTAGTAACTTCATAAGCTCTACAAAAGTGACTAACAATTAGTGACTAAGTAAATACTTGAGCGCGACTCTATGAGTAATGGCTACATAAGTATTTGAGCGTAATGACTAATGAATAATGACTAAATTTTTAATAAGAGAGGATTAATATTGACTACTGACTATAATGGCATAATTAATGACTAAATACGCAATCAGAATTTCATTATGCCTAATGTGACTAATGACTAAAAATGGTTATAAGTGAAAATAAGACATAATAATAACAAAAAAATATCCTATTAGTTTATAAATATATAAAATACAGATTATGATAAATTATGCTGACGAGAAAGGAAAAGGCAGTTGGTGTAATATTGGCAGTATATAATAATAGCATGATGAATTTAAATTTAAATTATATTTCATTAAATTTTGTTAAAGTAAATTTAACTTTTTGGACTTTAAACAGAAACAAAAGTTTTAATACAACGCAAACAGGAAATACATGAATCTTACTTTATATAGAATAATATAATGTTTAATATACCTACTACGCACGCAGTAATAACAGTTTAACTTATTGCTGGTTCTCCAAAATTTTACTCTCCGAAATAATATAAGTTTGGCTTAAATTGATTTTTAATCGTTTTCAGTTTGGTCAAAAAAACTTGAATTTGCTTTCATAAGAACACGTATTTCGAAATTCTTGTCACTCAATCTATTACTTTCTGGCAACTTCGTCGTTGTAGCACAACTAAAAAGTCTTTCAACTGCTGCCGACGATGGCAAAGGAGTGTTGTACGTAATAAAAACTTTTTTTATACCGGTCACTGCAAATTCCGATATAGTTTAAGTATACATATCAATGTATGTTAATCGCACAATAGTGACCGATGACTAAAGATTGATGACTGACAATTTAAACTAAGTAATGACTAATCATAACTAATAAGCAATAACTGACGATTACTTAGAGTTGTGACTAACTAGTGCCATTTAGTTATGACTAAGAATCAAAAAGTTTTAACTGACTTTTTTTAAATTTGACTATTAATCAATCGGACTATTAGTCATTTCCAATTATTAGTTGATTTTTGCCCAACTCTGCTTTGTGGGCGACCGAAGCCCAGATTGGTCATTTGTCTATCGTTCTTGACTACTGAAAAATCCCATCCTTGGAAACGAGATTGACCCCTTAAAATATAGCCTTAAAAGACCCCTTAAAATATTACTTTCTTGCCAACCCAATAGATTGCAGAAATAAAATATCATTTTACAATGCTCGATATGATGATTTCACCGGCTATTTTCTATCACCAAGATAAATAAAATCGCCAACGACTCATGGAAATTTACCATTCGGTCTTCGCTGGAGCGCGCGGAAGTTCGCAAAACAAAACGGCACGGTTTACGAACGGTTGTGCAATTGAAAACGAGATAAACAGCGAGCAGCATAGTAAACTGACTTTATCGTCGGATCGAATGGCAACAACGATTCCGCGGTGATTCTTTATCACCCTCGCCGACATCTGCTTTATCTGAAACTCGTTGCTCATTCGCGATCCTAACCGACCGCATTGGGGGTGGCGTGGAACCATTTGCAGAACGCAGAAATTGTTAAAAGCCGAAGAATCGCCGGCGCACATGTCGCGTGCATTCCGCCGGCCGGTAAATCACTTTTATGGGCGAAATTACGGCACGCCATGGAGGATTATTCAAACCGCGCTCCTTTTCCCGTCATCCTGCGGACGATGCATTTCTCAGTGGTTCTACGAGCGTATTTCCGGACACCATAAATCCCTTGTGTACGCGTACACCGTTGTCTGGAAGTAGACCGGGACTGTTTATCCATTTATCGCGCACCTAAGCACGCGGCTAACAACAGACGCAACAGTCCGACGGTGTACGATCAAGATTTCACTCGGCTAAACAGGACCTTCGTAAAGCGTACCGGGAATTTTTCGACAGCGTGTCACTTGAATAAAGACGGCACTTCCTAAGTCTCTGGAGAGAGGGTCTTGACTTCCGCAGTCTAAATCCTCGCGAAACCGTTCCCTCCGTGATCTCGTTATCCCGATATTGAAATTCGAATTTACTTTCCCGCATTCAAATATAAATTCAATTCCGCCGCACGGAATTTGAATACGAATGCAATATCAATATCGGTTGGGGGACTGGTTTACCATATCGAGACGCGAAAGTCAAATGGAAGAAAAAATATCATTTGTTGGTTCCGCAGCAGATTTCAATTAATGCATTTACATATTTGAGCGTGCAGATATATTACGTAACCTTAATATATTATTTTATCGTATGTATTCGCGCGATGAGTGTATGCGATTACTTTTTTAATCTATTATGGCATAAAAAGGTAACATTATTTGCTCATCAGTGGCATTCAATCAGATTTGTGATAATTCAATTACATTGTCATTCAATTACTAAGTATTTTAATCAGATGTGTAATTGAAATACAATATAATTGAAATACAATGTATAATTGAAAAATACAATGTATAATTGAAATACAATGTATAATTGAAATACAATGTACAATTGAAATACAATGTATAATTGAAATACAATGTACAATTGAAGTACAATGTATAATTGAAATACAATATATGTAATTGGAATACAATATAATTGAAGTACAATATAATTGTGTGAAAAAATACAATATAATTGAAATAGAATATAATTGAAATACAATATAATTAAAATACAGCTCTCCAAATTATAGCCCAGAACTTTGAGGAAGTACGATATTTTTATGTTTTTCTTTCATACACTTGTTTGCTCTATGGTTGAAAATTAAAAAATGTATAACGCAGAAGTTATTTCTGTTCAGATATTATAAATTTAAAAATAATAAATTCCTTCTGTTTGATACTTACACATGGATTTTTCAAACTCTTCTTACCTATTACTTTATCATTCTTTAATTTTTAATTTTAATTTAATTACATCGTAATTAATGTATTTTAAAATTGTACTGTAATTGCAATTACGAATTACATTGTAATTTAGTTGAATGAAGATCTGAATTGTAAATTACTGAAAAATACTTGAAAAGTATTCATTGTATACAAGTAGTTATCGAACCTCGGAACGAGTACTTACAAGTTTCGAAAAGATACGTATAAGTAGTTCGATGTTGAAAGTAATCGAAACTTTTCACAAGTAGTACTCGAATCTTGGAAATCAGAACTGCATAGTAGGTTTCAAGCACACATTTTCTTTATTAAATTCGTAGCTATTTAAGAATAATATTTCATTTACAAAATACTTGGTTTTACCCCCTATTTCTTATTTTATCCATGATATTTCCTGCTTTTGAAAAAGCTCTTTCTGAAGGTACAGAAGTGGCCATTATGAAATTTTCAGCATGTGTATAACTAACATAGATCTACAAAACATATATTTTAAGTTTTCATTGAGGGCCCAAATAAAAAAGTTTTAAGGAATCCCATTTTTGTATTTGCATGTAACCTTGTAAATTATAATTTTTTGGAAAATCTTTTTTGCATATCATTTCATTGACCATTGCTTCTAATTGATTATAAAAAATCTGGTCGTTTGGTACAATTATAAAAAAGGTATTAGTTTTTAAAAAGTGTACGAATATTTTGTACACCGACTGTAAGTGAAATAATCCGCACGTGGGATTTTGAACAGGTTTGTTGTGCAACGTCAATAAAGAGAAAACATTGCAAGTTGTCGCACTCGCAAAGAAAATACTAAAAGTTATTATCGTTCTTTTTATTTTTGAGAGCGCCGTACATAAAACTACCGACGAGTATTTACTCGTTTTGCTGTTTACGTGTTCACGTTATTACGGTTTTATTTAAACCAGGAGCCTAACTCGAGAAGTATGAATGCGATTCGGGTCAGGGAAGAAGAGTGGACGTAATAATCCCGGTTCCAGAATTTCGAATGTCCCACAATTTCTCCTCGCAAGCCAGGGAAACCATTTTCAGGAAAACATTCTTTCGCTTGGATCTTATCTTCGACCCCGGTAAAGATATTCCACGGTTCCTCTACGGCGAGAACTCGTTTACTTCGCAGTATCCGAAAGTTCTCTGCAAGTTTTCTGATTAACTTACGAACAAACAACCCGTTTTTCCCTCTTCCATATTTTTTTTTACCCTCTCGCCCAACGGCGACCGGCCGGAAACCCGGGACGTCCAAAGATTTTCTGCAGGGGTTCGCGTGCACGTCCGCCGATAAATCATCGAAACATTCCGGTTACGATGAACTTTCTTGGCCGCGATTTGACCGTTCTACACAGTTGACTCGTTCTACACCCCCGCGGCTCGTATTTCACCAGGCTCAACCCCCTCAAGAATAGCACAGCCCGCGAATTTTATCGCCCTCGTTGCTTCGAAAAACCGTCCGTGCACGTGGGACCGACTGCAACGAGCACTGGCACTTCCAGACGTCGATTAATTGCGGCCGCGGTGCAATTAAAGGACTGCACTGTGCGCCGCAGACCTCGATCGTCTTCGACGATCTAATTCTATTCGTTCGCTCGTCATTTCGAGTCTCCCGCATTTTAAATAGAATTTGTTGAACGTCAGTTCTATTCAATTTTTCGGTAGGCTGAAGACAGGGTTGTGCTAATTCAATTACATTGTAATTCGATTACACAATTGAATTAAATTGTATTTCAATTATATAGTAATTCGACTACGTCGTAATAGAATTACATAATTAAAATCTTTAATTACTAAGTATTTTAATCAGATGTGTAATTGAAATACAATTTAATAAAAATTCTCAGTTCTCCAAATTATAGCCGAGAACCTTGGAGAAGTGCGATATATTTCTATGTTTTTTTTCATACACTTGTTTGCTGTCTATGCGGCGTAGTTTCTATTCCTCGTCCTCCGTCATAATAACTCTGTGACAAAAAGATAATAGCACATCGTGTATTTTTCCTCATTTGGTACATTAGACTGAAGAAAGTGAATATTTTAACATGTCAACATATTCCGACATGGCTATACGTACAGCGTACTAAACATCATCCACAATATTTACTTCAATAGAATCTTCGAAATGGAAACGTAAATATTGGGGCCCACAAGCGGGACAAAATGATAGCAGAAATACCAGTTTTACATTTGTCAGTTGTGCAGAAGTTACTGAAGAGCAAACATTCATTGCAAAACGTAATTGATAAAGTGAGTACTAGCTTCTTTCGTGCTTATTTAATAAAACAACAAATTCAAATTCATGATTTGAATGAAGAACAGCAATTTTTAAGCCGTCGTCAAATGGGAGGCGCCTGTGTGATTAGTCGGGCCGTTATTGGATATTGGAGTAAAACAGAAATCAAAATAAAGGGACGAATGAATAGTGAACGGTATATTGAAATGATAAATGAACAACTAAAAACTTGTGCTGTAAGAATTGCTGCAAATAAACACATTTTACAACAAGATAATGTCGCAGTTCACGCGGCAAAAGCGGTCAAGAAATACTTTTCTTCAAAAATTATTCGAGTTTTGGAGTGGCCAGCAAAATCTCCAACCTCAAGATTATTGGAAATTGTTGGGGATATCTTGCCAGAGGTGTGCACCAAAATGGCAGACAAATCGAAAATATCAACGATTTAAAATAGTGCATTTTGGACGAATGGGACAATATTAGCCAAAACAGTATTAAAAAATTGTATAAATATTTACCAAACCGAATGATTAAAGTTTTCAGCTGTAAAGAAGGTCCTACAAAATATTGAGCATTGCTTTTTATCGATTAATTCTGTTATATTTTAAGCTTTTCGTTAAGTGTGCTATCATTTTGTACCTTTATATTTCGTTAATAACTCTACTTCATTAAATAAAAATAGATTAGTTAATGAGAAGCTTCGTTTCATTTCATTCATTATATGTTAAGAAAGACACACTAAAAATATGTGTATAAGAAAAATTGAGTTTCTAATGTTTAATAAACAGAAATTACATTAATTTCAGAGTGTGCTATCTTTTCGTCCTGCAATGTAATTCTATTTTATAATTTTACTCCAATTACAATTACATTGTAATTTAATTACAAAGTATTTTATAATTGTACTCCAATTGCAATTACGAATTACATTGTAATTTAATTACAAAGTATTTTATAATTGTACTCCAATTGCAATTACGAATTACATTGTAATTTAATTACAAAGTATTTTATTATTGTACTCTAATTGCAATTACGAATTACATTGTAATCTAATTACAAATTATTTTATAATTGTACTCCAATTGCAATTACAAATTACCTACATTGTAATTCAATTACACAAAGTATTTTATTATTGTACTCCAATTACAATTACGAATTACATTCTAATTTAATTACAAAGTATTTTATTATTGTACTCAAATTGCATAATTGCAATTACATTGTAATTTAACTGAATGAAGATCTGAATTATAAATTACAATATGACTGAATTACGATGTAATTCAATTACCTTGTAATTATAATTCCTGGAGTAATCCAATTGTAATTCTGCGCAACTCTGGCTGAAGGAAGCACCAAGTTAAAATTTTTCTAATGTTTCTATCACTTCGTGTTTCCGCTACTCATGTTTGTCAGAAACGTATAAAGTCAACAAGGACTGCATTGTGCGTCGTAGCCTTCGATCGTCTTCGATTTTCTAATTCTGTTTGTTCGAATTCATTAAACATCAGTTCTATTCAATTTTTCATTAGGCTGAAGAATTTTCTAACGTTTTTATCAACCAACAAAACGATGTACAGTGCAGCGTCCAATCTTTATCCAGAATTGATGAAAAATCTGGCAAATTGACACGATGGTCCGACAAGGATTAAAACAGCGAACAGGTGAAAGATGAGAAATGTGTCAATTTAAGTCGACGGACGGCTGGAGCTTATTTTATAAAGTAAACGTAAACTTGCAGTAGAAAGAGACTTTGTTTCTTGTCCAGTATATTATTCACGATAAGCTTCGTTTTAGTGTGTGTATTCGGTTTAGAGGTATTACCAGAACAAATGAGTAATGCAGTCGGAGGTTCGTTTAAATTCATTCCGGTAGACACAGATAGACAGTGGAATATTTTAAGGGACGGCAGAGGGCTCAAGTGAAAATGAACGTGTCCTATCACATTATACGCTATCTACTTCCAGTAATAATTTAGAATAATCCGCGTGTCTCTTATCCAGTCGAATAAATCTGTACTTTTAATATTCTATATAACATTCTAATTAAGACGGGCATTTCTTTCAAGAATGTACAATTTCTTAAGAGTCATTTAATCATCAGTTTATCTATGTATCTCTGAAATGAATACGTTGAATATGATATAGGAGTTAAACGACTGTAATTTAGGTGTAATTTGAATGTGGTATCGGACAATAATTACTATTTTACGAGCCCATTAATATGTACATAGATATAGATACAATATATAGATATAGATATTAATTCCTAACGACTAGAAAGCTGAAAACAATACGACAATGATTTTTAAATGTTTATCCTCAGTTATATTTTTCTCACCGTGCATTTCTTTGTTAACTATTTAGCGAGCACCATGTTAAATCTGCGATAAATTTCTCGAAGTTGTACAAGATTCGGTCGAACGCGGCCGCGCGGACAATAGAAACGAGCCGAGGAATTAGTTCCGAACAAAACAGATTTTTCAACGCACATAAAGGCTTTCTATGAAGAGCCAGTGACGCGTCCCGCGACTCCCGCGTGGTAAAAATATATCCTCCGTTTCAATTGTACACCAGTTTTTTTTTTTTTTTTCTATTGAAACGCCACGTATTTTAATGCAATTCAAACTGAGCGTGTCGCGCGTCGCGCTGTGGAAATGTTTTCGGACGCGGTTGATCGCAAATTTCAAAAAGGCGACCCGTAAATTGTTGCGCAATATTTAAACGCGGTTCGATAAACAGCAACAGTGTCCTGGGGGCGAAGCATGAGCGTGCATTTAATTGAAACTGTAAGGACGCATGGAAAAAAGTGCGTACAATAATTTCACTTGTAAATCGAACTTCATTCGAAAGTGAGTAGTTCCTAGTTTCATAAAAAAAATGTCACTCTCGAAACGGCCTCCTAGATGTTAGCCCCCCACTTGTTAAATTAAACAATTTCAACAGTTGTGCCGAGTTGTGCTAAGTTTGTGCTAGATTGCGCTCGAATATTACAACTATAATATAAAAAATAAGACTAAAAATTGAGAAAAACGATTTTTTGAGTGGCCCCCCAATTTTTTCCAATTTTCTCAATTGCGCTGAGTTGTGCTAGGCTGTGCTAAGATTGTGCTAAAGTATTACTTCTTCATAAAAATAATAAATAAAGAAGTTATGGTAAATAAATCGTTTTGGACATCTAATTAACACGTTTAATTTAGTAACAATTATCCAAACAGCATACAATCATATATCTGAGTTGTGCTAGCCTGGCACAAGTCAGCACAACTTCCGATTTCTCCAGCACAACGACATAAAGGGCACTTAGTCTTGTCCGTGGCCCTTCTTGCTTCGATAGCGCATCATTAATTCGGCTTTCTGGTCCTCCCAGAAACATGATATTGCATATCTGAGTTGTGCTAGCCTAGCACAAGTCAGCACAACTTCCGATTCGTTGAAATGATTTGATAACCCACTAGCTTGAGGGTATTCTCATATATAAAACACAATAAAATTAAACATAATGAAGTATTTGGAAGTATCACTCGACGTATCGCTGCGATTGTCGTTGGCACTCCTTGTAGGCTATGTGTGACTGTAATGTAATTTATAAATTAGATATCTATTTTCCATAATTATATTTTCATTTACACGGGAAGTTACGTAGGTATTTAATCTTTTTAACTTACTTCTTGTACGCACAAGCATGTCAGAATATGTCAGAACATTAACATATTCATTTTCTTCAGTTTAATGTACCAAATGAGGATAAATAGATGATGTGCTATCTTTTTGTCCCGGAGTGTGCTTTGGAGTACTATTTCTGTTTTTCAAAGTACTTATAGAGAGAGTTCGAATTCAATCAATCGAAGTTCGAACCTGTTTGCGAGATACTTGATCCCATCCCTAGGTATCACGCACAACTTCGCTCTAGTACTGAAAGGTTTTTGATCTGAAGTGTAAGAATTTAATCCAATTAAGAGCGAGCCGAACAAAAGGAGAGGGCGTCGGGGCACGTAGCATCAAAGAAAGCATACTTCCACATGCCAGGGCAATTAAAAGAGAATTTTATGCTGCTCCGACAAAGGAAAGCGAAGCAAACAGCAGTTTGATGCTTCCGTCAACGTTTCGCTGACTCCGTCGCCGTCGTAAAAGCCGGACGACGAGTCGGCCGATCGTAAAAAATTCACTGCATCTGCTTATTGATCGTATCGAGCACGAAGAGACCCACATCGAGTTGAGCGTGGCTGTGATTGAGTGATCGGCAAATATTTAGCCTTTATAAGCGCCGCGCCGCATCGTTGCAAATTGGTTTCCTAGTTCGGAACGCGTCCGGACGAAAGGGGGTCGAAACCGCACGATTGCTTCAGTCTTTGCGATGCCGGAAAAAGGAGCAAATTTACTAGGAGCTAGGTTGCTGCTAGTATTTACTTGGTCCGTTGTCTGGCAACTCGAGCGCGTCCTCCAAAGTGACGTGGGTCCTTTGCTTTTGGCGCCTCCTCGCTTCTTCTGATTGGAATTCCAGTTTATGAAAAGAGTTTATTAACGGAACGACGATATTTTTAATCGGAATGTGGCGGCTTAATTTCCTACATGCGCAACAAGAGGGACAGGTAGTCGAAGACCTTTTTCCACCTTTCTCGCAAGTACTCGACTCCTCAATGATTTGTATATATACCGTCCTCAACCGTCTTCCAAACATCCAACGTCTAAGGCAGGGCCCGCTAGATAGCCTTACTTGATGAGTCCTCTAGCGTGGCCTAGGACGAAACGCTCCTTCCTTCTTCTCCTCCTCTCTTTCACATTGGTCGAGCCTCTTTCCATGCTCCCACAGGAACATTAAAAAATGTTTGTTCATGTTCGATCATGTTCGAAAGACGTTTTTATCCGGAACACGTTCGGTTGGGAATTAAATCAATTTCTTGCGGGATAACGAGATATTCGAAGACCAGAATCACGATGGCGGATAAAGGATCATCCGGACTCGGCAAAAGTGGTACCCGAGATGAGGGGAAAAACCGGATATCGCGATCGACGACGGGAACGGAAATCGGACACTTTTATCCGGCTCGTCTTTTCCGTGCTATTGATTTTCCCGAAACTAACGGCGCGGTTTCCATAGATTCTTATCTCGTGTTTGCTCTACGATGGAGCATTTCCAGGACATACCTTATTCGTGAACCAGAAGTCGAAAGATAAGATCAGTTTAAACCCGGCAATGGATATCACTGCGTCTGACAGGACGATAAGGAAAATTTTTACTTTCCTCTCCCCCCGGACTCTAAGATCTTGTCTAGATGCGAGAAAGATCGGTGTTTACTGCCGACAGAACCTCCATTTCGCATTCTAGAGAGAGAAACGTCTATAAATTGAAGTATGATTTTTATCTATGTATATCTAGATCCTATATATTCGTTTTTCTTGTTATTCACTTGTTCAATCCGCGATACAATTGAACCTCGAGGATGATCAAGGGATGCAGACCATTTTTTGTTATCAAAATGGTAGGGTAAACTGTACAGGGTGTATAAAAAGTAATGGTCATCCGTCCTAGGGGTGATCTACACTTCTGGATCGGTAGGCATTTGTAAGAGAAACTTGCCGCAAAATTGTTTACAACAAAGAAAATTGTTGTTAAAGTTTCTTTTTACATCAACGCCTTCTACTCATCGAAAAGAGAAAAAGTTTGAAAGGAGCCATATGTCGCAAACAAATAGTTATTGAGATATAAGCTGTTAAAGTTTTTCAAAATTTGATTGTGTGGAATTATACGTATAGACAAAAGTCTACTACTACAGTCCACACGTCCGTGTCGATGAGGCAGAACATCATCGTGTGCGTGCCTCCAGGAAAACGAAATTTAAAGGAACATTCATCACTGGTTTCGTTTGCCTGGTGGCACGCACACGATCATGAAAACATATTTCTAATTTGTTTTAAACATCCAAAGCATTAATCTTTCGAATATTAAAAAAAATTCCAAAAGTGTATATCTACTAATTGGCATACATACACTAACGAGCATAACTGATTCAACACACTTTATATCGGAATAACATTTTTATGAATGGACCAAATAGAGACTTCAATTTCTCTGTAAGGCAAGAAGAATTAGTTTAGTAAATGACGTCTAAAAAATATGTTGAAAAAATGCATGTGGTTGGAATTGTGAAAAATAAGAGTAACAATTGATTTTTACGACTTTTCTAGCTGGGCGAATAACGAAAATTTAAAAGATGTGTTTGGTCACAACTCGTATAAATTATATACGCTCCGAAAATTTCATTGAAATTGTTTAATTGGTTTACAAGTTATAAACGATCGAAAGTGGTAAAAAGGCCGAAAATCTTGAAAAATTGCAATTTTTACCATTTTTGATCGTTCGTAACTCGTAAATCAATTTCAATGAAATTTTCGGGGCGTAAATAATTTATACGAGTTGCTAAAAGAATAGTAAAAATCAATTTTTAGTCGTCATTTACTAAACTAATTCTTCTAGCCTTACCGAGAAATTGAAGTCGTTAGGTCCATTCATAAAAAAGCTATTCTGATTTGAAGTGTGTTGAATCAGTTATGCTCGTTAGTGTAGGTGCCAATTAAATAAACTTCCATACAAATAAATGAACCATTCGTTGGCATCTGTGAAAATTTGAGGTTATGTCTAATAAGCAGTAAGAAGTAAACGTTAAACAGGCTACTTGATTTATAATTAAACATATACGCACTTATTACATCTGTAGTACAGTCCGAAATTAAGTTATAAATCGATAAAGTATACCCACTCGTAACGAAAATTGTAACAAAACACTATTTACACTGCACTGTGGTCATCCCTCGGTCTTACTGGATGTCCTCCAGCGTTGCTAACAGTCATATGTGGAACTCTGTTATGAAATCTTACAACGATGCTTTGAAATATACATAAAAAGCAATAAGAACGATTTTCTATACCACAGGAATTCTTAATATTTGCCGTTTAAATCAAAAGTGCCAATAACTAGTGCAGTGCCAGCAATAGTACAGCTTACCCTACTTGGTAAGTCTACTGATAATACCTCCTTTGGAGATTAAATTTTGCTTCGTGTTTTCCCAATTATTTGTTCATAATAACTCGCATTAGTCGTGTCATTGTTGCCAGCATACTTCACGGGAAATTGCATTCGATTAATGTCAGAAGCGGTGTTCGCATAGTATTCGATTTGACGTGGTCGCTAGGATGAAATTACTGCGCGATTTGCTTAGAACGAAACTTCCGCAATATGTAACTTATCAGTTTTCATATTTCCACAAATAGAAATAATAACGCTAACCTATTTCCCTGATTTTTAATTATATCTTTGGTTGTGCGATTTGATATAGAGAATATTTAACAGTATCTTTTTTATTTTTTCCTGTCGCAATTTACGAGTGAATACTTAACGAATATTAATACGTAACACGATACCGAATAAAATCGCGTAGCAGAAACGAGGAACATTAAAATGTTTTACGACGAATCTGTTCCCGACATTTTATTCCGTGAATAACAACTTTCCGGTTTTCTCCTTATTTTGGAAGTTTCTTTATTAACCTCGACGTACTAACGGTATTTTTAACGGCGAACTAATTTTCGAGAAAGCCACGTTTGCACGGAGTTGGGAAATATTTTGACGTGAAGAAAACTAGCACGAAACAAACGGCGAGGAATTTAAATAATCCGGTTAGGGTGATCCCGTGATAAATCAATCCGGGCTTCGAAGTTTACAACCCGCTGTTTTTTTTTTTTTTTATTTCGGAATGGGATCTGGTCAACGGTTTCATAGGAAATGCAGAATTTTATTATCGCGTGCACGGTAATCGCTGTTTCCCTGTTTTCACGGATGTTCAAATGAGATTCCCGAAGATTCGTTTATTTTCTGATGCAGTCAACTTTTAATTACTCGCATATAGTATTTACAATCTGAAAATTTAAATTAATTATTTATGTTGGAGTAGTATACAGGGTGTACCAGTTAAGTTTACCAGCTTAGTTTTATTAATAGAAAAAGAACCTTATACGACAATATTAACCTAACCGAAAGGGACAATGTGATTGCGAAAAAACTTTTTTCAAGGTCATCCTTTTCTAGATATCAAGATCATCAATTTTTTTTAATGGAGCTATATATTTTTTTTACCGCGATGTAACAGTAGGGTCGAGTTCCTCTTCAATGACATATTATACAATGACCTTCGTGTGACCTTGGGTATGAAAAATCCAAAAAGCATTACAGGTATTATCAGTGATTAATTTACTACACCAATCGGTTTGGTTGAACTACTTTATTTCAATAAATGTTCGAAATAATGACCATTGTTTTCAACACATTGTTGTATACGAAAAATAAATGATTCTCTGACTCTTCTACTAGTTTCATTGCTAATATTGGAACATATGATGTACAGTAAAATCTCTTTCCCTGTCTAACAGCCATGGTTTGGCCAGCCATTGTTTGTAGGAAGACACTATTGTATAATTTATGGCTGGGTCTATCCATTATTGAAATAAAGGAGTTCAATCAAACCAATTAGCGCAGTAAATTAATCACTGATAATACCTGTAATGCTTTTTTGGATTTGTCATACCCAAGGTCACACGAAGGTCATTGTATAATATGTCATTGAAGAGGACCTCACCCCTACTATTACATCGCGATAAAAAAAAATTAATGATCTTGATATCTAGAGAAAAATCACCTTGAAAAAAGTTTTTTCCCAATCATTATATTGCCCCTTCGGCTAGGTTAATATTGTCCTATAACGTGTTTTTCTATTACTAAAACTAAGCGAGATATTCAAGGTGGTCAATCTAGCAGGGGCACCCTGTATATGGTACATATGTACAGTTAGGAGCGAAACTGATCACACAAACTTTAAATCAGAATAACTTTTTCATGAATGGACCAAACGACTTCAATTTCTCTGTAAGGTTAGAAGAATTAGTTTAGTAAATGACGTCTAAAAAATATGTTGAAAAAATGCATTTGGTTGAAATTGTGAAGAACACTAGTAACAACTGATTTTACGACTTTTCTAGCTGGGCTAATAACGAAAAAGATGTGTTTGGTCAACTCGTATAAATTAAATACGCTCCGAAAATTTCATTGAAATTGTTTAATTGGCTTATACGGGTTATAAACGATCGAAAGTGGTGAAAATTGCAATTTTTCAAGATTTCCGGCCTTTTTACCACTTTTGATTGTTTATAACTCGTAAACCAATTAACCGATTTCATTGAATTTTTCGGCGCGTAAATAATTTATACGAGTTGACCAAACACACCTTTTAAATTTTCGTTATTGGTCCAGCTAGAAAAGTCGTAAAAATCAATTGTTACTATTATTTTTCACAATAACGACCAAATGCATTTTTTCAACATATTTATTAGACGTCATTTACTGAACTAATTCTTCTGACCTTACAGAGAAATTGAAGTCGTTTGGTCCATTCATAAAAATGTTATTCTGATTTAAAGTGTGTGTGGTTAGTTTTGCTCCTAACTGTACACATATAAAGTGAAGTGCCAGTAACTGGAGGTTAAAAATGTTTCCACTGGAGAAAGAGAATAAAATGATTTTATTATTGCTATACCATCGAATAGTGTACACATTGTACGTACAGTAAGATCTATTTTCCAGGTTCTCGGAAGAACACTGCCTACAAGTAGCGCAGTTTATCTTCACGCTACGAATAAAGGAAGCATTTTGGATGATAAAGTTACGCGGCATCGTCTTTGTGTAGGAAAGCTAGTTGCTGTACATTTCGCTGAAAAACGAGGCGAAATAGCGCTAGCCGGTTGCAATAAATTCGTTTCCCTTTCTAAGCAACAGAAATGTTCACTCAAAAGTTTTGCAGACTAACGCTTATCGAGGAACAAGATCAAATGAACTGTACTTTCCAGAATAATGAATTTTTTTCGGATAAACAAGTGATCAGATATGGTTATCTACAACGACTGAGTAATTCATTGATAATGATCTTTGATAACGATAATGATGTATCATCCGTTTTCTTATATCATCGTCATAAACATGTCTTCTGACCTGTGACTTTAGTGAACTACGATAGACGATTCATTTTAATAAATAGAATGCACAAGTTATTTAAAGAGAGGTTTGAAGATAATATTATTCAACAACATCGATTCCTGAATGAAATTACAGCTCTAAAATATCTATTGAAAAATTCTATACCAGTATCAGCACAGATTGCAAATCGCGAATGTCGTCGGAAGGTTACGAATTATCAGTAGCAACGGCCTGTCACGATAGTCGATTTTCATTTCTTTAATGACGCTGCAAAACATCGTCGAGTCCTCGACGTTTATTTTCAGTACGTTTCGTGTCAAAACACACGAATTAACGAATTAATTAACGATAATTATTTACATCAATTATTTCACCGAAATTTTTTTCACACAAGAAATATGTCGCCGAGACGTAGCGATGGGTCGCGGTAGTGAGCGATCATATCGATCGATAAATATAAAACCATTGGTACTAATCACTCAACCAGTAACAAATTGCTTGTCGAAGATGGGCTGGGAGATTGTCGCCTCAACCCTTTGCCGTATCATTTTCTTCACAGTAACGCGTGTTTATCCCCAAAAATGTCGTAGAAATGTAAAGAAAATGAGACGAAGCTAGTTCGGTCTTTAAAAAATATGTAATAATAGAATATCTTTATATTTATTACTATCTTACAAAAGGAATATGGGGCTGAATATGCCTTTGAAAATTTTATGTAGTGGTAATCTTCCAGCCTTAGACCCTCCTTTTATTTTTCCCAACTGGGTCTTGTATACTTTCATTTTCGTCTGCAGAACTTGAAGGCTCACAAACACGTCTTCTTTTACGTAAATTCAAAATATTTTTTAATTCGCTTCCCCCGTGAACTCCTGAACATTTTCTATGTCTCTATAATCTCATTATTACTATTTAGCCTCCCCTAAACGTAACACATTTATATTATACACATATATACTTATACCCTATTTATTACTATATTATCACTGTAAAAAGTTCAATTTCATTTTCTTCTGATTTACTTTCTTCATGCTCATACAATTCCCCATCCTCGATATCAGAACATTCTATTGGTATATTGTTAACTTTTTGCAACAATTCGGAGATTTTCAATCGTTTTGCCATTTTTAGGGCTAGTAAAATATTATTAAAAAGAATTAGGTCCTACTCCAACGGCTATGGTATACAAAATGACCGCGTGAAACAACATCGATAACTATGTTACGTTACATCGCAGCCATATTTATGTTTATGTTATGGCGCCCCAAATAAGACGTTGCGCAAAACATCAATAAATCTATTAGTCCAGTCAACGAAACGTTGTGGAGGGAAATGGAAGGAACACAATTTTTAACTTTGCGACTTTGTTTGGACTAGTTAGGAGGTAAACATACTAAAAGTCCCCGCTCACCTCGTAGGAGTGGGGACTTTTAGTATGTTTACCACCTAACGAGTCCGAACAAAGTCCCAAAGTTAAAAATGGTGTATCTTCCATTTCCCTCTACACCCCCTTATTAGCATTCATTGACTGGACTATATCTAAATCCCAACAAAAACATCCTATAAACAGGATCCAAGTTCCAATGGCCGCAAAACGTTGTGAGATCAAACAAAATACGGACAAATTCGTTAGCTTAGAAATACCTCTTGCAATACTGAAAAAAGCGTTTGTAAAAATTAGTTTAAAAGAACGCTATTTAATTTTGAATGAGTTACATGGAAGACTAAATTATTCAAACTTGGCCGTTACTTTTTAAACCAATGGCCATAAAAGGTGTTAGGTAGCGGCCAAGTTTGAATAATTTAGCACTCCATGTAACTCTTTACTACGTCAACTATAAGTATCTTTTCGAAACTTGTAAGTACTCTCATTCCGAGGTTCGGTAACTACTTGTATACAATGAATACTTTTCAAGTATAATCATTGAAACTTTTATTGCTTTTCAGTAATAATCGAAACCCATGAAATGAAACTTGGTTATTGAACTTGACACGGATTCGTGAGTACATATGGAATTTTATCCCATCCCTAGTATTGTTATAAGTAGCCATCATACAAAATTATTTCGATTCTGAATAAATTAAACAAAAATAAAATTCATGATATTACTCCTTTGGTTATCGCTGCAAAAGTCATTACATCATTGCATGAAAAAAAATTGTAACACGAAGTAGGAACTTTAAAACGAGATTGTAAAACCTCCCAGTCATTCTGACTGGTCTGGTATAGTTCTAGTGTTAAACTTGGTTGCAGAACATGCTTGATCCCATCGCTATCAGTTAGGATCTCCATGGTAGACTGACCGTTTCACTAACTCCCCACTACGCGGTTCATTGGCTCGGGACCACGGAACTCTTTACGGATCGTGTCTACATGTCAGTTGGCATTGCTGCTCCGACTAGTAGTGATCATACTGTCACATGGCGCGCGAAGAACCTGTGGTGACCGTGAAACAAGGCCAGCTCCGTGGCGCCGTCGACGAGAATGTGTACGGCGGAAAATTCCTCGCGTTCCGTGGAGTCCCGTTTGCGAAACCGCCAACCGGTCCGCTCAAGTTCAAGGTAAACTCTCATTTTCATACTTCCTCGCTCGTACTCTCGCTTCCTTTGTTGATCGCGCCTCAATTGTCGGCTGCCACTGCAACGCTGCAGTGTTTCTCGCCACTTTGCTTAACAGGTCGACTGTTAAACGAGCCCTGCCTATTTCGTTCGTCTAACACAGTGTTTCCCAAAGTATCGACATCTGTGTACCCCTTCTATAACTGTCGCGACACTGAGTATCCCCCGTTAAGAACAATCTGTATTAAGTAGCAGGCGTGTACATCTTGTGTACACAACAGTAGACTCCAACGCTGCACCAGGATTGTTGCACTAGAATCACTTCCTGTACTGTACCATGTGTGCTTATTAATAATTCGAAAGTGTTCAGGATTTACATCGACTAATTTGTTATTGCATCCGTCATCGGTCTCGGAACATTCCTGTCTCCTATAAGTGTCCCTAATCTGCGTAATAATAATCTACATAAGTGTCCGCATGGAACTTTACGAAACTCCAACATAAATAAATTTTTATTCGTGTGTGCGCTAATTACTGATTCGGAGGAATTGAGGATTTACATCGACTAATATGTTATCGCGTCTCTATCATCGGTCTCGGAATATTCCTGTCTCCTGCAAGTTCCCTTGAGCTACGTTTTATCTGATCTGTTAATTATTCCCACTCCACTTTCCACATAACTGGTCACATGGAACTTTATATCACTCCAGCAGAAATATACTTTTATTCAATGACATAACCACTTTAATGCAAAAGAAATATTTTCTAGTGTGGTCCACACGTTTGTCTATGCCTTAAAACTTTAAACACTTTTGAAGTGTTGAGATTGTGTGAATTAATTATAGAGTAATTAATAGTTAATCGTTCGACTACTTTCTCTCTCTCCTTTCTATTTAGCTACATGTGATACTTTCTCATGCGAGCTGTCTTTCACATCTTTCGGAACACAACTTCGTCCGAGAAAGACTACCACCACTCGTGTTTTTGTTATTCGTCCGCCGAGAGTTGGCACAGAGAAACTCGTAGGTACCACGTGACGCTCCCACTGCGCGCTACACGTCTTCCGCGATTGGCCGAATCGCTTGACGAAGGCAGCAACAGAGCGATGTGGCGACGCTGAGCTCCAATGTCTAGCGTTCCCGCCCGATACCGATGCATAAGAGCGTAAGAGTGGGATCCGCAGCATTGCGTCAAGAGTGGGGATTGACCGTTCCCCTGCACCCCACTGACGAGATTTTGTACCAACTCTCGGATAATACTTCAATTTTATTCAATCTCTCTGCATCATTCACTCGCGATCGCCTCTTCAAGGTCGCACGCCCTCCGAAAGAGAAATCATGGCTATCGGAACGTGAGGAAACATTTAAAACTACGTGTGAAATGATTGCATTGAAATGATTTGAATAATGTGTTCTAAATAGTTACTGCCTGCAATGGATTGTACCGTTTGGAAAAAAAGTCTTATGCAACTGACAGAGTACGGTGTGGTTATACAATTATAGATAATGTTGTGTGCCAGTTTCTGAACGAAATACGAACTATTACGAATTACAGACGAAATACGAAAGATGTTAGTCGCAAAGACATGACTCGGTAAAAACTGTACAGAAGCGAATGAGAATAATGCTCGCGAGGAACCGAATTCAGCAGAAGATCTACAGTGACTCCCACAAGTATATTCGGACACTCTTAAAAAGGCTAGCTAGAGCAATTAGCTTACTACAGAATGTGAACAAAAATTTTTCCAAAAATTGCAATTGTTCGGAATTGTAGAAAAATACTAAAAGTTGCATTTTACAACTTTTTCATGCGGGCATATATTGAAAATTTGAAAAATACATTTTGTAGATCTTTGTGAATTAAACATATCCTGAAAATTTTGTCAAAATCGGTCGACGTTGCAATGAGCTACAAACGTTTAACACGTTGACTGCCACGCGTGTTTACAACAAAATCCCCGTCAGGTCACCCGTGCCGCTGTAAGATGCGTGCTCTGCTACCGAATGTCGGTGCGCCCGATGAGAACTTCTGCTGTCACCCGAATACGGGTGACACGGCAGTTAACGTGTTAAAGATAGTCAAGATTGCAGATTTTCACGATTTTCGGCCTACAACTGCAGATTCTTACGTCCTTCAATGCCTGCCGCTTTTTTCCGCGTCAACCGATTTCGATGAAACTTTCACAGTGCATATGATTAACACAGATCTACAAAACGTATTTTTTAAATTTTCAATATCGGACCACATTAAAAAGTTGTAAAACGCAACTTTTAATACTTTGTATACAATTCCGACCAAGAGCAATTTTCAAAAAAATTTTCTTTTCAAATCCTGTAGTAAACTAATTGCTCTGGCTTCCCAAAAAAGTTCGAATCGTATAGTCTAATTTTCTGGTCTTGTAAGCTGGGGGTTGTTTTCGTCTAATTGTAAGTGGGGAATGATATGGGGAATGAAGTTCAAGAATGACTGAACGAACTGAAGATAGAAATTATATAATAATAGAAGATAGAAAATAGATTAGGTTTACCTGATTACTAATGCTAGAGGAAGTCTTATCGTTGTGTTATACAACAATAATGGTTAAGCAAATTTTATGACGTATTTGTTGAACGTGACAAGTCACTTTGAACTGTTCATTATCGTCGTATCGGCCGCCTAAAAATGATAAAACCATATGTCTCTTTTATTTCACTATAATATCCGTTCGCCGAGTACATATATGTATTTGCTCGCGTAACAGCCGTCGAGAGATCACTATGGTTTGACAGTGACAGAAAATGTAAATACTACATTATAGCGATTGACGTTTACAAGCGATCTCGTCTCGAACCTTGAATTCGCTGAGCAGTCGGTCTACAAAATAGCGATCATAAGGATTATTCGTTGCCAACCGAATTTCAGATGTAACCAGCATCATTTCAGCATTTTCGAAAAAAGGTTACTTGCCACAATTACTTCGCGTAATGGACATTAAACATTCGCGGTGTTATACCACGAATAAATCTCGTTAACGACGTCGAGTTGTTAGCATGCGCAGCAATTAGAAAACAATAATGGATATATATTTCAATCGTAAAACAATTATCGTGTTTGAACGATGATTTACAAACGAATACATTAGATCCGCGTTAACTGCGAAGTTTCCCGGTGCGACATAAATTCAGAAAAACAAGGAGAGATTTATTCACAACCATAACACGCGGGGCGTACAATAATATCATGTAAATTCTCTCATCGAGCAGTTATAATAAATTAATTACCGGTGAACATTGAATTGCGTAACGCGCTGGCGGGCACAAGGATGTCCTGGGAATTAATAAAATCGGAATCGTTCCGCTGCGATGGAACAATGATGATAAAGCCTGACTTATCGAAGAGCTTTTTATAATACTACTGTATCTAATGGCATAGTTAGCGGGGTATCTCTGTTACAGCAACACATATTGTGCGTATTCGAAAAACACAGAATACGTAACTCGATATACAAAGTAATTTATTATGTTTCGTCCGATGTGAATTTTCGGAACCTGCCACGCTGCAAGAAGTTTTCATTGTTTGTCACACTGAATTACCATCTGCAAGTTGCTGTTTGCAGAGTTCTACTTAATCGTTATATAATCGCAATCAACAATTAATCTCCTAATTCAGTCGTTAATTGCGGTTAACGATTGAATTTCTACAAATTCAATATGTTTTTCGATCGTAATTTTGGTAATTAATGTGTGATGATATCGGCGCACAGGTTCGATCAGTGATATAAACACAAGCAATTTTGCAAATTAATTAAAAAACTCAATGTTTCGATCCTGATGTGGATCATTCTCAAGAGTAAATTTTGCGTCTGAAAAATAATGTGAATATAATATATGTTAACATTAAATATAATATGAAAATACCAAATGAACCACTTTTCCATATACTTGCTATATCAGAAGAAATACTATTGGAAATTATTAAAAGCGAACTGATTCCACGCCGGTAGACGCTGAACTGAAAATTTGCAAAATTGCTTGTGTTTTTATATCACTGTGTGATCGAACCTGTGCGCTGATATCATCACACATTAATTAAATTTCTACTTTCGTCGTTAATTGCGATTAACTATTATTAATCGTCAATCGGATAATTGATTAATGATTAACTGCTGAAATTTCGAAATGAAATACGGAGTAAAATGTAAAAATGTAAACTGAATTTAGGTGTATTGTCATTTGGTCTATATATGTATAATCAGTGTTGTGTGGGCAATAAATAATTATTTAAATAAAAATTTAAATAACAAGTTATCTTTGTCGTTTGGATATTCAAATAAAGAGGAGGGTACTTTGGGATTATCCCGTCGACCATTTTCGCCAAATATAATGTATATATAATGTTAAATAAAATAAAATGTTAAATAAATTTATATTATTTATATTTATACATATATTATATTAATATATACTACCTTTTGTGGCGATATTTCGTGTTTGGCGAAAATGCAAAAATAATCATTTATTACTTGAACAAATTTAAATGCATTATTTAAAATAATAAAGTTAATTGTGTTATTTACAAATACAATTTCAATTATTATTTGTATTGACAAATAATATATTAAATTGTATTTATTTATAGACAGCTAGGCCCTCCGGACGGGAGGGTATTATATAAATTCCACAGACCAGAACTCGGCAAAGTTTTTTTGGAAAGAGCCAGATCGTAAACCTTTTAAGCTCGGAGTGCCGGGTAGCAAACTCGAAAATATTTACATGCGTAATTCTACCCATAGAGCAACAAAAAAAGGTCAAAAATTTTTTTACTAGCGAGCCGGATTGGAAGCAGACGGCGTTTTAATACCAGCCCTACCACTGCCGGCCAAATACCTTACAAATTGAGGAAAAATAAAATTTTTATGAATAAAAAACGTGACGGAGGTGCGCTAAAATTACAATTAATTTATTGGTTGAACGTGAAGTTTATATTGTCAAAACTTATCGTATTATACAAGATGATTGAATATATGGGTCGAGAAGACCAGTAAGCTGTCAGTTGACCGATTAACTATTAAGCGGTTGCATTAAACGGCGTGTTTAAAGGGAAATTTGATTGAGAAATCTGGCACACTACTGGCCGCGTATCGCGCGACATTCAAATGTCCATATTGCAAGAGGATGTTAATGTGCGTTTAATTAGTCGAGTGTACCGGTGAATCGTAATGGACCGCATTATGATCGTTGCTTTCAGAACCTGTACACGCAGCCTATGTCAACTGTGCAAAGGATCGGCTGTTTGTATCAGATATCCGTATTTGAAATGAGCATTCTGAAAATTATTATGCGATGTAATGGCAACTTGCACTCCGGGACGAAAAGATAGCACAATTTGAAGTTAATGTAATTTTTCTGTTTATTAAACATTAGAAAGTCAATCTTTTTATAGACATATTTTCAGTGTGTCTTTCTTAACATGTATGAATGAAATGAAACGAAGCTTCATTAAATTATCTATCTTTATTGAATGAAATAGAATTATTCACGAAATATAGAGGTACAAAATGATAGCACACTTAACGAAAAACTTGAAATATAACAGAATTAATCGATAAATATCAATGTTCCAAATTTTGTAGGACCTTCTTTACAGCTAACGACTTTAATCATTCGGAAGAGAAAGTTCTATTCTAGTTCTAGAGTTCTATTTATGAATTTTAACGAAAGTAAAATATTTTATTTCGTGTTTCTGATTGCTAAAATAGAAATATTTTATTTCGTGGATCAAACTGTTGAAATAGAAATATTTTATATTTTGAGGTACAGATTGTTAAAATAGAAATATTTTATTTTCGAAATTGTATATATTATTTAAAATATTTGGTTGGCAAATAAGTTCGTTCGGTTTTTGTTCCAGTGTAAGTTTCATTCGGATTTGCTTTTCTTTTGTCAGCGCTACCGTGCAAAAATCGAATACACATTTGAAAGGTTATGTTTCACTGTTTACGTTGTGCTGTGTTTAGTTAGATTAACCTCAATATATTGTGTGTGCTGCCTAGCTGTGAACATGGAAATAAATATCGTGCATTGTCGTCACATTTTGCTCTATTATTTTAAAAAAGGCAGACGGGCTGCGGATGCTCATAAAAAGATATGCCGTGTGTATGGAGTACGCGTATGCCAAATTCCGTTCTGAAGATTTCGACGTCAATGATGAGCCCTGCTCCGGTCGCTCGACCGGGATTAATTGAAGTGATGTTAAAGCAGTAATCGACGTACTTAAATCCATCCCAATCGGTATGAGAGGTTGCTACGACATTAAATATATCCCAGACAAGTGTAGAAAACAATTTGCGCGAGCTGGGTTACGTTCCTCGGCTTAATGTTTGGATACCGCATTAATTAACCGAGGCTAGCTTGACCACACGCATATCCATTTGCGATTTGCTACGGAAACGCCAAGAAAACGAGCCATTTTTTAAACGAATGGTGACGGGTGACGAGAAATGGGTCGTCTACGATAATGTAACACGTAAAAGATCACGGGGGCACAGCAGCGAGCCACCACAAACAACCTCGAAGGTGGGATTGCATCGAAAGAAAATAATGCTCTCCGTATGGTGGGATTTCAAGAGTGTCGTCTATTAAGAACTGTTACCGGCAGGCAAAACGATTGATTCAACTGTATACTGTTCGCAATTAACGAAATTGGACCAAGCAATCCGCACAAAACGTCCAGAATTGGCAAATCGCAAGGATGTCGTCTTCCACCACGACAACGCCAAACCTCATACGTCATTGACCACTCGGAATAAATTGATTAGGCTTGGCTGGGATGTTTCGCCTCATCCTGCGTATTCACCGGATCTAGCCCCTTCTGATTATCATTTGTTCCGGTCGCTACAGAATTCTATGAACGGGAAAACCTTCAGGGATGAAGAGGCCGTTAAAAACCACCTGGATTGGTTTTTCGCCGATAAGTCCCAGACATTTTACGAACGCGGTATAATGAGGTTGGTGGAACGATGGCAAGAGGTCATCGATAAAGATGGCCAATATATAATTGTACTCGTGTAATATACTTGTGTATCAAAAAATTGTGTTTTATTCCGCTCTAAAAAACCGAACGAACTTATTTGCCAACCCAATACTATTTTCTTTAAGCAAGATAAAATCGAAAATATTAAATAGTATTTGAAACATATTTGTTTCGCCAAATAATACCCAATCTTGATTGTACGTACAAGCATGTCACAGAATATGTGTTGACATATTGAAATATTCATTTTCTCCAGTTTAATAGTGAAATAGACGATGTGCTATCTTTTTGTCCCGGAGTGTACAGCGTTGACCAAATATTTCCATTATTTATTTCTTAATCAAAAGATTATTTTTCTTCCAATGTAATTATACAGTGACTTCCACAAATATTCGGACACAAACATTTAAAGATGGTCAAAATTGCAGATTTCCACGATTTTCGCCTTATAACTGCAGATTCTTACATCTTTCTATGCCAATCGTTTATTTCCGCATCAACCGATTTCGATGAAACTTTCACAGTGCATACAATTAACACAGATCTACAAAACGTATTTTTAAAATTTTCTATATAGGCCCACATTAAAAAGTTGTAAAACGCAACTTTTGGTACTTTGTATACAATTCCGACCAATTGCAATTCTCAAAAAAATTTCTTTTCACATCCTGTAGTAAACTAATTGCTCTAGCTTCCCAAAGAAGTTCGAAGCGTATAGTCCAATTTTAAAAAAGTTATTGGTTTTCCAAGTGTCCGAATATTTGTGGGAGTCACCGTATGTGTTCGCTTATATTCTTTTTTATACTCTTTCCCGAGAAAAACTCTAATTTCCGTTTGGTTCTTCCAGGACCCCCAACCCCCTGAACCATGGACCGGGATAAGGGATGCCAAGGAGTTCGGCGGCTGCTGCAGTCAATTCGACTTCTTCTCGAATGGCATAATCGGCACCGACGATTGTCTTTATCTAAACGTTTACACGCCGACGATTGACGTGTCCTCGAAACGCGCCGTGATGGTGTGGATCCATGGGGGTGGGTTCGTCTGTGGGTCCAGCGACAGCCAAATTTACGGGCCTGATTATATCGTCCGGAAGGACGTCGTTCTGGTCACGATTAATTACAGGGTCGGAGTCTTCGGTGGGTATTCGATATTCGGTGTCATCCGGACTGAAATTTTCACCCGTTCCTGCACACTAGTTTCCTTAATGCGTTTAACAAATTATTCGAATCTAATCAATTATTTGTTGCTCATTCTTCAGGCTTCCTCAATTTAGAAACGGAAGAAGCTCCCGGTAACCAAGGCTTGAAGGACCAAGTAATGGCGTTGAAATGGGTGCAGGAAAATATCTCGAATTTCGGCGGGGATCCCAACAATGTTACAATATTCGGAGAAAGCGCTGGCGGTGCATCCGTGCATTACTTATGCATATCTCCAATGTCTCAAGGTACTATTTTCGATTTTTCGAGGAGCTGCAGAATTTGGTATGCGTTTCGAAAAATGATTTTCCTTGGAATGTCCAACGCGATTCTCTTCGAAAGTAGAACAGGGAAGAAAATCCTGGTTTAGGTATTTTTATTTAAAAATCGGTCCTGCTGAATAAGTTATTCCCGTTTCCGGAACACATTGTACCGGTTAATTTGAAGACAGCTTGCACAGATCAGCGAAAACGGGTCACGATTCTGTTCCAGACTGTTACGAAAATTACATTTCAGAATCAGCCATCGTTTAGGCGCATTCTATGTACTTTCGTTATTCCGCTTCTGGATGAGCAGGCCATCCTACTGTTTACTTCTACTCCATTGTGTTGAACCGTGAGCTCGTCTCGCAGCTTATCTTTCCACCTCGATCCCTCGAATTTTCCTTTGGCCTGGCACCGAATACAGAAGATTGCCGAGCTTTACTCGCGGATCGTTTTGCTTGCAGGTTTGTTCCAGAAGGCGATCGCACAAAGCGGGGTCTCGACGAATCCCTGGGCTATCATAACCAAGGACGTCAAGAAGTATGCCGTACAGCTGGCTGCCGAACTCGGTAAAGACACCACCGATCCTCGGGAACTGGTCGAGTTCCTGAGGTCGATAGATCCTGTGAAACTCGCGGACATGCAACACAAGCTCCTCGCCAAAAGGGTAAATTTTGTTCGAAACTTGTTACAAAAGTAATGATTACTAGATTTTATGCAATTTCTGGCAAGAATGAGTAGGTGTAATTTAAAACAGTAAGAACATTAGAAGAATTTCAAAATACTGTGTTATATTATTTTCAGCCTATTGAACATATTAACCTTGTGTAGTCAACCAAACTGCATAGATTATTTAAAACCTTCCTGTATAGAACATGTTTTCAAAAATTCTCATTGCAAGACTGTAAATTAATATATTAGCGAGAGTAAAGAATGGACATTTAGAGAAATTTTGTAATATTTTTTAGAGGAAAATTAACAAATTGCTGGAAGAGATACAGTAAATGGGTACCTGTGGTTGACTGCACAAGGGTTAAGAAAGAAAATAAATTTCTACATGTCACTCCAGTTTGTTGCAATTCAGATAGAAACTTTTTATTTTACATAAAGATCCGCTCTGTCTAATGATTACCAATCGGGAATACTTCACATGGATTCTGCACATTTTTCAGGGTTTATATGTTATGATCGGATTATTCGGGCCAACTGTCGACAGCAAATCTTCGAACCCATTCATGCCGCAGCATCCGTCAATCCTGGCGAAAGCCGGAGTGAAGGTACCCTTGTTATTAGGCAACACCGACAACGAAGGGAGCATGTTCGTAAGCAGTAAGCCGAATTTCATTTTAATCAATCCATTCATAATGCAATATCGAGCCAACATTTTGTAAAACTGCATTGAGAATCCTCCTTTAGAAAATACTGAAAGGGCTCTTGACCCTCCTCGAACAGGATATATTAAATGATAAGAATTATTGGACGGTCTTTGCGAATCTATTTAGATTGTGAAGCTTCACAGTAATTACAGAATGAATGATGTGCACGTAATAATGAAGCTAATAGGTTTGCGTATAATTCACGGTTGTGCTTTATTATATTTGTAGGTTTACTATGTGCAGACCTCAAGAAAACCATGGAATCGCTGAATACTAATTTTGAGAAAATCGTGCACCCAGAAATAGAAGAGACGATGAAGATGGACGAGATCACTCTTGAGGAATTAAAACGTTTATACTTCGGCAAGAAGACGATCAACCTTGATTGTCGAGATGACTATGCGTCCTATTTCAGCGACATGATGTTCATCAGGGGAATCTACGATACCGTGAAACTTCAAGCCGAGAAGAACGTACCCACGTACTTTTATAAATTCACTTATGAGCCTAAGATCTCGCTGACAAAACAGAGATTTGGTATCGAATCTAAAGGTACACTATTTCCCGTCAACTTAAACGCATTCGAATGTTTCTGTGATATGCAGAATTAATTAAAAGATAACTCGAGTGTTTCTCAATTCGTATTCTTTCGTGAATACCTTCGAAAGCGCAGAAATCTACGTCCGAGTAGTCTTTGCAGAGTGAACGATAAAATATAATTACGCGAAATCAGCGACAAAAATATCAGTGTTTCCGGTAAAGAAACGTGTACGAACTCGAGCTTATGATGAAACAGCAATGTAACCCTCGTAAATTGTAGCTGCAGAGGAAAAAGTAAGCAGTTTATCTTGACAGTGATTGCTCAATTTCTTGAACTGGTGTACGTCTGTTTTGCAGGAGCGACGCACTCGGAGGAATTGATATTTCTGTTTTATCCCTATTTGATGAAGTTAATGGGCCTACCTCCACCAGAACCCGGAACCGCGGACCACAATGTTATGGAATATCTCACGCAGATGTGGACCGACTTCGCGAAAACTGGGTAGGTCTTTGAAATAATTAGCAAACCAATTATTGCGGCTGACCGATCGGTGAAAATTTCAATAATTCCGTTTCTCTCGTTCAAGAAACCCAACGCCGATGACCACAAACCTAATCTCCACGCTCTGGAAACCGATCGGAAAGGGAGATACCGTGAACTACCTGAACATCGGCGAGAAACTTCGTATGGAGAGTGCAAAACTGGGGGATCACACGTGCTATTGGAAGTCCATGAAGAATAAATTGTAATGATAGGTCGCGATCAATTGTTGTTTGTACATACGTGTTATCAGCTTCGGTGTAAAAGAACATCTGTAAAAGAGCTACTATTTTCTTGATCGAAAAGAAGATTCGTATAATAACGCGTTATTTTTGGCCTCGAAAACGATAAATTGATTTTTAAAAATATCATTCACTTTTTACGTGAAAATATACATTGATAATGAAACGAATAATTTTATATAGTTAATAAAGTCCAATGTTTTCCAAGCAACGGTATCCTACGCTTCTTCTTGATCTTCTCCCTATAATAAATATTTTTTTCAGGAACTACTTCGCGTTTAACCATCGTTCGAAGTATTAATACCGAACAGACAGACTGTCAGACAGACAAACATACAGACAAGAAAGCGGGCTAATAAAAACGTCGTAAAATTGATCGGCAGTTGAACAAATAATTCTTTCCGCATAAAAGATCAGGCTTGACCTTCACCAGTCATTGACTGGTCCATCTTTTGTCCGCTCGTTAAAGAAATTAAAACAAGAGAACGGTTAAATGAAGTGAATAATATCAATGTGTTATTTTCATCTCATTGAAACGATCGATGAAACAATGCCAATTGTATTTCGTATCTGATTCATACAACTGCTGCAGAGAATCTGAATTTGGCGGAAAGATCTGCATCGATCAAACAAGTGGGATAAGTATAATTTGGCGGTGAACGTGGCTGCAGGAGGAAAATGATAAATTTAGAAGTTGAGAGTGGGCAAATCCAGTTGCGTCAGGTATCAGATATGTGGATTAGTCATCGGTGCAGGGAGCGCAACAGCGCGAGCGAGTACAATGAAACATGTTATATTTAGGCGCGCATCGGTATCGCGCATCACGAGTGTATCGCGCGCAGGCGCTTCGCGGTCTGCGGTGCGATCAGTGCTGCGTGACAAACTGGCCGCGGTATTCGCGCGATATTTCCGAGGAAGAAAGTATTAATACACGGAGGGAAAGTGTTATCGAGCAATTAAACCCTGAGCAGAACGATAAAACGGAACCTCGGGCGAGAGAATCGCCGCTGGTTCGTTGGATGTTTTCGACGTGGACCTAACCTAACCATAACCCGGCCGGAAAAACACGTAGGCATTTAAAGATTACACACAGTGAACGGCTAACTTTGTTGCGACCAGAACAGATTCGCCTGTGTTTTGTCGTGTGCCGTTACGATATCTCGAACCATGGAGGAATAAAATTCGTTGTGTGAAACGTCAGAAGAAACTACACTTTCCCTCGCCTGGTCCAAGCTAAATCGAAAACAAGTCGAACGTGCAACAGTTTCACAATCTTTTCCTTGCGGCTTCTACATGGGTGAAGTAGATAAAGGTATCGGGACATCTTGCTGTATAGTCTGTGTACACTATAGCCGCGTCTTCACGCGCTCGTTAATTTATTGTCACGTCGTTTCACCAGCTGTCCTCAGCGGACCTCGTCAACTTGTAATTACTCGCGTACAATATTCACGAACTGGAAACTTTCTCAATTTAGTGTTTCAAGCATAAACAAAGGTGTCATTGGAAATATTTCGGTCGCATTAACCTTTAGCACTCGAGCAGTGACTCTGCGGCACCACTAAATATTACTGTATCGTTATTCAAAATATTGTTTACATTGTTGTGTCAGGTATCATTACTAATTTAATTTTCCAAATTAAATTTTCTATAGTAATTTAATTGAATTCAAATTTATTTATGTCTAAAGCAGAGTGTTTATGTAGACAGTACAGCGCGAGTAGTTGAAGGTTAAGGGAGCATTACCATTTCTCGGCTTCTTTCGTCGATGTACAGGGTGTCATGAAATTATATGTCACGGCCAAATTGTTTTTGTTTAATCGTGGTCAAAAGGACCAACTTTGTGAAAGAAACCATAGGTCACATCTCAACCGTTCTCTTAAAAAATGATGTTGCATTTCTTATAATTTCTGCAGCTTCTTTATTTGCAAAATTTTTACATTCAGCAACGATATACATATAAGTAAATAGCGTACTAATATCGTTGCTTAAGTGAACTGCAGACTGTAGGCCAACATCTCAGATCAGGTAACCAATTGCTGGCGATTAAAGTGGTGGAAAAAAAAACATTTTCTTAAGAAATTCCGTGAAATTTGTGCGCCAATTAACATTTTTGCATTACATAAACATAACTTCTGAGACAGTTACTCTATTCGGTTTATGTTCCTTCTCTGCACCCACAAAATCCCACAATTAGTTCGGGTTATTCGAAGAAGGCCTGCCTGCTGTCCAGCTTCAATATGTCCATCTCTGCGGTTCATACACTCCCGCAAACGAACTTTGATGTTCCTGTGAATTTTCTCACCGAGATTGGGAATTGATCGAAGATAGTTAAAAGCTTCTTCAATCCGATGTTTTAATTGATCAGCTGATCTGAACTGTTGACCTGAGCGATAAACAATATCTTTCACTGCACCCCAAAGGAAGAAATCCAGTGGTGTTAGTGGTGTTAAAACTGGTGAACGTGGAGGCCATACGCGTGGTGCAGGTCTACGTCCTATCCACCGTTATTTAAATATTGGGGCACCGGTTGACTGTAATAAGGAGGAGCACTGTCATGCATGAAATAGACGGAATGTGACGCCTATGTCGTGGTACAATTTGCCGCTGTTCACTTAACAAACGAGATCGGAGAAAGTGCAAATATTGCACTTGTCATCCGTGTAGGTCAGAGGTCCCCAAACCTTTTTGTCTCGTAGACAACGTGCCAATTTTTTCTGTTTTGTGAATGAATTTTGAAATTCATCAACTTCAAATCTGTTTTTGACAGCTGACACAGTGCTACTCACTCTGATAGGTTTAACTGCAGAGTGAAAAAGTTTAAACAAACATATGTTAAGTTTTATACATTTATTAATTAAAACGACACAAAATATGAAAATCTAGTAAAATTATAACATAAAATAACTACACAGAAAAATGTATGCTTTTAATGGGAGGGATGAGCCTGATGCTTTAGTAGCAAATTTTATTCCCGGTTTATGATGCGTCGCGGGAAACGAACACGGAGACGATCGTTGCATGCCAAATGGTCGCCAAATGTAGAATATGCCTTAATCTCAAAAGAATCAATTTCAAAATTTGTACCGAACAAATAGACAGACAAACAAACAAACAGACAGACAAACAAGAAAGCGAGCGAATAAAAACGTGGTAAAATAGCCTTTCCGTCACGTCCGTGTCATAAACCTTGTCGACGAAGATCCCACGTGTTTCGTTCTTTCGCTCACGGAACACTCGTGGACCCCCATTTACATTTCATACACACTCCTAATTTTTGTTTTCGCTGACATGGACCCCTTGCAGTATGGAGTCGACCCCTAGGGGTCGATATAGACCACTTTGGGAATCATTGGTGTAGGTAAATAAATTGGGCCAATAATATAGTTTCCAATTATTCCTGCCCATACGTTAATGGAGAACCGTCCTTGAATCTTGAAGGCATGTTCCTCGATCGCTTGCTTACGATAGACCAAATCATCAAGACTAGCCGCGATAATGAATCGCATGAAAAACTATCAGCTATATCGTCGTAATCGTTTCAATCAAAATATTCCGCATGACAACATTCGGCGGGTATCATCAATAAGCTATCTCGTTGGGTATGAAATTATATCAGAATCATGATACTTCCATTTCCCTAACTACAGGGTGTACCGGTTAAGTTATGTCACCGTTTTTTAGGCATTTCCGGTAGTGCAATTAAAAAATGTTTTAGACAAAAGTTTGTCAGTACTCGGTGAGCTACATGTCCGCATATTCTTAAATCTGAAAAAATGCTTTTTACGTAAAAAAGTAAAGGTCGCCTTGACTTTTTTAAATGGCACCATATGTTTTGGACGTCATAGGATTATTACTGACGTCGAGACGAATTCAACAGTGTATTATACTATGACTTGTATTATGACCAGTAGAACACGATTAACCAAAAATTTTTTATTTTTTTACCTTGATTTTCAAGCTCAAGGTCAATTTTGCAGGGAGTTTTTTATGTCAATTTCCACTAAATCGTAGGTGTAGAATCACGCTATGGTAGTCGTGACATATAATTTCGTGAATTTTTCTATAATAAATAAAACAAGATATCTTAGCGAAACTTTGCAGTACGCTCTAATTATTAAAATTAACGTCACTATTTAATAAAGAGAATCAGTCACCTAACCTCGTCCATCCTCCTAGATCGTTCCCACCATTTTTTTGTAAATGGCTTAAACAATCACATTCGAATCTGTCACACTGCATATGTAGTCAATTGCCGAACTATTGAAAATATATATTTTAATATTTACAATGTCAAAGTAATTCTTTAAAACAAGTTGAACAATTATATATTTTAATAAAGAACTAATCGAAATTTGTTCCGAGTTGTTGGTTTTAAAAACTGAATCGGAAGTCTCGGTGGAAGCCATTTTGAAGGAATTCTTTCCACCCCGCTGTTCCTCGATGAATAATTAGGATAATCTTGATGGTATAATTTAAATGTATGAGTGTGTGCAAAGTTCTCGACAAAAATCGTTGCATATTTTATCAGAAAGAAAAACTCTCAAAGTATAAAGACACGCTCAGAAAGTGGAATACTCCCGTCGGTGATAGACATTGTGTACTCGGACAAGTCCGCAGCAAAAAGGCTGCAACAAAATTTTCTTTCCGTATTTGATTAACCAAGTTTAAAGGGCACGCGATAAATCATTTTCCGTATGCAAGTATCGCATAATCTCTTCGAAAGAAGCATTTGTCCATTCAGTGCACGGGCAAAATTACGGTCGTGTCCTCGATGAGACGCAAACTTGGACAAGATGGCGGCACTAACTCAGAAAATTTATGGCGTCATCAATAACTCGTTGTTCGAACTTCTTTCTCAGTGGACAACCGATAAATTTAATATTTAGTTTCGTATTATGTTGAATAATTGATTGTAGTTGAAGGAAACTTCCAATCTTTCTTAACAATGTTCGACTTGAAGAAGAAGCAATCGAACTCGCCTTACATTAGGTCCTTCGGAAAGTCATTTCGTTTTCTTAAGGGAAAAAAATGCAAGCCAAGGTATGGAAATGCGTACTTTGATTTTGCGATTTAAAATAAAATTAAGTAATAATAACCAGGCTGCGGATGTTAATGCGATTTTCAATATTCGTAGGCAAATTTGAAGGAATTGGAATCATGTAAAATGTTATTTTCAGTATCAGTAGTCTTCGTAGATTTGAAATAAATAAAAACCGTACTAGATTCAGTGGAATTTTATTTTCTAGCATTTTTTGCAAATTTTTTCAAGTCATAAAATAAAGATTTCTCTACACGAAAAACGAAATTACTTTTCGAACGACCCAAAACAGTTCCGTACACTGAGCGGAAAATTCTTCGTGGTCGGTGTTCGAGTAGAGTCTAACTTAACCAAGAATTTATTTTCAAGCAGGCTGCCCCGACGAAAGGAAAATGGAGATCCAGACGCCGTATCTGGACGCCATTCAGTTGATTCCCGGCGAGACTATCGGCGAGAAGTATAAATGGATAGCGAAGTTGATAAAGGACCGTATCTCGGAATGCAACAGTCTAGAAGAAATAGTCGAAGATCAGAAGGTTCCACGATTATTAGCGCCTCTGATACAGGTGCACGCGGCACAGGTGTTGATCAAACGGGATCCGAAGAACCAGGACAACTACAAAGCCATCGCGGAGGCTCTAAAGTCCGACAACGTGGAAGTGGTGACGAAAGCGCTGCAGGTGAAAAGCTTCTTCGACGGTAGCAACAAGATGTTCACCAACGTCGACTACTTCCTCAACGAACTGTTCCCTTTAGTCTCTCTGAACACCCGGACACGTATAATTAAGAATCTGTCGATTCGTTTGAAAGAGACAGCACTCGCTGAAGAGTTCTTCACCGCCATTGCAGCGACTTACGGCCTGGACCAGGCGTTGCCTTTGCTACCTGCGTGTAGCGAGAGTTTTATGTTCGACACAGTCGTGAATAAGAGGATCGTGTTGAGTCGGAAGCTGGTGAAAACGATCTTCCGCAAGTGTCCCGACTTGGTGGTGCGTTATCTCAGACTGAGCAAGCCCAGCAACGATCCCAGCGATAGGAACCTTCACAAAGTGTACATCAGCTGCATGCTAGATTTCCTGACAGCCTTGATCAAGAAAAGACTGAGCTCTTTCGTCGAACTATTCGAGATGCACGAGGACCGACCGTTAACTCTGAAGCTGAGCAGAAAGCGGGCCGTGTGTTTCCTGAAGAACGGGAAGGATCATCTCCTGAGGAAGCCGGGATTGTTCATAAACCTGGTACCGCTGCAGATGATCAGCGCTTCGCGCATGGAGGTGATGTTCCCGAAGTTGTTCCCAGAGAAGCTGGCGTACTTCGCCACGGATAAAATGTTGGATTACTTGGCCCATTATCCAGAGGAAAAGAAAGCCGATCTGCTGATCAAGTCTTACCGCGACGTCTACGGGGAAAACATCCTGAACGAGAGTAGTTCGGTGACGGCCAGTCTGATGTGGCTGTTGCCGGTCGAGGAAAGGATAAGACAAGCCAGAATCAAGATAGAGAGGGAAGGTGACAGGGTGAAATACCGGATCGGGAACTACAGACACATATGGAGATGTTATCTGTCCACCAAGGAGACAATACCAAAGATCAAGGAAGAGATCGCGACGAGTCCGGAGTTGGAAACCAGAGCAATACTGGTCTGTCAAATGATTTTCAATTGCAGAGTGAACTGCGACGATCAGACTTTGCTAGAAGTGCTGACGTATGTCAGGGACAGGCACAAGAACGAGAGTTCTCAATTCTTGATGAGCATTCTGGAGGCTCTGACGGAACTGTATAACTTACCTCGCCTCAACAAGGACGTGTGGGCAGTGTTGATGGACATCATATTGCGCGCGCACGTGAAAAACGAGCTGATAGCTGCGTGCGACACCACCATCAATATCGTCGAAGCTGCTCTTCACTTCAGGATCATAAACGAGCAGCCGATCGACAAGGAGATCGACATTCTGGTCGACGTGAAGTGCCAGAATTGCAGGAATTGGAACATACTTAAAAAGTACCCAGAGCACGAGAAAAGATGTTTGGAAGCCTGTATAGCTATAGTTTTTCAACGCTTCAGCTCTGACGCGAATACTTGCAAGATGGACAAGGATGGAATCTTCCACGATTTGACCATGTCCATCTACGCGTTCAACGCGACTCATTCGAAGAACACTCGAGTGGAGCCGATGTCCATCAAGAACTACCCTTTGCTGCTGAAGGAAATCGAGAGGATAATCCAG
Organism: Lasioglossum malachurum; assembly: GCA_028455605.1. Taxonomy (NCBI): domain Eukaryota; kingdom Metazoa; phylum Arthropoda; class Insecta; order Hymenoptera; family Halictidae; genus Lasioglossum; species Lasioglossum malachurum. The sequence continues at coordinate 15,011,544 of CM052318.1, read as the reverse complement.
ACGAACGCGGAGGTCGCCTACTACATGATCGGGAGCTTGAAGAGCACTCTACGCACGAACGAGAAAGACCTCGCGGAACGTCTGTTCGGAAAAGACGTGCAGAAGGATCGTCCTCAGATGGAACTTTTCTCGTTGTTGAAGAGAAACCCGAAGGCCGTCCTATCCATGTGGAAGGAATGTTTGAACGCTTTCCAGGACAACTTCCACAAGAGATCCGCGAGAACGTTCATGAGAACTGCTCGATGGTACAACGAGATCCCGGTGAAGTTCTTGCAGCAGAGTCTCGAGGACTTAAGATCGAAAAAAGACGGCGTCTGCCTGGAGACAATAGCCTTGCTGGTCCACGGTGAAACATTGGTGAAGATCCTGGAGCCGCTGATGCCTACGAACCAGATGCTGGACATCCGCCACGAACAAGCGAAGGACAACTACTGGCTGACACGTCACACCATCAGCTGCACCATATCCTCTAATCCACCGATCCCTTTCTCTTTGCTGTGCCGATACTGCGAAGGAGACTACTTGCATTTGGCCCTGATAGCTATGGTGAATCTCTGCAGAAGAAGCTTGCTGCCCTACGTCCTCTCTTTCGCCCGGACACTGGCCACCCAAAGAGTGTCTGTCCGTAAGCACGGACTGAGAATTATGCACTTGGTAGCATCACGGGATCAGCTCTACAGGTTCCTCCTCTCCGAATGGAAGACCGAGGAGCACTACTCGATCCGAGATATCATGTTCTCCACCGCTAAAAAGCTGTTCTCCGAAGAACCCGGACCAACAACCTGGTCCCTGTTCAGTCAAATGATCTCCGAGTTGAACGAGAACAACGTCAGCGCCATTTCAGACCTGATTAGGATGATCCCATCCGTCTCCGATATGTACGTTGCAGATTTCGTGAAGCTGGTATTGGACGCCGTAGACAAGCTACCGGAATCTGAAGACAGTGTCAGGGCCAGCCTGATCTCCGCCATCAGCCCCAGCATCTGCAATCTCCTACCTGAGGAAATGCACGAGCAAATCCTCCGCAGGTTCTTGCTCGTCCAATCGATGACATGCGCCAGCGTTGTTACCAGCTTCGCGCAGAACTCGTATCTAATGGCAGCTGGTGATAAATTCGAGGCTAGGATGAATACTTTCACCGAACTGTTCGTGGAGGCTCTGAGAACCAGGTGGAACGTGCCGCATCCGAAGAAACCGCACTTCCGCACCGCCAATTACGGTCTACGTTTGTTCACGGATCTTTTGGTGTTTAATTTGTCTGGTGAAGGTCAACTGCGAGTGTTGGATGGGATTTTGAACGCCTTCCTCAAAGCGTTGACTCCGCAGATGGATCCAACCACGTACTTATTACTGCTCTTCAGGAGGGAACAGGTTGCAGCGAACACGCCCAAGGACTTCGGACTGAATCTGGGCCGGAAACTGCAAGAACTGATGAGAATCTTCTCCCCTCTGTTTATCGGCTTCATGACTAACATCTTGGATAATCTGTTGTTTAAGAGAGAGTTTGCACAACACGATAGGGACTACTCTAGATTAAGCGTCATCGAGGGATTAGTGGAGATCAAGACCGTAGAAGCTACTCTAATTGCAGTTAGCCTAATGACTCCGGTCGTGGAAAAGCAATACGTACAGAAATACGATGATTTAATGGCCAACTTTTTAGAATACAATCATCCAGCGGTGAAAAGCATCGCCTGTGATAACGTTAACAAAACGAACGACGTAAATTTCTGGTTTGGAAATGAGTAAATTTGAGTCGACGCTCTTCCGGGATATCTCCAATAGAGGAATGGGTTATTTCTTTTATTTATTGTTGATACCGTTTGCCGATATTTTGTGATAATGAACCGATGTATAGGATTAAGAGACGGAAGCAACGTTTTCGGATATGGCTGCCATATTTTATTTGTTTTTTTTTTCTTTTGGAAAGTACATTTCAAACGAAACCGAAACGTATTTTTCTATGTGGAATGTTATATCTTTCCGCGCGTTGGAATATTTGATATTTATAAGACAGATCGCGGAGCTAGACACTTTCTGTATACATACTTGGATAAGATTGTACTTCTCTACACATTCCTATCTACTTTGTTTATACATATACACGTTTATATATCTGTACTATTAAAGACATGTAAAGACTGAGTTATATTTTCTGATTGCACGCAGCCCTATGTACCCTATTTCTTTCTATTCTTAATCTTTATAAATACGAATTCTTTGAATGTTTTCGAATCTTAATTTTTCAATTCTTATTTCATTGAGCGAGTTACTTGAATTTTTTGAAAACTATATGGGCTCGACGACCGATGTGTTAAACAAACCGGATTTCAAAAGGAAATAAGTATTTGCCCATAATTATTGATAAGTGGTCTAAGTCATATATTTCTTGCTTCGAGATATTTCAAGGAAAAAGATAAATTCTTTATTTCTTTATATTCATAAATTCTTTATGTTCAACAAATGTAACGTTGAAATAACAGGCACTGTCTAACGGTTCATTTTTCAAAAAATTACATGGTCATTTTTCCTAAATTTTCACTTAGACCATTTTCATAATGATGGACTATACAGAATGACAAGACTTACGTGAGGTGTCGAAACCAGTGATGAAATTTGGACAAGGCGCGTACACGGTTTGTCCGGCAGGGGTGTTAGGCCAACAGGACCATCCGTCGAATGTTATTCTACAATACGGCTCTGGAAAGAGAAACAAGAATCCATCGTCAGATAAGTGTCAAATAAAAATTGTCCGAATCAATTATAAGTACACAACGGATCTTGATGCAAATTAAAAATGTTCTACTTGATCCGCAATCAGCGCCCGCTCTAGCGGTTACGTCGCCCCGGACAAAAAGACAAATTGCTGCCCCTTAAGAATATATATATATACATTTAGCAACAGGTGGGAGAAAATTTAAGGGGTGATTCTCGACGATAATATAAGACGAAAATGATGAATTAAAAAATTGCGATTTCGACTTCGTTATTTAGTTATTAACTGTTAAAAATCCGCCTAAAATGCTGCAACATTTCTAACAAAAGTGTACGTTGCGTACGTCACACAGGCGAGCGTCAGTCTCGTATCAAGTGACAAACGCATGCATACCTTGGTTCTCATTTGGGG